>JASDDO010000019.1:476946681-477335878 GCA_030015575.1 Agapanthus africanus | reverse complement strand
ATTAGGCCCAGAATTTCTTGATGTGCTACAGTAGTACTTGGGGCCCACTTGTTAAAATTTGATCGATCGGATATTTTAAACACATTAGTTCACAGTATTTACATTATATCTGCGACCGTGAATGTCACTTGATCGGTAAATCCTGTCTAACTGCTATAGCCCGGTTAGACGGATTTGCGAACGTGACTTTCACGTTGATGTTCTGTGTATTTGCTGTGATGTTGCGGATTGGTCGTGGGGGATAGCCTGGATGCAATGCTAGTACAGTTTTGTTGTATTATGTACATTTGATATTGCGGGGCGAGCGTCCGACATGTGGACTGTCGTCACTGCCTGTTTGTATTATTATTTTGGGGCAATGACCAGGTTGCGGTCGATGTACCCGTTGTATGTATATTTTACTTTCTGTACTAGGATTGCCCGGCGGAGGGGTGCACGGATAGCCGGATTCTAGAGGGCAAAAAGCCCGCATCTCATGGCATTGAGACGGAGGGGGCTTCACTCTAGGATTAGCGGGCTATTCGCCGCACTCGTAGGGGGTACAGGTTGACCCAGGAGGGGTGTCCAAGTTACCGGATTCCGTGAAGTGCTGGGTGGTCCATTCACGTTGCTGAAGGGGGCTGCCTCGCTTCAGGTTTTGGCGGGTGACTTGCCGCGCCCGTAGGGGTCTAGGATTTCATTGCACAGGCTATCCACACGACCAGGGAACGTCGGGTTTCAGCGGCTCTGTGAAACCCGGGGATCCTAGATATCTGTATTGTTCTGTGATGCTGTACATTTCTGTGATGTTGCATTTTATCACACCTTGAGCGAATATAATATATTGGTATATATATTAGTAGATGTTGTATATGTTTTGCATCCGCGCTAGTCCAGTCCCCGCTCTGTCGTTAGTTAGCTAACCTAACGGGTAATGACGGGACCCAGTGGCGAATGCGGATGGCATATACGTACGTCATATTATTTTCGTTCTTTGTGGTGTGATCAATTGATGGGACTGCGTTGATTCGGATCAATGCAAGTTAAAAACAAACCTAATCTGATGTTGTTGGAACACTTTTCAAAAAGATGTTATTGCAAGGACGTTCGCTTTTGTTTTGCATCGTGGTATTCAGTTGGAATATCCTGCTCCTCAGTCGACGAGGCAAGGGCCGAGATCCCTTCACCGGGAGTGACCCCTTGGACAAAAAGTTTGCGCCAGGGCATTAACTTCACTATAGCCGATTACTTTTGCTTTGCATCATGGTATTCAGTTGGAATATTCTGCACCTCATTCTACGGGGAAAGAGCCGAGATCCCTTCACCGGAGTGACCTCTTTAGCAAAGGTTTTCGTCACTATATTTTTTAAAAAGCTATCCGTTCCTTCGACGATATCAAGTTCATTACGTTAAAGGTTTTCGCCAGAAACCATTCGTATCCCCCCATCATTTCAGTTAAATATTCGGTAGTATTCAAGCTATGTATTTTGACCTCACGCCAAGGCATAGTGATTGGTAGCTGACGGGTATTTATCTGTTGCATAGATAGATGCGTTGGTTTGGGACAGTCGTACTACTATTTTGGCCTACGTCAAGGGTATGTACGGGTGGGTTCAAATTAACCTGGATAATGATGGGCAGAACTTGACATGTGACTTATGATATTTTGACCTCACGCAAGGTCATAAGAGCATGGGGCAAAAATCTCATCGGGAGTTTCAAAAGAACTGAAACTTGCCAGATATGCGCATACCTTCTGGAGTGTGTAGCGTGAGCGGATTCCGTCACGTTATCATGCGATGATAGTTGGATCCCGATTCCCACTGATGAGTTAGTTTACTCCTCGGGTGATCCCGACTAATTCTTCTTTTTTGTTTGGAGGAGAATTTGAGGTACAGTGGGAGGTTTCCGGATTAGATAAATTGGTAAACATTCTGATCTAGGTTAGAGTGCACGCTGAGTGTTTCTTCTCTCTCTCTCTCTCTGGAAGCGACCATTGACCCGACCCTAAGACTATGACTCAGTGACCAAGTTGACCGAACCTTCTTAAACACCGGCTTTTGGATTGTCAGAGTTGCAGACCTCATTGCCACTCCTACTTTTACCCTTTTCTCCAGGACACCCCGTATTACTACGAACGTCCACTTCCATTAGACAAAACCATCGTATGGTTATATACGAACTCGAAGGGATTTTTCGAGGATGGTTTCCGGTTCTGGAGAAAACGAATAGGACTATTCAGTTGTCTTTTCCTTTTACCTTCTCTCAGGCTGCGAGTACTCCTTGGTTTAGGAGATAGTACACCTATTACGCAAATTGGATAGTCTTTTTCCAAACCGTTGGCAGGTGCCGACCGGTAGGGAATGAAGAAAACCAATTAGCCTAACGATGGTGTACAGAAGGTATTATGTAAAGACAAAGAAAGGGATTAGTAAGAGGGCAAAGTAAATTGCGACTGATACTCACGACCAAACCAAGCATTTCTTCGCCAATCCTAAATCACCATTGTATTTCTCCAGGACACCCCGTATCACTACGAAGATCCACAGTTTATTCGATATTCCATCGTATGGTTATATACGAACTCGAAAGGAACTTGTTCCAGTTCGGGGATGGATGCTGGTTTAGGAGAAATGGGAATAAGGTTTATTCGGTTGTCTTTTATCTTCACCTTCTCTCGCATTGCGTGTGCTCCTAGGATTAGGACAGTACACCCATTATGCTTATTGGATAGTCTTCTTCCAAACCATAGGCTGGTGCCGAACGGTAGGGAAGGAAGAAAACCATTTGGCCTAAAGGGGTGTGCAGAAGGTAATGATTAAAGACATATAAAGGGATTTGGAAAGGTGGCAAAGAATTATACGGTTACAGTCGTGAATCTGGAAGAGGCATTACTAGGAATACCGGGATACCCCATCGAAACATTTCAATGTTTCAGTTTCACTGTATACTGTTAAAGGAAAACTGATTTCCCAATTAGTCCTTACTCCAGGGTATGTATTTACCAGGTATGATTCTCACATCTGTATGGTTTTACAGATGATGAGTGGGAGTAAATTATTGGGAATTGGGTGATCGTCCTCATTATATCGGGATTCGTTGTAATCGGTGATATTTGAGGAGATCACCTGGGCTGTTTGCCGGTCGGCAAATTTTTGGTTTTGAATATCCGCTGTTATGCACCAATTTCAAATTGATATATCTGTACATCTATTTTTATAGAGTGAGACATACCTTTTTGAAATTATGTCGATGACATTTACCTATATCAGTGGATGGTTAGGTAAGGAGCATTAAACAGCGGTGTAATTCTTCTTAACCATAAGTACAGTTTTCAACCTACGACACACAGGAATGAGTTATCAGACTCAAGGGACTTATACAGAGTATTGTATGTTGTCCAGGGGTCCATCAGGACAGAGGGGTTGGTCCTCGTACTATATTCGGTTTACTTATGACTTCTCTAGTTTTTAAACAGGTGTTTCGTGGAAACACAGGGTCCGAATTTGGAGAAGTTATAGGTATTTCAATAGAGTAGAGAACCAGGTGTAGCAAGTATCGGGATTCTTCAAAGCAATCAAAGATGTAGACACTTGTGCATGGTATTCAGTTGATAGTAATGATAAAGAGATCTTGCTTCTCTTTCAGGTTACTCATGATTGGAAGCATTCCTAAGTTGAGTAACGCTGATCGGCCTCCTTCCATTTAGTTGACATGCACTGGAGACAGTTGCATGTTTTGGATCTGGTTCAATTAAATCAGTGCCTCTGTTTCTATATTGCATATAGAACAGTTCATATCTTAACGATGTTAAGGTACGGGGAGTTGTCCGGTTTATGCTTAAAACCAGACAACTGGACAACTCAAGGCACGTTTCTGTAATGGCTGTTTGTGGGTTGACCCAGGCTATGACGCGGGTTGATTTTCTACCATCTGGAAGATCAATAGCGATATTGTTCTAGACTCGCCACAGTTTTATTAAAAATGGATTTTTTTCAGAAAACAGTAGTGTGAGTATGGTAGAACTGGAAGTGATTCCAGAACCACAAACGATTACTGAAGATTTGATAAGGAACCTAAAGATTTAATCTGGTTTGACATTCCATTGGCCACTCCGCAGATAAGGTGGGTAACTTCAGGCACCCGAGAGGTCCTCCGGTAGCCTCAAGGACGGTGACAGGGAAGTTCTTGTTTACCCACACTTACCATTGCTGTTGTTCCAGACCGTGAGACCCGGCAGGAGGATGAGTATAGCGTCGTTCTAAACTAGTTTTAGAAGTGTACATGTATATGACTCCGCCAGAGGGTTGTCGTAGTCAGTGGGAGCAGTGGAAGCATTAGTGGATAGGTAGCTTATGTCTATTTATAGACTAAAGCAGATATAGCGGAGATAGATCATCTATTTCTGACATGACAGTCATAGGTTTGACTTCATCAGAATAGGGGATGGATCTGTTGAGAAGGTAGTAGCGTGTGATGTCCTGTTATTTGGATGACATACACAGAGTAGGAAGTGATATTCCTATACTACGATCGGTTATACTTTGGTCGTCACAACAGTGGTTCTTCTCCACAAAGGAAATGGATTTTATATCAGACATACTGGTTACTAGATCTATGGTTTTAGATCTAGATTTGGGTAGTCTCCCAATCTGGGTACTTAGACAGCATTCTAAGGGTATTTAGAATGGACGACTCCATGCACGGTAGTCTACCTGCAGAAGATGGAGTCACCCTCTCTAAAGGTGTCTTACAGACTAAAGGGGAGAGGGATGTGCATGATTGGAAGATCACTTGCTTAGGCAATTGAGTCAATCATGAGATGTCAAGTACCACACCAGATGTTGTTCTTGCACTAGATGCAATAAGTTGACATTGATCCAGTCCTGGAGCAACAGTCTGAAGTAGTTCTAGAACATAAGTGGATGTTCTAGGGATATGATAACGACAGCCTCATTCGGAGACAGTTATCATGCAGGCTTCCAAGGTGACCTGAACGACAAGGAGGTTGTCAGAGTTATAGTTTTTCCTTCTGATGAGGGGCAGTATTTTGGACAGGTGGTCCAAGGCAATACTGAGGGAGGCATGGTGCAGGATACTGATTAAGTTCAGTTGACGATACAGTCTAAGAAGTTTGGATTTGGTGTTCATTTATGAACTATGTCCCATCAGACATCCAGACACATTCTAAGACAGGTATTGCTCATTTCGGGAGATGGGTTTCTCCACGAACATGAGATATAGAGAGACATTGAAAGAAACATCAAAGCGGATACACTCACTGAGGCTATTCCTCGAACGCAATAGTTTCGTAAACGAGCTTTGTGAGACTGACAGGTAGAGGAGTTGGGTGTTCGGTATCACACGTGCTGTGAGTATGCGACATCGCAATAAATATCCTTGAGTGCAAGTGGGAGATTGTTAGAGATAGTGCCCTCAGAGTCAATTATTGGATCACAGGCACGTGATTGTAATGTTTGAGGGAGGGACCTATCCCGATAGGACAGTCTTACTCGAGATGATAGTATGCTATCTGGTTTACCTTTATCATCGTGTACTGCTTTAGGTGACCTTACAGGTCGCTATTACACGTTGGTAGAGCCTCTAGGATTCTTGCTTGACCACCAGCAGTATGAGGGTGATCATATACGTGGGAGCTGGCAGTCTATAAGCATATCCTTAAATGGTCCCTAGTCGTGAGAGTTTCGAGACAGGGCATCGATACTCCAGAGTAGACTAGTGTATACAGTCGAGACCCCGACGAGGGCGGTGGCCGGTGTCACAAGCCACTGGTGTCAGTTGGATCACCTAAGATGTATACAGGTGCTCATTGGGTTATGAGTACACCGGACAGGACTCGCCGGGAACATGCTAGTTGGTCACATACCAGACGTCAGATGGCAGTTCCCTGGTGACATGTGTACAGGTTAGTTCATCGACCTGGGGATCGTCATTTGTCTTGTGTGAGTTCCCACTGTACTTTGAATACTACCCTACCACGGCTCAAAGGAGTCATGCAAACAGGTTTTAGTTGGGTACAGTCCCGAGCCACATGGAGGCAGTGAGCGCATCTTCAGGGTTCGTCTCTCCCGGTATTAGGGGGTGAGGTCGCGCTGTGTCTAGGAGAGCCATTACACGAAGCCCTCGGCCGAGGCAAGGAGATTTACTGGTAGGTATTCCAGTAGTATCTCAGGGTGTTCTGGGCTACACTCCGACAAGACTTGTACCGCTTTTGGGGGTCTGACTTTTACCAACCCCCTAGGCCCGCCATGCGATGCTCATAGATGAACGGACCGGACTGTACGGATAATTGTCACTGACAGGTTCAGTAAGGTTGTCAGGCTGAGTTCGCTCTCTGACGTCCCTTTTAGTCAATACCTGGTAGCCCGTTACGTATTGGCTTATACCTATGACGTGCTAGTGGTTAAATCCACAACCAAGGTGTTGACGAGTCTTTAGAGTTCCCCACATTAAGTTACTCAGCTTTCGGCGAAAAGCTGTACAGGCTGTATGGATATATGGCAGGGTTCGATCAGATACGTGCGGTATTGCACGGATCAGGATCGAACGGATTTTACTGGCCGGCTTTGGTTTAAGCCGGATCCTAGTATAGTACAGTGTAGATTTGTCTCATTGCATTTGTATTTTCGGTCGGAATACAAATGCGGGTGTGTATGCACAGTATCGGGGTTTTCCTGTAATTTATTACGGGACCAGTTTTCTGGAGTTTCCAGTTTGCTTCCGTTTCGGCCAAATTTCTTTATATCGTCATTGGCCGAAGATTGGTGGAGGAGGGCTTATTTGCATTGTTGCAAATAAGTATTTATGGAGGGGGTCTTTGCATATTCTTGTATCATGATGGTGCACCATCCTTTGACCTTGCTTGACTTTTTGCTTCATGATAGTTTTCATGATGGCTTGATTTTGTGAGATGATGATAGTTGGAGTGTGAGGTTGGTTTTGTGATCATGGTTGATTATCACCCATTCTCTTGCATTATTCTTTTGGATCATCATTTGTATTATTCCCACTTCACTCTCCATACTCTTCCCTCATGGCATGGGCCGGCCATTCCCTTAAGGGGATTGATTGATTCATTTTGGTGTGGCATTTTTGGTTCTCATGGTGCTAAGAAAAATGCTCTCTAGTTCATCCAAAAATATCCTTTCTTTCCTCCACCAAAATGGCACCTCCTACAACCCCAAAAAGTGACATAGTAATCCACACTATATTCTACAGCAAATCTTGGGCACGTCGACTAGCCAGCTTCGTGCCCGAGTTGCCTCGGTATTGAGGTGGGAGCCCGTAAAAGATGCAGACGATGTGGTGCCCTTCCGGCAAGGAGGCGACGACCGGAGTTTCCGCTGGAGATCGGGACGACGACGAGAAGACCGGAGGACTCGGATCAGTCGGTATATCTCTCTTCCCCTTCTTGTAGTTAGCTAGGACTAGTTAATGGTTCGATCCGGGTTTTAGTGCGCGGTGGTGCCGGTTTGCTAGTTTGCAAAATTAAAGTTAACCATCGCTTCCGCATTTAGCCTCGGATGGAGCCGGGGCGCCGCCGTGCACTTACATACACCCATTATGCTTATTGGATAGTCTTCTTCCAAACCATAGGCTGGTGCCGAACGGTAGGGAAGGAAGAAAACCATTTGGCCTAAAGGGGTGTGCAGAAGGTAATGACTAAAGACATATAAATGGATTTGGAGAGGTGGCAAAGAATTTACGGTTACAGTCGTGAATCTGGAAGAGGCATTACTAGGAATACTGGGATGCCCATCGAAGCATTTCAATGTTTCTGTTTCACTGTGTATTGTTAAAAGAAAACTGATTTCCCAATTAGTCCGTAATCCAGGGTATGTATTTACCAGGTATGATTCTTACATCTGTATGGTTTTACAGATGATGAGTGGGAGTAGGTTATTGGGAATTAGGTGATCATCCTCATTATATCGGGATTCGTTGTAATCGGTGATATTTGAGGAGGTCACCTGGGTTGTTTGCCGGACGGCAAATATTTGGTTAGAATATCCGTTGTGATGCACCAATTTCAAATTGATATATCTGTACGTCTATTTTTATAGAGTGAGATATACCTTTTTGAAATTATGTCTGTGACATTTACCTATATCAGTGGATGGTTAGGTAAGGAGCATTGAACAGCGGTGTAATTCTTCTTAACCATAAGTACAGTTTTCAACCTGCGACACACAGTGAATGAGTTATCAGACTCAAGGGACTTATACAGAGTATTGTATGTTGTCCAGGGTCCATCAGGACAGAGGGGTTGGTCCTCGTACTATATTCGGTTTACTTATGACTTCTCTAGTTTTTAGACAGGTGTTTCATGGAAGCACAGGGTCCAAGTTTTGAGAAGTTATAGGTATTTGGATAAAGTAGAGAACCAGGTGTTGCAAGTATCGGGATTCTTCAAGTTGATCGAAAATGTAGATACTTGAGTATAGTATTCAGTTGATAGTAGTGATTAAGAGAACTTGCTTCTCTTTCAGGTTACTCATAATTGGAAGCATTCCTAAGTTGAGTAACGCTGATCGGCCTCCTTCCATTTAGTTGACATGCACTGGAGACAGCTGCATGATTTGAATCTGGTTCAATTAAATCAGTACCTCTGTTTCTGTATTGGATATAGAACAGTTCATATCTTAACGATGTTAAGGTAACGGGGAGTTGCCCGGCTTATGATTAAAACCAGACTCTGGATAACTCAAGGCACGTTTCTGTAATGGCTGTTGTGGGTTGACCCAGGCTATGACGAGGGTTGATTTTCTACCATCTGGAAGATCAATAGTGATATTGTTCTAGACTCGCCACAGTTTTAATAAAAATGGATTTTTTCAGAAAACAGAAGTGGGAGTATGGTAGAACTAGAAGTGATTCCAGTACCGCAAACGATTACTGAAGATTTGATAAGGAACCTAAAGATTCAATCTGGTTTGACATTCCATTGGCCACTCCGCAGATAAGGTGGGTAACTTCAGGCACGCGAGAGGTACTCCGGTAGCCTCAAGGACGGTGATAGGGAAGTTCTTGTTTACCCACACTTTGCCATTGCTGTTGTTCCAGACTGTGAGACCCGGCAGGAGGATGAGTATAGCGTCATTCTAAATTTGCTTTAGAAGTGAACGTTTATATGACTCCTGCCAGAGGATTGTCGTAGTCAGTGGGAGCAGCGGAAGCATTGGTGGACAGGTGGCTTATGTCTATTTATAGACTAAAGCTGATGTAGCGAAGATAGATCATCTATTTCTGATATGACAGTCATAGGTTTGACTTCATCAGAATAGGGGATGGATCTGTTGAGAAGGTAGTAGGGTGTGTTGTCATGGTATTTGGATGACATACACAGAGTAGGAAGTGATATTCCTATACTACAATCGGTTATACTTTGGTCGTCACACAGTGGTTTCTCCACACTGGACTTGGATATTATATCAGACATACTGGTTTACTATATCTATGGTTTTAGATCTAGATTTGGGTGGTTTCCCAATCAGGGTACTTAGACAGCATTCTAAGAGTATTTAGAATGGACGACTCCCCTGGCACGGTAGTGTACCTGCAAGTGATGGAGTCACCCTCTCTAAAGGTGTCTTACAGACTAAAGGGGAGAGGGATGTGCATGATTGGCAGATCACTTGCTCAGGCAATTGAGTCAATCATGAGATGTCAAGTACCACACCAGATGTTGTTCTTGCATTAGATGCAATAAGTTGACATTGATCCAATCCGGGAGAAACAGTCGGAAGCAGTTTTAGAACAAAAGTGGATGTTCTAGGATATGATAACGACAGCCTCATTCGGGAGACAGTTATCATTCCAGGCTTCTAAGGTGACCTGGACGACAAGGAGGACGTCAGAGTTATAGTTTTCCTTCTGACGAGGTGGCAGTATTTTGGACAGGTGGTCCAAGGCAATACTGAGGAAGGCATGGCACAGGATACTGATTAAGTTCAGTTTACGATACAGTCTAAGAAGTTTGGATTTGGAGTTCATTTATGAGCTAGGTCCCATCAGACATCCAGACAATATTCTAAGACAGGTATTCCTCATTTCGGGAGATGGCTTTCTCTGCGCACTTGAGATATAGAGAGACATAGAAGGAAACATCAAAGCGGATCCACTCACTGAGGCTATTCCTCGAACGCAATAGTTTCGCAAATGAGTTTTGTGAGACTGACTAGTAGAGGAGTTGGGTGTTCGGTATCACACGGGCTGTGAGTATGCGACATCGCAATAATTAGCCTTGAGTGCAAGTGGGAGATTGTTGGGAGATAGTGCCCTCAGAGTCAATTATTGGATCACAGGCACGTGATTGCAATGATTGAGGGAGGACCTATCCCGGTAGGACAGTCTTACTCAAGATGATAGTATGCTAACTGGTTTATCTTTATCATCGTGTACTGCTTTAGGTGACCAGACAGGTCGCTATTACACGTTGATAGAGCCCCTAGGATTCTTGCTTGACTGCCAGCAGTATGAGGGCGATCATATACGTGGAGCTAGTAGTCTATAAGCACATCCTTAAAAGGTCCCTAGTCGTGGAGTTTTGAGACAGGGCATTGATACTCCAGAGTAGACTAGTGTATACAGTCGAGACCCCCGACGAGGGGGCGGTGGCCTGTCTCATAAGCCACTGGTGTCAGTTGGTTCACCTAAGATGTATACAGGTGCTCATTGGGTTATGAGTACACCGGACAGGACTTGCCGGGAACATGCTAGTTGGTCTTATACCTGACGTCAGATAGCAGTTCCCTGGTGACATGTGTACAAGTTAGTTCATCGACCTGGGGATCGTCATTTGTCTCGTATGAGTTCCCACTGTACTTTGATTACTACCCTACCACGCTTAAAGGAGACGTGCAAACAGGTTTTAGTTGGGTACAGTCCCGAGCCACATGGAGGCTGTGAGCGGATCTGCGGTGGTTCGTCTCTCCGGTATTGGGGGTGAGATCGCGCTGTGTCTAGGAGAGCCAGAACATGAAAAGTCCTTGGCCAAGGCAGGAGATTTACTCGTAGGTATTCCAGTAGTATCTCAGGGTGTTCTGGGCTGATCTCTGACACGACTTGTACCGCTTTTGGGGGTCTGACTTTTACCAACCCCCTAGGCCCGCCATGCGATGCTCATAGACGAACGGACCGGACTGTACGGATATTGTCACTGACAGGCTCAGTAGGGTGTCAGGATGAGTTCGCTCATTGACATCCCTTTTGGTCAATAGCTGGTGGCCCGTCACGTATGGCTAATACCTCTGACGTGCTAGTGGTTAAATCCACAGCCATAGTATTGACGAGTCTTTAGAGTCCACCACACATACAGTTGCTCCAGTTTTCGGGCGAAACGCTGTAGAGGCCATATGGAGATATGGAAGGGTTCGATCTGATACGTGCGGTATTGCACGGATCATGATCGGACGGATAATACTAGCCGGCTTTGGTTTAAGCCGGATCCTAGTATAGTATAGTGTAGATTTTGTCTCATTAAATTTGTATTCGGTCGGAATACAGATGCGGGTGTGTATACACAGTATCGGGGTTTTCCTGTAATTTATTACGGGATCAGTTTTCTGGAGTTGCCAGTTTGCTTTCCGTTTCGGCCATATTTCTTTGTATCTTTCATTGGCCGAAGTTTGGTGGAGGAAGGCTTATTTGCATTTGTGCAAATAAGCAATTTGGAAGGGGGTCTTTGCATATTGATGGTCTCATGATGGAGGACCATCCCTTGACTTTCCATGGTTCATGATTGCTTGACTTTGTAAGCAATCATGGTTGTTGATGATGGTAGTATGAGTGTTGGAGTTTCTTTATGATCATTTCTTCATATGATAACCTTTTCTCTCTCTTGTTTTTTGGCTCACTCTTGCATTTGGCCACATATACTCTCTCCTCTCATTCTTCACAATTGCATGGCCGGCCAAGCCTTTTAGGGGCTGTCCAAAATTTCTCATGTGGGATTTTTGCTCTTTTGCTTTTGTAAAATCCCACAAGTTCTATCTCCATGAGCTTGTATCATTCCTCCACCAAAAGGGCAATTTCCTAAACCCCAAATGAGACATAACACTACACCATTCTACAGCAAACCTTGGGCACGTCGACTCGCCAGCTTCGTGCCCGAGTTGCCTCGGTATAGAGGTGGGAGCCCGTAAAAGAACCCGGCGACGTGGTGCCCTTCCGGCGAGGAGGTGGAGACCGGACATTCCGCTGGAGATCGGGACGACGGCGAGAAGACCGGAGGACACGGATCGCTCAGTATATCTCTCTTCCCCATCTTGTAGTTAGCTAGGACTAGTTTAATGGCCCGATCCGGGTTATAGTGCGCGGTGGTGCAAGTTTAAAAAATTAAAGTTAAGCATTGCTTCCGCATTCCGGCGTCGGATTGACGGCCGGGGCGCCGCCGTGCACTTACAGTATGAAGATATCAATATGTGTGTGCACTGGTATGAATATACAGTGTGTATGTACGCAAGTATGAAGATATCAATATATGTGTGCACTGGTATGAATATACAGTGTGCATGTGCGCAAGTATGAAGATATCAATATGTGTGTGTACTGGTATGAATATACAGTGTGCATGTGCGCAAGTATGAAGATATCAATATATGTATATATATATATTTATATATATATATATATGCCGATATGCGACAAAGTCATGACAATCATCAATGATGCGGTAATCGAGACGATATATAATTCGTAGCAATCCTATAGTGCGAGTGCCATGGCAATCACTAACGGTGTGAGTGTAACATGCAAATAGTGCTCGTGCAGCTTGAACCGTTAGTGACAGTGCAGTGTTATATACTATCATTTCTATATGCAATAAGGAAGGTATGCTACAATAGTACATATAAACATCTACGACTAAAATATCCTATCACGCCCTGACGCTTAACGCCATACGGGCGATTTTCCCGTAGATGTTAAATCTACTCACCTGGTCACGTGCTAAGCATAGCCGACCACTTGCCTCCCTTTCTTTGCGGCGTCCGACGTACCCGCCTGTGAACCTAGAATTTACACAACGAATCCATATAAGCAAAATCCTACAAAATCGCGATATCGAAATCAAATGAGAAACTCACGTCACGGACTAAACGCGCATGTATACGTAACGTGTCTGCATACGCCAAAAACCAACACGACACGCTGTGGCACACAGCAACACGCTGTGATATACAGCAAACCAACTCAACACGCATCGTATGTGTCGCGCAAGTCCTGCTACGCTAAAAATAGGTAAACGGTCCCAGATTTAGTCTGGAGCAAAAACATGAAAATCAAATAAGGCCAAATCTATCACAAAACCTACAGACTGCTACCTACCAAAATCCAACACAAACCCTCAAAATTTGGCCGGCGGCTAGGGGTGTCATACCGGCCAAAAACTGGTGAAAGGGGTCCAGGTTCTTACACTATGATCCTAACACAATTCATAGCCTAGTATATGTGTTTGCTTACCAAAATTACTACCCTAGTAACAGCAGATTCTAAGTATCATAAGGTTTAGATTTAAACCGTTTCAAAACACTAAGTTTGCAACAATAGCGTATTTTGTGGAATTAGGTGAGTTTACAGGAATCTAGGGATGCCAACAGCACAAATTAGAGCTAATCAAACTATAAACACCCTGAATCATCCTATTTCACAGTCAAACCGTAAGTTTTAGCAATAAAACTCATTACAAACACTAAACTTAGCTAAACAAACCCAGATCTCAACTTGGAGACAATTAGAGAAAATAAATAAAATCAAACACAGACAAACTAACACAAACACCACCCTGCAAAACCCCAACACCAAAGCACAAGAGGGGGCCGGCGACGCCGGAAATACAGGCGAGGTCGCCGGGTCTTTGGTAAGGGTAAGGGCTCGGATTTCAAGACACTGGCCTAAAATGCATGCACACTAATCTGTATGTGTTTTCTAAGTTAGAAAATGACTACAGATATAGCAGATCTCAATATCCTACAGTTTGCATCAAAACCGTATTTTAAATTTTAAGTTTGCGACTTTAAGGTGATTTAGCTAAATCTAGCGATATCACTAGGTTTAAACAGCAATATTAACACTTAATTAGGTTCCCTAAGTTATAATAACCCTAATTTAGCTTAAATCTTACCTAAATCACAAATCTAGCTCTAAAATCACACAAGTCACTATCCGAAGCTAAAACAACACATAAGCTTAGCAAAAAGGAGTTGGGTTTAAGAAATAGACCCCACTAGATCCTAGGAAGCAGGAGAAGGAGGAGAAGAAGAGGAGAAGGAGGAGCTGTCGCTAGTGTTGTTGCTGATGCTGATGCTGAAGATGATGTTGTTGCTGTTGCTGAAGCTGGTGCTGCTGCTATTGCTTCAGCTACTGCTGTTGTTATGTTGTTGCTGTTGGTGTTGCTGCTGCTGCCTTGCTGTTGTTGTTGGTGGTGGTGGCTGCTGCTGCTGTTGTTTCCACTGCTGCTGCTGTTGTTTCTGTTGTTGCTGCAGCTGTGTGTGTGTGCGCACGCGCGCGCGTGTGTGTGTAAGTGAGAGAGAGAAGTGAGAAATGAGTGTTGCAAAGAGTAGGAAATGAGTGATATGAGAGAGTCAAACCCCCCTCTCTCTCACCTCATTTAATGCAAGCATGGGCAAGCCCATCATGCATGTTAGTTATATGTATGCCCCAGAGGCCATTACTGTACATATGATGTATATTGTAATAGATGCTTGGACATATATAGGGAGGACTTTCTTGCTCGATATGATAGCATACTATCTGGTTGTACTTTATCTTAACATGTACTCTGATTGTCTCTATGTTACATGTTGATAAAGCCCTTAGGATATGTACTCGACTATTGGGACAATGATGAGATCATACTAGTAGGGCCACAGTAGTCGACAAGTATATCCTATAACTGTTCCTAGTCGAGGGTGTATCGAGACAGGGCATCAATACACCAGAGTAGACTAGCGTATACGCATCTTGACCCATATGATGGGCGATGGATGATCCCATATCCATCGGTGTTTGACATCAAGGATGGTGTACGGATGCTCAGTGGAGACTGGGTATACTGGACGGACTCGCCGAGAACTCCCAGATGGTATTATACCTCACGTCAGATGGCAGTTCTCTGGTGACACTGGTACAGGTTAGTCTGTAGACCCGAGATCGTCATAGATTCTTGTGTGATTCCCACTGTGCTTTTATTTCCATCATACCATGTCCAAGAAGGCGTGCAAAAAGGTGGCTTTTGGGTACAGTCCCGAATCATATGGAGGCATTGAGCGATAGGAGGGGATTCGTCTTTCCCGGTATAGGGAGTTGATGTTGTGCTGTATTCGATTGGCTATAACTGGAAATCCCTAGCCAGGGTTGCAGAGATTTACTGGTAAGTGTTATCGATAGTTTCTCCAACTGTTATAGACCTCATATCGACACGACTTATCAAGCTACTGGGGTCTGACGTTTACCACCCCTAGACGAGATATGCGACATATCAGAGGAAGAATGTACATGCTTGCTTGTTGATCTTCTGATCGCTCAATACCTGGGTGGCTGTTACGTTTAGCTGACCGCTTGCAGCTTGTGGGTATTTGATATGATCATCACCTACTGCCGGCGTATTGACGATTCTTTAGAGTCCTACACAGAGGTTTCTTGGCTCAGGAAAAACGGAGTAGGAGCACGTATATGATATGTGCGGGACCGAGAACAATACGTGTATGTGATACCGTATTAGATTCTCGCGATATGAGATATCGGCTGGGTATATGTGATATAGCCGGGTCATCGAATCAAGTGTTGATTCGATGAACTGATGCAGATTATATTAGTCGGTTATTTGTGAAATAGCCGGATTATCAGATCAAGTGTTGATTCGATAATTTAATGTATAATTATATATTAGATATATTAAATTACATTAACTAATATAAGCTCACTAAAAGATTCTTTTTCTCACTCGGGTAATACATTGATATATATGTGATATATGTTAATTATATTATTTTATTTTGTTACAATAAATATTGTATATGTGATATATAATATTGTAACATGTTAGGGTTATTAATGCAACATGTTTAGTGGAGATTAAACATGGTTAGGGTTTGATTTGGGTTAATCTTTTCTAGAAACTTCTAGAAGGTTATGTTTTGTTTCTTGCAAAGATATTTGTTTTGATATTTTGCAAGATATTTGTTTAACCCAACCCAACCCTTTAACCTTAGTTAAATCTATACAAGGGTTACATATACCATGGTTGCATTTCTAACCTCACTTGAGTTGTTCATTATTCATCACAAATGGTTTTGGTTATTCTTCTTCCTTCTTCTTTCATGGAAAAGCTTTCTAGCTTTTTGATTAGTGATGAAAATGAGTGAGATTAAGAAAATAAATGAGAGCTAAATTCCTACTTCATCATCCTAATCGATTCTTGCCAATTAGATTAGGGTGTTCACTTCATTAGTGAGTAAAAGCTTGTGTTAAAGAAACTTCAAGGTAGATCATCATAGTTATCGAAGATCGGAAGCAAGCTTGCATCTTTCTCTTCGTGGAGCCTCTCTAGAGTTTGGGAACTTGATGATCGCAGCGAAGGGACTACAACACGGAGCTTTGGAAGTGAAGTATCAGACTACAAAGGTTGTAATCCCAAACTCTTAGAAGTAAAGTTGTTTACTTGCTTTGTTTCTCCTAATCTTTAGTTTAAAGATCTTGGTTAGGGTTGTTCAGCACGTCTAAATTTTAAATCGGGCATGGTTGTTGCCTTATAGACCCTTGTGAGAGTGCCTAGTAACCCTACAGTGGTATCAGAGCCAAGCTAGAGCTTTAGGCAAAGTCTAGGCAAAGTTTAAAGTCCGATCGAACTCCGGATACCTGTAAATCCCCAGTTTCTGGAAAATTTTTCAAAATGTTGATTTTTTCGTATTAAAAATACTCAGAAAATTAAGCAGGGAAATATAAGAATTACTGTGCAAAACGAGACTCTAACACCATTAAAGCGCCGTGGAACCGCAGCCGTACTATAGCTTGCGCACCGGTTCCGCGGCCAAACAGTAGCATTAGGTTTTGTTTTTGGCACAGTAAATCCGTATGTTTTTCTATATGTTTCTGGGAATTTTTAATTATACTCAAATGTTGAGTTTTCTGGGATGTATTGAGGACTCGTTGATTCGATCGGATAATTTAACTTCGTTTAAGTTTTTCCGGATAATTTTAGAACGTGTTAAAAAGTTCGAACGGATATCAATAACTCACTTTTTCCCCTGCCGGAAAATTTCCAAGCGTTGGATTTTTCCATAGTTTAAGAACGTTCTAAGTCGTGCAAGTAACGCGGTGGACCCTCTAGAAGAACACAAACCTTAACTCGATTATGTGACTGTCTGAACTGCCTTTGAACCTTAGGGTTTGGGGCGGTACGGCGCTGCCACATGTGAGGCGTTGGCTTGACCCTTCTACGGCTGGACCATTGGTACTGTGGCATGTGATGGATGTTTTTAAACTAATTTCAAGTGTTGAGAACTTTTTGGGAAATCTTGGGTGTTTGTTTATTCGATCGAAAAGTTTAACATTGTCTGTTTATCTGGAATGTGATACAATATTTGGAATCCACATGTAGTTATAAGATAACTAATTCGAATGTTATAAATCTAGCAGTTTAGTCTCAGATGATCGGTTGCCACGGGATTTTGATGCGATCAAAAGTCCGTTGCAATCACGTAGCGTACGCGGATACTCGCCGAGTAAACTTAATAGATAGCCACGCCCCATAGCCCCGATCAAGTGACTGTAGGAGAACCCCGTCGCCAAAAGCATCCGTTCGGGTGCTCGCGGCAGCGGTGTTCCGCCTTAGTGCACTTCGTCGACGGCATCCGGGGGTGCGGCCGTCAACTAAAGTTTGCAACGAGCATTCAATCAGGATGTCGGGATTCTTGTTGAATTGCCCGACTTGATATTGAAAAGAGTTTTCGATAATGAGACTGAAATGCGGGGTTTATAATTGTTAGGCATGAGATGTCTAAGGAATTCATTTGGTTAGGCATGCGATATCTAAAGAGGTTGCGGATTCCAGCTGTTGTAGTTTTACACTTTCTTTTCTGTGACCATAAGCGTAGTATGTGGTGTATCGCCGGCTTCGTTGCTAAACATCAACGACAATCGGGACACGCATACTTGCTTACGTTGATGATATGAGATATTATGTGTTGCTGTGATATGTTATATTGGATCGTCGTGTTCTGAATAGCCGGGGGTTTTATGTGAGATGAGAGTTTTTCTTTTTCATTCATGTAAAATTCATTTGTATGTAATATTCTTTTATTGGGGCACTTCCGGGCTGAGGATGATGTCACCATTGTATATTATTTACTTTTCCGCATTAGGTAGACCCAAGGCGGGGAGCACAAGTAACCGGGTTCTAGGGTCCAGTGGGAGACCATCTTGAGGAGTCGAGACTGGGTCTCCTAACCCTAGAATTGGCAGTGTTGCTTACCGCTTTCGTAGGGGTCCAGTGGGAGACCATCTTGTGGATTTGGCTATTCATCGCGACCGTGGAATCCATGTTTTATAAATGCTCGTATTAAAACATGGACGTCCTAGTATATCCAATATTTCATAAGTTGTTCTTCTGCTGCAATGTTCTGTGATGAGATCATATTACTGCCTGAGACGAATGTTTATATTATATATATGAGATATATGTTATATTGCAGATTTTTTTTCAAATGTGATGCTTGTGAAGCATATTAAAATGGGACTTCATTAATGAGATTAATGAATTAAAAGAAACCTAAAGATGTTGTAGAAACTTGTTTAAAAACTGGTAGCTCTAGTTCTTGCTTTGCATAGCGGTGTTCCTTTTAGAACATCCAGCACCTTATTCGATAAGGAAAGAGCCGAGATCCCTTCACCGGGAGTGATCTCTTTAGCGAAACTAGCAGATGCTACAAACTCGGTTTGTCTTTTGATTGTTTCTATAGTTTTTGCTTTGCATAGTGATATTTGTGAAATATCCTGCACCTTATTCGATAAGGAAAGAGCCGACGATCCCTTCACCGGGAGTGACCTCTTTAGCAAAACTAGAAAAGGCCTCAAAAACATTCCATTCAAAATCACTCGATTCTACAACGATATCAAGTTCATTACGCTCATGGTTTTCTTAAAAACCTGCGTAGCCCTCCGTCATTTCAGATAAGTACTACTTAGTATTCGTGCTGTGGTAGTTTAGCATGCGTCAAGGCGTAGTGTACGGTAGCTAACTAGTGCTTATCTGCAGGCATACGATGCGATTGGATTAGGGTATTCGTACGGCGTTGTTTGGCATGCGTCAAGGGTCGTACGGGTGGGTTTAATTCAATCAGGAAATGCACGGGTTGAACTTGACTAGCGGACTATGGGTTGTTTGGCATGCGTCAAGGTCATAGCACGCTAGGGGTAAAATATTATTGGGAATTTCAAGTGTTGAAATTTGCAATGAGATTGCATACCTCCTATGAGATAGTTGGATCCCGATACCCGCTGCGAGTAAGAGTTACTCCTGGAAAAGTTTTACACATTACAATTAGCCGATCAAGTAGGTGTCTAGAAAGGTGTCAACGGGGTTATGCCTCTGGGAAAACGAGGTTTACTTTAATTAGGTCCATGCAAGAGCTCGGGGAACCTCCCTCAAAGTACCGGCACTGGCCTGGCTGAAAGATTGGCGAACTTGTAGGGTGTAATTAATCCCGGCTAGTCTTTCCTTTTAGGGTTTGAAAGAAAATTTGACTAAAACAGTGGGAGACATCCTGATTAGATATATTGATAACCAATCTAATCTTGCAAGAGTATACGCTGAGTGTTTTCTTCTCTCTCTCTCCTGGTTACGAGTATGTTACGCCTTAATCAAGATAATAATACAGATGTATTGACCTAACTCGATTGTTATACTGCGCTAGGGAACGTTGGTCCCGCTCCAACTTATAATTGTTAAAAGACAGAGCAGGAAATAGGGGATTACCAGAATTCACGTGCCGCACAAACGAAAAAAGTGCATGTTGATGCATCTTCTTCGGGTGTGTTCATTACACAGAACTGTTTCTCAATAACCTTTACGTCCTGGGTTTTTGATACCGGATCAGGATCCCATATATGTAATTTGTTACATGGGCTACAGATTGGTAGAGAACAGAGAAAAGGTGATAAGTTTCATGAGATAGAAACGGTGCAAGTGTTGCAGCCAAGTCTGTTGGTAGTTATCACCCTGTATTACCAGAATACATTGATTCTGGACGAATGTTATTAAATACCGAACCTGATATACAACATCATATCAGTCTCTTTATTAGTAAAGAAGGATATAATTTTGTATTGTTGGATAATATTTTGAACATTTCCTATATCAAGAGTTGATCGGTTCAGACACGTTATCTAAAAGCATTGACGTTCTAAATCAAACCACAGTTCTAAACATACAGAACACACACAAGAGGAAGAGTTCAGAAATGAACGAATCCTTCTTGAGACATTATAGACTAGGTCATATCAATGCGACCCGACTAGCTGAAGTTACATATAGATGCATATTTAAAATAGTTTGAATTTACATCTTGTGAAACTTGCCGGTCATGTCACAGAGATAAGATGACCGCAGCTCCGTTTATTGGAAACAGAGAAAGAGTTAGTGAACTCTTGGGATTGATATATGCTGATGTATGAAAGTCTTCTGTCTACACATGCCAGGACCGGTTCTTTGTACTTCATTACATTCACTGATGATCTCTCAAGATTCAGACATATGTTCCTGTTGAAAGACAAGTCCAAAACTTTTGAGATAACCACAGAATATAAGTTAGAAGTAGAGAACCAAAAACCGGGTATAAGTATTATGTCCTTTGATGTGATCAAGGAGGAGAATACTTGAGCACGGGATTCCTGGACTATTCTAAAGGAGAATGAGATTCTCTCTCAGCATTACTCCTCCGTATACACCACAGCACGTCGGTGTATCTGGACAGAGCAATCACACCTTATTTGATATGGTGCGCTCTATGATGAGTACTACTGAGTTTCCTATTTCCTTTTGGGAGTTATGCACTTGTGAAGCTGCATACCTATTGAATAGGGTTCCAATCGAATCAGTTGCCTACCACTTCATATGTGATATTGTAACGTTTTGAAAATCGTTTCGGTGAAATTTCGGAAAATCGGTAAAATAAGAGGGTTTTCTGTAAAAACTCAAAATACTAATATATTTATTATAAAATTAAATATACATATTCTAGCTATGTAATTGCTAGTATTTGGTGTTTATTGAGCCATTGGTAAAATTTCTAATTTTCTGAAAAATTTTCCGAAATTAATTATTTTAATATTATTTTAAGCTGTTAAAAATACATTAAATTAGCAATAAATATAAATTTGAATAGGCTAATTACACACTATAGAACTATGACAACTAAAATCTAGTTAGTAATATAAATTTTTAGCAATTTATTTTAAGTTCTAATTGGTTATAATTAAGGGAAAACTAAAATTTTAATAAAATAAACTAAATCTTGCAATTTGGTAACTTGAGGGGGTCTTTTTGCATGGGAATTTTTTTGGCAACCTCTCACAATTCCTCACACCTCATTTGGGCTGAGGCCACTGCTGGAATTCTCCCCCCCAAATTTTTCCCTTCAACTCATTTGTGTGTGAGGAAATAGGAATGAAAGTGTAGGATTTAAATATATTAATTTGGAGGCATGGTGTATCTTGATATGAGAGGGGTTTGACTTTGAAATTTACCCACAAATCACCCACACACCACCCCATTCCTCCTCTGGTCGAATTCTGCAGCCACTCCCCCTCCATTTTCCCCTTCTCATTTTCCTTCAAATTCCATCAAAAAATCATCCAAAATGCTTCAAAAATCCCACAAAATCAAAATCGAATCCCTACCCATTTTTACTTGACCATTCTAGTATGGATCTAGAGAACAAGATGGAAATTTGAGAGGCTAGATTTCAAGTTGGATCAATGGGTTGTGAGGTATAAAAATCTTGACCTTTTTGTTAAATTGTTTGTTATTACCTTAATTCAACTAAATTAGATGATAAATATGGCTTTTATTGCAAGGTTTAACCTTCAAGAGAAGGGTTTCTAAAATTCTAGTTAGGATTTTACTACATCATTAGGGTTTGATCATTGGTTTATGGTTGTGATGGGTAGATTGACTTGTTGTGGCAAGCTAAAATCTAAGCTAGTTGCTATATTACAATTTTTTTTTTTTAAATTGTCCAATTTGCATAATATTGCAAACTAGGTTTTTAGATTTAATTCAAAATGCGAGATTAAAAATATGGTTAGGGTTTCATCACATCATTAACATTATAATGAGTGGTTTAATACCTTAGCTTATGCAAAACCAAGCTTAGTTGTTGAATTGTGAATTTTACCTTGAAAATTGTCAAAATTGGATAAATTGTATACTAGAATTTTGGGGTTAATGAAATTTAATGAGATTAAATTGCGGAAATGGTTTGTATGGCTTATTTAAGATGTTTAATAAGTATTTTGGCCATTTGAATCGTTAAAATTTGTAGATTGGTTAAAACATCAAGTTTTGAACCGAAATGGGAATTTGTACTAACTAGATTTTTGGAAAATAAAACGATTGGTTTAATGTTATGGTTTTGACGAATTAAACCCTATTTCTTATACAGTTAGTGAGTTTTGAAACCATGATCGGTGTGTTTTATGTTTTTCTCGATGGTTTGACGTTTGTACATCGACATCGTGGGTTGGTTTCGCTATTCTTGCATGCGTAGGCGATAGGTTTTGACCTATGCGTGATACGCGTGCCGATTTGATTTTCGTATGCCGTTTAGATTTCGAATTTGGTTTTAATGCGATACGGTGCATTATGATATGTACGTACCCCATGTGGATTTCGAGACGACAAGCAAGCGCGTGGCGACGTCGGCACCGGCGAGCGAGGACCAGGTGAGTAGATTTATATCTACGGGGAGAAGTCGGGTGGATGGCGTATAGCACCCCCGCAGTTCGTGGTGATGTATACGAATACGTATACACACTTATATTTTTGATTATATATTTTGTGTTGATATGAGATTTGATGATAAAGGTGGATTCTAGGTGTTTATGGATTAGTTTAGTGTTAGTTGCGAAACCCTAGAGTAGTTGTTACACCCACACACGCACGCACACACATGCATACATCTATGTTATTACCTGTGCGTATATGGGGAGATGTGTTTGTGTGTTCACCTGGGTATGGGACTAGGTGTTCACATACTGGATTTGCGGATGATACTTGGGATTGAGATGAGTCGATGAGATTTGAGTTAAGGCCGTGAGATCGGTGATATGGCAAGATTCGTACTTGAGATACGTCCTGATGTTATAGCGGATCTTTGGATGACAATGCCATGTGAATAGTGATATTAGTATTGTACTAGACATAGGTCAGTACCCTGGACTATGATCTTAGATAAAGAGGATACCAGATCAATAGAGTGATGAATATAATATTAACCCGTACCCAGATTTGGGGATGCCGTACGACGGATTTACGTACGAGCTATATTTTGATGATTGATCTGCACCCTTGACTTGGGATGTCTGATTATAGATATGGTATCGGATATGATATTATAGAGGCGGGATCACCGACTAATATATATACAGGTATGTATATGTATCGACTCAGATGCTAGGCGGTTTCCTTACCTGTAGTCCAGCTTGTTAGCTTAGCCCTTTAGTTTAGTTTAGTTGTTAGATTAGATTCGATTCTTACCTATTTCAAAAACTAACGAATCGTGGGTATTTTAAAAGACAGCCCAAGGGATCCTACGGATATTTCAAAAGACGTATCTTTTCATAAAAACACCGTAGCCCCTATTTTCAAAACCCCACGATTCGTGTTATTTCAAATGGCACCATTGTTTAATATTTAGCTCCCGCTCATTTTGGTTGCTCGCTCCGCATCGCATACTTACATTGTTATTTCATATTGCATTGTTGACATTATGCTGTTAGGACACCAGCACCATTACCGATGATGCGTATGTACCATGTACACTTACTTGCCGGCTCACACACATCTTCATCGGTAATTGCCATGTCACGTACACCTTAGAAAATATTATTGCTTAACTTAGCTTGATAGCTAGTATTTTGACGTAATATTAGTGTACTTACCTTATATGCCAGCTTAGATATTGTAGTTATTACTTGTCACTTCATGCATACTGTTATTCATTGTTATGCCGTATTCATGGATTCTTATGCCTATATTAATGGGTTTATATGCTATTGATGATTTGGATTCGGATTTCTATGACATTTTCTGGATTTGGGGGAAAACCGCAAAACTTGTATAAGCTTCTTCCCTCTCTTTTAAATAAAAAGTGCGGTTTTCCCATGATGTATGAGTCGTCCACCATGAGTTTGCTGATGGATTTCGAGACCCGATTCGAGGAGTGGAGGAACCGTTTCGGGTACATGGTGGGCCCGGTGCGGTACCCCGGGACAAGAGGATTGTGTTGTTGACGTTGAGCCTGGCAGGGGAGCACAACCGACCGGTGATATTACCCGACGCGTCGGATATCCGGAGGATACCATCATGGTCTTGAGATGGATTGTAATGTCCGGTCTGGACTGACGGCGCCCTAGATATTGTGATTGAGACATTGAGATTTCGAGATATTGAGGTACAGAGACTGTGATACAGAGATATCGAGATATTGGGATTACGTTTTGTGCCGATACTAGGCACTGTTTTATGCTGATTTCATTATGATACCTCATTTTAAAAATACAAAGGAAATCTTACTAAATTATGAAAACAGTTTCTTCATTTACATGTATTCTGTTTTCATGCATTCATACCTCATTCATATGATATATTGCTACCTGACGCACTGACACGGGCACATGAGATTACACTCGGGTTAGATATTTACCCTAGCCTTTGTTATAGGCTGCATGTTATATACATATTTGAGGATATATTATGATCATTGACCTAGGATTGCGTTATTTATGCGATTTCTGTGCGTAGATGTTTTTCTACTCACGAGTTGGCAACTCACCCCCTTTGTGCCCCAGTTTCTTGCAGGTTTTGCCGTACAGGTTTCATTACGGCTTTGCTGGCACTGCTTCCCATTTCCGGGTGATTTGCTAGTAGGTGGGTTTACTTGTATCGTACCCCCATTATATATCTTGTATATCATTATTCTGTTGTATCTAAAAGTTCCATCAACCAAACATGTATTTATTTCAGAGATAGAGACCAGTGATGTTTATTCTTTCGACCTTAGAGTCGCGCGATATATTTCTGTGGATTTCTGGCGGTTTTGAGTTTCCTTTTGAGTTTTGATCCTCGCCCTTGGCGTTGTATATTATATTGCTTGTGTTGTTGTGACCGTCGATTGACGAAGAGCTAGCTCCCACTTGGGGATGCCTTTTTGATTTCGTATACTATTCATGTTGTATCCCGTTTGGGGGCCAGTTTTTACAAAGGAGACTCTGCCGAAATTTTCGAGAAATGTTTGATGTTTTTTTTTTAAACCGCATAATTCGGCTTATGCTATTGAAACCACTTGGTTTAATTGGTTTTCCTTCACTCTACTACTTTTCTTGGTTTGGATTTCTGGGTTTTCGGCTTACTTAGATTACGTACGCCTCGAGACGTTCGTAGTTTAAGTGCTGGTCATATTCCGTACTTTCGGGACGTGACAAAGTTGGTATCAGAGCATTAGGTTTTACCTTCGGAGCGTAGGATGACCCTTGGTTGATGGAATAGGTGACTAAAGTAGAGTGACGTACCGTGGGTATGTTCCGCGGCATACTTACGATACGCTACTCCACTTAAGGAGCCTTAGGATATACATTTCTTTGCTCAGTATCATATTCATTACTGATCTAGTCTCATCGGTACCAGTTGCGGTTTGCTGCCACGATTACGGGCAGGGAGAGCTACAGCTAGAGTTGCGGTCAGCACGAGCTCGTCACGAACGAGGACTGACCAGGGAGAAATTCCGGCAACACACGATTGCGGAGATGTGTCTTTTTACTGTGTTTCCATGCCACGAGCGTTTGGCGGATCGCCTTTATGAGGTTACTCGGATGTGCTGATCGACACTAGAGGATTGAGCCAACGATAGAGGCCAGCCAGATTTTGATGACCATTGGTGTATTGCTTACTCATGATGATTGAGGCACTGTTCAGCATGCAGACGAGTGAGCCAATTGTTGCTGCGAGCGACGAGATATCGCCCCATATGTTGGAGCTATTGCAGTACGAGTTGTACTAAGAGATGATAGAAGGTCGCTAGTCACTAAGGATGAATGACTAAGACATGTGGTTCGTTCGCTACCCCGATGCGAGGTCATCAGATAGATTGATTCCAGCTAGAGACGACTTCACGCGGAGACGTTGAGAGTCCACAGAGACGATCGAAGGTCAGTAACCTATTATTCCAAGTTTAAAGTAGTCGGAAAGACATGCAGGCAATTCTATGGTCCCTCTAGAAGAATGAGACCCTAACTCGACTTAATGACCATGTGAAAGCCTTTGAACCTTCGGGTTTGCGGCAGTTCTACGACGCCATTAGTGAGGCTTGGGTTTGCCCTTCTACGGATGGACCACCGATGCTGTGGTATGTACTCGATACTATTAAACTGTGCCCAAGATGTTGAGCTCTTGGGGGATTATGAGGTTTTGACGACTCGATCGGATGGCTCGACTTAATTCGGATGCTAGGTGGTGAGATGCATTTCTTGGGAGACTCCCGGTACGAGGATAGCCGTTGGAGCTCAGTCCATGCAGCCGCGACGAGACGAGTCCAAAGCAGACGAAATTAGAGAAAAGTGGAGCAAGAGATTCGTACGAGATCTTGATGAGACTACGTTCCACTCCGCCGACATCAGAGATGCGATGCGCATGCCGAGGCATGGTACTTGGATTTACCTTCCAGAAGGAGTCGCGATGAGTATGCAGTCGTTCCAGAGCAAGATGCAGATATAGGAAAGGAAGATGACTTCCGGACAGTTGGCAGAGACGAGACATGGAAGAGACCGTGAGCAGGATTCCTTCCAGGACACTGCTGCAATGATACTTGCACCCAGGATCAGATGTGTCACGTACATTCAGAGAGCCAGAGGCCGACGCCAGTGACATGCTGTCTTACGAGTGGTCGCGATGATTGACCGAGAGATGACCAGAGAAGTGCCAGAACGGAATCATCCCCGTTAGCACACCTGACAGGGCCGATGAGCCGATGGACCGAGAGATTGGTAATTCACAGTGAAGACCTTGACCCAGGAGTGGTCATTGTTACGCACACCAGCAGGCCAGAGTTCATGATCATCGACGAGACGTCCCACTAATGACCGCAACAGTTGGCCCGAGATTCTTAGAGGATGCACTTGAGCGGTACTATTCCTCCATTATTGATTTCGATGGTTTGGGTGATTTATTCTTATGATTTGATTTTGATGATTGAGGATTTACGATCTTTGCACAGTGTTGCACTTGATATCGTTTTCGTGCTTTGGTTTCACATGTTTGTGATTTTACGGTTTTAGACATTTGAGTTGATTTTGTACGTATGCACGCACACGATTTGGTTCCTGCACTCTGTATAGTTTATATATGCTTGCAGTGCAGTGATACGCCTTTTGTGCATTTAGATGCACTGGACTTCGATTTCGACTGTGATACTCGATATTTGTTTTGTGCACCTTGTGCACCTGATTTGATTTTGCGCATGTTCGGCGCTTGATATTGGATTTCATGATTTCGTGCATGATGGATGCCCCTGGTTTTGGGTTTTCGCGCATATTGAGCGCATGTCTTGAGATGCGATTTTGGTGCACACCAGATGCACTAAATCAAGATTTTTTTCGTGCATGTCAGATGCACCAGATTATGCTGTCAGGCACATGATTAGTGTCAAAAACTGTAATTACCGCAATCAGAAACGGCGTCGCTTCGCAGCTAGCCGGTGAGTACGGGTCGATCCACAGAGACGGGTAAATTCCTTTTATGTGTTTTAACGAGTTGATTCTATTTGTCGTTTTGATTGGTTTATGAAAATCTATAAAAACTAGATCTAATTAATCTAATTGAAAGTCTTGCTAGGGTTAGGCTTAGGGGAAGTTTTGGAGATTAATGTTTCCTTCACCGCTTTCAATGCCTTCTTTTTTAGATCTATTAGATGTTACGTTAATTATCAATAAAGTGGATACGAATCTTTTGGGAAGATGTTTCTTCCTCTAGATTTGTATCCTTCCTTTGTTGATAATTACCCTAACCCCCATGGAAAACGCGCGCAACCGGCCCTTTATACTACGGTTCACCGTTACCTCGACGGGTAGGGTGCCGTAGGGAGCGGATGTGTGCGTATGCATGGGGTTCTAACTCTAAAGTGAAGATGGCATTAAAAGGGGTGAGAGATCTCATCTCTCAACCCTTTCGCTAAGGCTAACCCTAACAAGCGAGGAGACTACTCGCTCATCAGGGGATGATAAATTATACTAGAAAATAAAAGCAAGGAAATAAATTACCTACAGATTTGATGGCTCCCTCCAAGTAGAAGACAGAATAGATCTGAATGTCACTTCCAGAAATTCTGAATTTTATTGATTGAAAAGAGGCATAGCATTTTACAGATCTAAAACTACAATTTATAGGAAAATAGGAAACCTAGGGTTACAGACTCTCGCACATGCAAAATTACAGATTTGCCCACGTAAAATCCTAACATCTGCACCGACGCGCCGCCTCAGAAAATATTCACCGACACGGGCACTTGATTGCCGCGGAACCGCGGCGCCAGGCTGGGTTTGGCCGCGGTTCCGCGGCCAAATAAAGGAGTTGAGCCCTGTACATTTTGGGCTTGGTTCAGTGGCTCTTTGGGCTTCTGTTTCTTCACTTGTTTTCTTTTTTGGGCTTCTGGTTCTTCTCCAGATCTTCAGTGAAGACTTGTATTGGTCTTTTAACCGTTCACATGACATTTTGGACCTTGTACTGTTCTTCGTCTAGGCTTGACTATGATCCGT
This sequence comes from Agapanthus africanus, assembly GCA_030015575.1. Taxonomy (NCBI): domain Eukaryota; kingdom Viridiplantae; phylum Streptophyta; class Magnoliopsida; order Asparagales; family Amaryllidaceae; genus Agapanthus; species Agapanthus africanus. The sequence continues at coordinate 477,306,853 of JASDDO010000019.1, read as the reverse complement.
CTAATAGTTGGTCAAAAGTCCCTTTTCTATTGTTTTGTGTCTTTTTCACTGTATTTGCTCCAGAAACCTGTATCCTGTAATATGCAACAAACGTGCGTCAAGAGTACCTGTTTATTTATAAAAAGGATAAGAATAGGGGAATGATAAATGCAATATTATGGTTTGAACAAATACCCCCAAACTTACCTTTTGCTCGTCCTCGAGCAAACTTATTATTTTATTCACTAAAATCCTAACCACACTTTCGCAGGGAAACGCGATTGCACTCAGCACGTGCAACAAGCCGTTAAACCTCTAGGTGTCCCTACTAGGAGGAGTGTTGTCTCCTGAGGGTTTTCAGCGGATTACACCCACAAAATCCTATCAACTTGGCCTATTTGACTTTTGTTCTCCAATTAAGTTTTCTAACAAGGAATTCTATTACCTGTTGACTCGCAAATTATCCACCCATATTCTTCACACTTCCTCATTATTTAACTTAAGATTCTATATGTTATGTAGACCTACTTAGCTTTCGGCATCTCTTACGTCTTCCTTCTAGGGTTTGATCTCTACTTAGGAATTTTCTAGCAACTCCATTAAAGATACAAATTTTATCTTTCATTCCTCTCTCTTATCTAAATTCCAATCACATACTCCTACGTGTGTGTATAGATCACCCCTACACTTGGAAATTCAATTCAAGCAATCATGCCCTTGTCCGTTGTCCAAAGTACTTATTAATTGGTGAATTTAAATGAAATTTGCTTACACATCCTTCATGCGACCGTTAATACTTCTTGAGGTACCAACGACCGATTACAAAATGCGTTTGCACTTTAAAGCGTACTTCCTAGTCCTTGCAACACCCAAGGCTTTAGCAGTGACTCCCAAACCAGTTGGTCTAAGGCACTAGGTGATGAAGCACCCTCGCTAAATATTTTTCTATTTTTGCAGCCTTAAGTGATCACAAAAACCAGTGTCCATTTTTTTTTCTTTATTCACACTTTTTCTTTTATTTTCTTCGTACTAAGGACTTTAGACAAGAGCATTTCAAGGTCTCTTCTACTATTCCAAGTTTCAAGGTGCGTGATTGTGCAAATTGTAGGGTATACGTTTTCAGAATCTAGACTTAAGCGAGGAACTATTTTTCAAACTTGTACTCTAATAAGAACATCAATACTCTTCCCTTGTTTCGACTTAGCCCAAGAAGTGAACCCAAAATTTGCCTATTTCTAAATAAACTACAAGGCATATACTTTCTACCGTTAAACTTTAAGGAATGTTATTTTTAGGGTTTTTAATTCACTAAGTCTAAGATCTAGTTGTTCCTAACCAGTTAACCTATTAGTCAAACTCAAGTCAATTAGCCAAAATTGAATACAATTATTTTTATAATTTTTATAATTTTTGAAATTTTTATGGGTTTTCAAATAAGTATGCAAATGCAAAAATATGTACAAATGAATGCGAAGGAAGAAGACGTACCGAGCATACCCCCAAACTTGAACTTGACAGTGTCCTCACTGTCATGCTAAACCAAGAGGGTCAAAATACCGATACTCCCCTGTTTATTTATTTATAATAAAAAAAATTTATGTTTTGAATTTTTTTTTTATTTTTTATAGAAAAAGAAAACAAAAGGATATATACATATATACAACAAGATTCCCCCCAAAGTTAAGCTTGGCCTTACACAAGCCAAATGTTAGCACCAACCATTCAAAAATCTTATCATGGTCATGGTAGAGTTGGTGCAAGAATGGGATGGAAAGAAAAGAGATGAAAAGCACGCGAGACCGTGTGGAAAGAAGAATGGTAGAATATGGTCTCGGTGGGGGAGAAGAAAGACGGAAAGAAGAAAGAAGTGGAGTGCGATCTTGAGGGTGTAAATTGAGTGAATAAATTAGCGCAATTTGTGATGACCGATGTGTTAAAAGCGATCGCGCTAACCTACCAACTCGTCGTGCAATGGGGTCAAATCCCTCAAGATTCGCAAGAAAACATGGGTACGCCGAACTTGGTATAGGAGATGAAAACGTAACGGTCATTTGTTCGGTCGGAACAATAGGAAGGAGGGAGGGTGATATAACAGTCAAAGGTTCAGGAGGCTGAATTGGAAAATCCGACACATCAAATAAAAATGGTTCAACCTCGATATTATCCTCAAGACTCTCGTCAATATTTAATCCATCTATGCCATTGTCATCAAAATCTAGACGCATATGAGATTCGGGGGAAACATTTAATAACTCAGGATGATGATTTGAACATAAAATTTCTATTAAATCGACAGGTTCATCATCCGAAATATTCCCGGCGTCTATATCCTCAATCAAGTGAAAATCAATTTCTTTAGACACTTCGTCCACAGTATGTATATTTATCAATGTAGGTTCTAGAGTGGAGGTGTAAAGATCGAAAGGAATAGGTGCGGTTTCACTCGAAAGGGGTTCCTCACAATTTGGCAAATCAAACACTACAAAATCGCACAACTCATTTTTATTTTCAACCGGTGAATCATTTGGAACAATCGATGGAAAACCGGAGTTGTGGGCTTCAATTGGGTAAGGGTAGGTTTGATTTGAAAATCCTCTCTCATTCTCACTCTGTCCAACAGCCGCCTTATACATTGAAAAATTCGGAGCTAGCGGGACACTAGCTACCGGTTCACTAGGTTGCATAAGAGCGGCCATGGATGCTTCCACATTCCTCATTATTTTATTTGTTGCAGCAATATATGCTTCCAACGACTCTTCCAAACTAGACTTAGGTGGTGAGGGGGTTTCAGCAAAAGATTCAAAATTAGTTGGGTATGTGAAACTCCCTAATGGCCGTGTCGAAACAGCGTCTAGTGAAGGTGGGAAGGTCGGGTATGACTGGTAGGAAGTGGGTGGTAAAACAGGAGTAGGGTCAACATATGGATAAGAAGGTGAATAATCGTGCGGATCCCTAAAACTAGATGAGTGGAGAGGGGTGAAAGATCGACTGCGAGATTGAGCAATATGCTCAGCAATGGACATCGGCCTAGGAGTGACAGAAGGACTTGAAGAAGTGGTATCAACATATGTAGGTTGTAAAGGTTGACTCGGTTGACACGAAGTGGGTTGAAAAGTCAAACTATTTCTCCTAGACACCTCTATTTGATCTTTCAACGAAATTTTTGGCAAGGAGGGATCGTTTTTAAATTGACCAAAACAATTGACGAACGACGCAAAGTTAGGTTCGGGATACCAAAATTCGGCAAGAGATTTATGATGTGGGGTACCCATGATAGAAGAATGCAAGGATTTCTTAGCGACAAAATTTTTGCAAGTTTTTAAAAGATTTTTCTCTTTATTTTTTTATTGGAGAGTTTTGCAATAAGGCTTTAGAAAATGGGACTCGTGACACAAATGTATCAACCACACATGCACAATCAGACCTAGATCTAGGGTTGCCTAGGTCTACTAGACAACTCCTAACTAGGGCTAGAAATAGACCTCAAACCGCCTCTTCACGGACAAATACGGCCAGGTAAGTAGGAAGGAACCACCACTACAGTGGGCCTAATTAAAAACCACTAGCCTAGACACCGCAATGTCGGTTAGGATAAACGGCCGATGCCTACCTAGTCCTTTTCCTATTGAGCTCGCTGTCCTTAGGTCTGAGTCTAATCTTTTTTTTTTAATTAAAGGTGGTCGATGCAAAATGCTTAGGTGTTTTCTGGGGTCCTGGGAAGGGTGATGAAATCCCCACCCAATCTGAGTTTGGTCAATTAGCCCCTTAGAGTCCGGTTAAATTATGCAAAACAAATAAAATTTCACTTGCAATCAAAATTTTTTAGCGCGGCGCAAAGAAACCTGCAGAAAATCTGTTATTTAGAAGGGGGTAGAAGATTTTTTAGCGCAAAGAATGCTGCAGAAATTTTTTTACAGTGGAGATATGGAGGTTGCAGAGGGGAAGAAAAGAGAACAAACAGTGCAAATATGATGCGCTGACGTGGCAGAGCGCGGATCCGCGGCGGGAACCCTGTTCATGCGGCGGAAGCGCGGCGTCTTGGTGGTTTCAGCCTCTGAAAATTTTTGTGCTGCTCTGTACTTTCATTTCCTTTCTGTTCTTATGTAACAATTTTTGTTTTGCCCTCTGTGAATTTCCAGATCCACAATTTTTCGCTGTTCCTGCAAGATTCAAATAGCAAACCCTTCAAACAGATCAAAGTTGATAATTTTTTTTATTTTTTATATTTTCATATTTTTATAATTTTTAAAATTTATATCAACCCGAAAATTCACAAAAAGAAATATTACGCCGTCCCCGGCAACGGCGCCATTTGATTAGTGTCAAAAACTGTAATTACCGCAATCAGAAACGGCGTCGCTTCGCAGCTAGCCGGTGAGTACGAGTCGATCCACAGAGACGGGTAAATTCCTTTTATGTGTTTTAACGAGTTGATTCTATTTGTCGTTTTGATTGGTTTATGAAAATCTATAAAAACTAGATCTAATTAATCTAATTGAAAGTCTTGCTAGGGTTAGACTTAGGGGAAGTTTTGGAGATTAATGTTTCCTTCACCGCTTTCAATGCCTTCTTTTTTAGATCTATTAGATGTTACGTTAATTATCAATAAAGTGGATACGAATCTTTTGGGAAGATGTTTCTTCCTCTAGATTTGTATCCTTCCTTTGTTGATAATTACCTTAACCCCCATGGAAAACGCGCGCAACCGGCCCTTTATACTACGGTTCACCGTTACCTCGAGGGGTAGGGTGCCGTAGGGAGCGGATGTGTGCGTATGCATGGGGTTCTAACTCTAAAGTGAAGATGGGATTAAAAGGGGTGAGAGATCTCATCTCTCAACCCTTTCGCTAAGGCTAACCCTAACAAGCGAGGAGACTACTCGCTCATTAGGGGATGATAAATTATACTAGAAAATAAAAGCAAGGAAATAAATTACCTACAGATTTGATGGCTCCCTCCAAGTAGAAGACAGAATAGATCTGAATGTCACTTCCAGAAATTCTGAATTTTATTGATTGAAAAGAGGCATAGCATTTTACAGATCTAAAACTACAATTTATAGGAAAATAGGAAACCTAGGGTTACAGACTCTCGCACATGCAAAATTACAGATTTGCCCACGTAAAATCCTAACATCTGCACCGATGCGCCGCCTCAGAAAATATTCACCGACACGGGCACTTGATGGCCGCGGAACCGCGGCGCCAGGCTGGGTTTGGCCGCGGTTCCGCGGCCAAATAAAGGAGTTGAGCCCTGTACTTTTTGGGCTTGGTTCAGTGGCTCTTTGGGCTTCTGTTTCTTCACTTGTTTTCTTTTTTGGGCTTCTGGTTCTTCTCCAGATCTTCAGTGAAGACTTGTATTAGTCTTTTAACCATTCACATGACATTTTGGACCTTGTACTGTTCTTCGTCTAGGCTTGACTATGATCCGTCTAATAGTTGGTCAAAAGTCCCTTTTCTGTTGTTTTGTGTCTTTTTCACTGTATTTGCTCCAGAAACCTGTATCCTGTAATATGCAACAAACGTGCGTCAAGAGTACCTGTTTATTTATAAAAAGGATAAGAATAGGGGATGATAAATGCAATATTATGGTCTGAACAGCACACACGTTGCCTACGACAGATGCTTTGTGCACACCCGATGCACTTAGATCTTATTTCTGTGCACTTGTATGGCACGTATATGGATTTTGATGGTCGTGCACACCAGACGCACGTAGTATTCATACGCGTATTTTGGGATGGATTTCTTATAGAGCAGTACGTTTTTTTTATGATAATTGCGAGGTGTTTTCGTACTAAGAAGGACTAGTCAAAGGACAGTACCTGAATGTATTTTGCATGCATTGATAGCTATTGAAGGGAATTCCAAAAAGCGAGCTATAGTCTCAGTATTTACCTACGTGTCTGATATGACGTGAAACGTTTAAAACAAGGAAAACCCTTCTAAATTGTTTCCCAAAACGGCGGAACGTACATTTCAAACAAAGGTATATATATATATATATAGTTATTTTCTTATGATAGACGTCCGCCACTGTGCAGTGTTATGTGCATTGCACAGCAACTTAAAAGATTTGGCATGCATTTCCTCCTGATGTTTACATGTATAGTTCCGATTTATAGCATATCGGTCTTGCTTTGGATTTGGCATTTGTGTCTTCACCAAGACTCCGATGATTACGGGATGCTTAACGGAGTTTTGATTTTGAGTTATATGCTCATTTTTCATGCGCCCGTGTTGCGTTACGATTTGTTTTATGTATTTATGATTTCGGAGCCCCGACAACTTGATGGTTTTGCTTAGATGTTTTAGTATTTGGGGGGGAGTTTTAATTTAAAATTCGGGGACCGAATTTCTTTAAGGGGGAAGATTGTAAAGTTTTGAAAATCGTTTCGGTGAAATTTCGGAAAATCGGTAAAATAAGGGGGTTTCTGTAAAAAGTCAAAATACAAATATATTTATTATAAAATTAAATATACATATTCTAGCTATGTAATTGCTAGTATTTGGTGTTTATTGAGCCACTGGTAAAATTTCTAATTTTCTGAAAAAATTTCCGAAATTAATTATTTTAATATTATTTTAAGCTATTAAAAATACATTAAATTAGCGATAAATACAAATTTGAATAGGCTAATTACACACTATAGAACTATGACAACTAAAATCTAGTTAGTAATATAAATTTTTAGCAATTTATTTTAAGTTCTAATTGGTTATAATTAAGGGAAAACTAAAATTTTAATAAAATAAACAAAATCTTGCAATTTGGTAACTTGAGGGGGTCTTTTTGCATGGGATTTTTTTTGGCAACCTCTCACAAATCCTCACACCTCATTTGAGCTGAGCCCACTGCTGGAATTCCCCCCCCCCCCCAATTTTTTCCTTCAACTCATTTGTGTGTGAGGAAATAGGAATGAAAGTGTAGGATTTAAATATATTAATTTGGAGGCATGGTGTATCTTGATATGAGAGGGGTTTGACTTTGAAATTTACCCACAAATCACCCATACACCACCCCATTCCTCCTCTGGTCGAATTCTGCAGCCACTCCCCCTCCATTTTCCCCTTCTCATTTCCCTTCAAATTCCATCAAAAAATCATCCAAAATGCTTCAAAAATCCCACAAAATCAAAATCGAATCCCTACCCATTTTTACTTGACCATTCTTGTATGGATCTAAAGAACAAGATGGCAATTTGAGAGGCTAGAATTCAAGTTGGATCAATGGGTTGTGAGGTATAAAAATCTTGACCTTTTTGTTAAATTGTTTGTTATTACCTTAATTCAACTAAATTAGATGATAAATATGGTTTTTATTGCAAGGTTTAACCTTCAAGAGAAGGGTTTCTAAAATTCTAGTTAGGATTTTACTACATCATTAGGGTTTGATCACTGGTTTATGGTTGTGATGGGTAGATTAACTTGTTGTGGCATGCTAAAATCTAAGATAGTTGCTATATTACAATTGTTTTTTTTTTAAATTGTCCAATTTGCATAATATTGCAAACTAGGTGTTTAGATTTAATTCAAAATGCGAGATTAAAAATATAGTTAGGGTTTCATCACATCATTAACATTATAATGAGTGGTTTAATACCTTAGGTTATGCAAAACCAAGCTTAGTTGTTGAATTGTGAATTTTACCTTGAAAATTGTCAAAATTGGATAAATTGCATACAAGAATTTTGAGGTTAATGAAATTTAATGAGATTAAATTGCGGAAAAGGTTTGTATGGCTTATTTAAGATGTTTAATAAGTATTTTGGACATTTGAATCGTTAAAATTTGTAGATTTGTTAAAACATCAAGTTTTGAACCGAAATGGGAATTTGTACTAACTAGATTTTTGGAAAATAAAACGATTGGTTTAATGTTATGGTTTTGACGAATTAAACCATATTTCTTATACAGTTAGTGAGTTTTGAAACCATGATCGGTGTGTTTTATGTTTTTCTCGATGGTTTGACGTTTGTACATCGACATCGTGGGTTGGTTTCGCTATTCTTGCATGCGTAGGCGATAGGTTTTGACCTATGCGTGATACGCGTGCCGATTTGATTTTCGTATGCCGTTTAGATTTCGAATTTGGTTTTAATGCGATACGGTGCATTATGATATGTAGGTACCCCATGTGGATTTCGAGACGACAAGCAAGCGCGTGGCGACGTCGGCACTGGCGAGCGAAGACCAGGTGAGTAAATTTATGTCTACGGGGAGAAGTCGGGTGGATGGCGTATAGCACCCCCGCAGTTCGTGGTGATGTATACGAATACGTATACACACTTATATTTTGATTATATATTTTGTGTTGATATGTGACTTGATGATAAAGGTGGATTCTAGGTGTTCATGGATTAGTTTAGTGTTAGTTGCGAAACCCTAGAGTAGTTGTTACACCCATACACGCACGCACACACATGTATACATCTATGTTATTACCTGTGCGTATATGGGGAGATGTGTTTGTGTGTTCACCTGGGTATGGGACTAGGTGTTCACATACTGGATTTTCGGATGATACTTGGGATTGAGATGAGTCGATGAGATTTGAGTTGAGGCCGTGAGATCGGTGATATGGCAAGATTCGTACTGGAGATACGTCCTGATGTTATAGCGGATCTTTGGATGACAATGCCATGTGAATAGTGATATTAGTATTGTACTAGACATAGGTCAGTACCCTGGACTATGATCTTGGATAAAGAGGATACCAGATGAATAGTGTGATGAATATGATATTAACCCGTACCCAGATTTGGGGATGCCGTACGACGGATTTACGTACGAGCTATATTTTGATGATTGATCCGCACTCTTGACTTGGGATGTCTGATTATAGATATGGTATCGGATATGATATTATTGAGGCGGGATCACCGACTAATATATATACAGGTATGTATATGTATCGACTCAGATGTTAGGCGGTTTCCTTACCTGTAGTCCAGCTTGTTAGCTTAGCCCTTTAGTTTAGTTTAGTTGTTAGATTAGATTCGATTCTTACCTATTTCAAAAACTAACGAATCGTGGGTATTTTAAAAGACAGCCCAAGGGATCCTACGGATATTTCAAAAGACGTATCTTTTCATAAAAACACCGTAGCCCCTATTTTCAAAACCCCACGATTCGTGTTATTTCAAATGGCACCATTGTTTAATATTTAGCTCCCGCTCATTTTGGTTGCTCGCTCCGCATCGCATACTTACATTGTTATTTCATATTGCATTGTTGACATTATGCTGTTAGGACACCAGCACCATTACCGATGATGCGTATGTACCACGTACACTTACTTGCCGGCTCACACACATCTTCATCGGTAATTGCCATGTCACGTACACCTTAGAAAATATTATTGCTTAACTTAGCTTGATAGCTAGTAGTTTGACGTAATATTAGTGTACTTACCTTATATGCCAGCTTAGATATTGTAGTTATTACTTGTCACTTCATGCATACTGTTATTCATTGTTATGCCGTATTCATGGATTCTTATGCCTATATTCATGGGTTTATATGCTATTGATGATTTGGATTCTGATTTCTATGACATTTTCTGGATTTGGGGGAAAACCGCAAAACTTGTATAATCTTCTTCCCTCTCTTTTAAATAAAAAGTGCGGTTTTCCCATGATGTATGAGTCGTCCACCATGAGTTTGCTGATGGATTTCGAGACCCGATTCGAGGAGTGGAAGAACCGTTTCGGGTACATGGTGGGCACGGTGCGGTACCCCGGGGCAAGAGGATCGTGTTGTTGACGTTGAGCCTGGCAGGGGAGCTCTACCGACCGGTGATATTACCCGACGCGTCGGATATCCGGAGGATACCATCGTGGTCTTGAGATGGATGGTAGGGGCCGGTCTGTACTGACGGCGCCCTAGATATTGTGATTGAGACATTGAGATTTCGAGATATTGAGGTACAGAGACTGTGATACAGAGATATCGAGATATTAGGATTACGTTTTGTGCCGATGTTAGGCACTGTTTTATGCTGATTTCATTATGATACCTCATTTTAAAAATACGAAGGAAATCTTACTAAATTATGAAAACAGTTTCTTCATTTACATGTATTCTGTTTTCATGCATTCATACCTCATTCATATGATATATTGCTATCTGACGCACTGACACGGGCACATGAGATTACACTCGGGTTAGATATTTACCCTAGCCTTTGTTATAGGCTGCATGTTATATACATATTTGAGGATATATTATGATCATTGACCTAGGATTGCATTATTTATGCGATTTCTGTGCGTAGATGTTTTTCTACTCACTAGTTGGCGACTCACCCCCTTTGTGCCCCAGTTTCTTGCAGGTTTTGCCGTACAGGTTTCATTACGGCTTTGCTGGCACTGCTTCCCATTTCCGAGTGATTTGCTAGTAGGTGGGTTTACTTGTATCGTACCCCCATTATATATCTTGTATATCATTTTTCTGTTGTATCTAAAAGTTCCATCAACCAAACATGTATTTATTTCAGAGATAGAGACCAGTGATGTTTATTCTTTCGACCTTAGAGTCGCGCGATATATTTCTGTGGATTTCTCGCGGTTTTGAGTTTCCTTTTGAGTTTTGATCCTCATCCTTGGCGTTGTATATTATATTGCTTGTGTAGTTGTGACCGTCGATTGACGAAGAGCTAGCTCCAGCTTGGGGATGCCTTTTTGATTTCGTATACTATTCATGTTGTATCCCGTTTGGGGGCCAGTTTTTACAAAGGAGACTCTGCCGAAATTTTCGGGAAATGTTTGATGTTTTTTTTTTAAACCGCATATTCGGCTTATGCTATTGAAACCACTTGTTTTAATTGGTTTTCCTTCACTCTACTACTTTTCTTGGTTTGGATTTCTGGGTTTTCGTCTTACTTAGATTACGTACGCCTCGAGACGTTCGTAGTTTAAGTGCCGGTCATATTCCGTACTTTCGGGACGTGACAGATATGGAATGGGAAGAGCCCATATATTAAGAAAGTTAAGATTAGGGGTTGTCCGGCCTATGTCTAAAAGCAAAATCAGGATAAGCTCGAGATAAAGTCTGTTCTGTGGAAGTTTGTTGGATATCCCAAGCATTCGCAAGGGAATATCTTCTACCAAACCGAGGAACAAAAGATGTTTTGTTTCTCAGCATGCCACCTTTATGAAAGGAAATTTCTTGTGAAGAAATTATTGGTCATGAGGTAGAACTGGAAAGAGTTCCGGCTAAACAAACTGCATCTGATGATTTTGTAGAACCAAAGGATTCAATAGTTTCCAACGAACCTCAGCCTCTCCGCCGATCTAGTAGGGTTCCTCACCCACTTGAGAGATACTTCAGTTTTCTCTACGACAATGGGAGCGAGGATTGCATCATGAGATGATGACCCAACTAGTTTTGAGCAGGCCATCAGGAGTGGGACTCTATAAGAATGGCTGGATGCTTAGCGATCTGAGATGGAATCCTTATACACCAACAAAGTATGGACTTTGGTTACTTTATCTGAAGGGTTAAATCCCCATCAGGAGCAAGTATATCTTTAGAAGATTACTTGGTGTACATGGAAAAGTTGAGACTTTCAAAGCTATGCTTAAGTCCATCCAGATCCTACTTGCCACGGCTACATACCATGACTACGATATCTGGCGGTTGGGTGTCATGACAGCTTTTCTAAATGATGATTTGGAAGAGAGCGTCTATAAGTACACAGCCAGAGGGCTTCGTAGACAGTGGGAGCAGTAGAAACGTGAGCAAGATATTTTATGTGACAAATCAGGCATCGCGGAATTTGAACGTCTGTTTTGATGTGGTAGTCAAAGATTTTGACTTCATCAAAATGGTAGATGAACCTTGTATATACAAAAAGGGTAGTAGAGAGTATGGTGGTGATCCTCGTAGAGTACGTGGATGGCATACTCTTGATAGGGAATGAGTTTCCTATGCTACGCTCGGTCAATCTCTTCTTATCATAATGATTCTCCATATAGGATCAAGGTGATACCTCCTGAATCCTTGATTATGGATCTATGAGATAGTTCTATTTGGATGTTAGGATTCTCACTAGTTGTAGTGAGATGGTATCAATCGATCCTGGGGAGAATCACCGGAACGGTTCCAGGGTGGTAAGGTCGACTGAATGTCAGTCGGAGGCATTGTCTTTACCCAAAGTGGAGGGACGGTATGTTGGAAAAGTTCCAGCTAGAAACCGTGACATACTAGACAATTAAAGGCAAGATACATCGTTACCAAGGATGCCATCAAAGAGGCAGTCTGGATATATATAAGTTCATGAGATGAACTTCGTTCCTACCATTGTGTGACAATGGAGTTGTGGCTTATGCCAAGGAACCCCCGTCCCATCAGAAATCCAGATATAATTCTTGGGCGGTATCACCTGATCATGGAGATGGTTGATCTCCAGAAAGATCGAGGTTACGAGAGTAGACACAGAGGACAACAGCGCGGATCCACTCACAAAGGCCCTTTTCCTAGTAGAGACTTTTATGGGATGGTTGAGTATGAGATACTTCAACCACAGCTAATTGTTGGGTATATGATACCACAACAGATGGCCCTAGTGCAAGAGGGAGATTGTTAGTTATATGTATGCCGTAGAGGCCATTACTGTACATATGATGTATATTGTAATAGATGCTTGGACATATATAAGGAGGACTTTCTTGCTCGATATGATAGTATGCTATCTGGTTGTACTTTATCTTAACATGTACTCTGATTGTCTCTATGTTACATGTTGATAAAGCCCTTAGGATATGTACTCAACTACTGGGACTATGATGAGATCATACTAGTGGAACCACGGTAGTCGACAAGTACATCCTATAACTGTTTCTAGTCGAGGGTGTATCGAGATAGAGCATCGATACACCAGAGTAGACTAGCGTATACGCATCTTGACCCATATGATGGGCGATGGATGATCGCATATCCATCTGTGTTTGACATCAAGGATGGTGTACGGGTGCTCAGTGGAGACTGGGTACACTGGACGGACTCGCCGAGAACTCCCAGATGGTATTATACCTCACATCATATGGTAGTTCTTTGGTGACACTGGTACAGGTTAGTCTGTAGATCCGAGATCATCATAGAGTCTTGTGTGATTCCCACTGTGCTTTGATTTCCATCATACCACGTCCAAGAGGGCATGCAAAAAGGTGGCTTTTGGGTACAGTCCCGAATCACATGGAGGCAATAAGCGATAGGAGGGGATTCGTCTCTCCCGGTATAGGGAGCTGATGTTGTGCTGTGTTCGATTGGCTATAACTGGAAATCCCTGGCCAGGGTTGCTGAGATTTACTGGTAAGTGTTATCAGTAGTTTCTCGAACTGTTATAGACCTCATATCGACACGACTTATCAAGCTACTGGGGTCTGACGTTTACCACCCTTAAGCGAGATATGCGACATATCAGACGAAGAGACCGGACTGTACGGGAGTGTTACTGATTGGATTCGCAGGAGAATGTACAGGCTTGCTTGTTGATCTTCTGATCTCTCAATACCTGGGTGGCTGTTACGTTTAGCTGACCGCTTGCAGTTTGTGGGTGTTTGATATGATCATCACATACTGCCGGCGTATTGACGATTCTTTAGAGTCCTACACAGAGGTTTCTTGGCTCAGGCAAAATGGAGTAGGAGCACGTATATGATATGTGTGGGACCGAGAACAATACGTGTATGTGATACCGTATTAGATTCTCACGATATGAGATATTAGCCGGGTATATATGTGATATAACCGGGTCATCGAATCAAGTGTTGATTCGGTGAACTGATATAGATTATATTAGTCGGTTATTTGTGAAATAGCCGGATTATCGGATTAAGTGTTGATTCGATAATTTAATATATAATTATATATTAGATATATTAAATTACATTAATTAATATAAGCTCACTAAAAGATTCTTTTTCTCACTTGGGTAATACATTGATATATATGCGATATATGTTAATTGTATTATTTTATTTTGTTACAATAAATATTGTATATGTGATATATAATATTGTTGCATGTTAGGGTTATTAATGCAACATGTTTAGTGGAGATTAAACATGGTTAGAGTTTGATTTGGGTTAATCTTTTCTAGAAACTTCTGGAAGGTTTTGTTTTGTTTCTTGCAAAGATATTTGTTTTGATATTTTGCAAGATATTTGTTTAACCCAACCCAACCCTTTAACCTTAGTTAAATCTCTACAAGGGTTACATATACCATGGTTGCATTTCTGACCTCACTTGAGTTATTCATTATTCATCACAAATGGTTTTGGTTATTCTTCTTCCTTCTTCTTTCATGGAAAAGCTTTCTAGCTTTTTGATTAGTGATGAAAATGAGTGAGATTAAGAAAATAAATGAGAGCTAAATTCCTACTTCATCATCCTAATCTATTCTTGCCAATTAGATTAGGGTGTTCACTTCATTAGTGAGTGAGAGCTTGTGTTAAAGAAACTTCAAGGTAGATCATCTTAGTTATCGAAAATCGGAAGCAAGCTTGTATCTTTCTCTTCGTGGAGCCTCTCTAGAGTTCGGGAACTTGATGATCGCAGCGAAGGGACAACAACACGGAGCTTTGGAAGTGAAGGACCGGACTACAAAGGTTGTAATCCCAAACTCTTAAAAGTAAAGTTGTTTACTTGCTTTGTTTCGCCTAATCTTTAGTTTAAAGATCTTGGTTAGGGTAGTTCGGCACGTCTAAATTTTAAATCGGGTATGGTTGATGCCTTATAGACCCTTGCGAGAGTGCCTAGTAACCCTACAATGCACTCTCTCTCTCTCTCTCTCCAAGTCAACCATAAAACAATAATTCATTTTCTAAAAAAAATTACCCTTAATTAAAATCAGTTTAGCTTAAAAAGAATGGGTTAGTCTACCATGGTTGCTAAACATGGTTTAACCCTAATTTAACCCTAGTTTACATGCACAAGTGTGTTCAAGCCTAAATAAATTCTAATAAAATATTCATTAATTTTGATAAAATATTTGAAAATCGATTTGGTAAACTTTTTTTTATTAAAAACCATACTTTAGAGTATAATTAGCCACTAATCACATCCTAAGGTGTTACAATTATGAGGTTTTGACGAATCGATCGAATGGTTTGACTTCATTCGGATGCTATGTGGTGAGATGCATTTCTTGGAAGACTCCAGATACGAGTATAGCCGTTGTAGCACAGTCCATGCAGCCACGAAGAGATGCGTCCGGAGCAGTCGACATTTGATAAAAGTGGAGTAAGAGGTTCGTACGAGATCTTGATGAGACGACGTTCCACTCCGCCGACATCAGAGATGTGA
Organism: Agapanthus africanus; assembly: GCA_030015575.1. Classification (NCBI taxonomy): domain Eukaryota; kingdom Viridiplantae; phylum Streptophyta; class Magnoliopsida; order Asparagales; family Amaryllidaceae; genus Agapanthus; species Agapanthus africanus. The sequence continues at coordinate 477,291,566 of JASDDO010000019.1, read as the reverse complement.
TATGCATGCAGAGGCGTTGTATATGGATATATCTTCCAGAAGGAGTCGCGATGAGTATACAGCCGTTCCGGAACAAGAAATAGATTTAGTGAAGGGTGATAACTTCCGGACAGTTCGACAGAAACGAGATTTGGGAGAGACCTCGACAGGACTTTTCTGGAATAAATTACGAGAAGACTTGGACCCAGGAGTGGTCATGTTACACACACCAGCAGGCCAGAGTTCGGCATTGTCGACGAGACATGTTACGAGTGACCATGACAGTTGGCCGGAGATTCTTAGAGGATGTGCTTAAGCGGGACTATTCCACCATACTTGATTTCGGTATTTTTGGCGATCTATTCGCATGATTGAGTTTTGATGACCGAGTTTCATGATATTTGTTTTCGTGCACCATGGTTGCACCTACTGGGTATTTCTATTTTGTGCGTAGTTATTGCACTTGAGATATGCTTTATACACCGTTGTGTTGATTTATGATTTGTGCACAGTTATTCCACTTGATATCATTTTTGGTGCCTTGGCTGCACATGCTTATGATTTCATGGATTTCATACAGTTGGATAGATTTTGTGCATATGGTATGCACCCGATTTGATTTTGCACTCGGTATAGTTCACATATTCTTGCAGTGCAGTGATACGTATGTTTTGCACTACAGTTGCACAGGACTTCGATTTGATGTTACTTGAGGTATTGATTTTGACTTCATGCCTAGGGCATGCATATGATTTGACTTATGCGTACGGCATACTTTTCATGCACTCTTAGTGTTTTGATTAGATTTTATGCACGCTGATGCACATGGTTGTGAGATTTGATACTACGGTATACCTAATTTGGATTTGAGATGTGTTGTATACCGTCGATTTTGATTGTGATACTCGATATTTGTTTTGTGCACCTTGTTCACCTGATTGGATTCTTGCGCATATTTGACCTGCTTGGATTGGATTTTGCGTATGTTCGGTGCTTGATATTGGATTTCGTGATTTCGAGCGTGTTGGACGCACATGATTTAGATTTTTATTCGTGCATGATGGATGCACCTGATTTGGATTTTCGCGCATGTGGGGCGGATGATTTGAGATGCTATTTTGGTGCACACTGTAGGGTTCCTAGGCACTCTAATGGAGTCTCCCAAGTGATCAAACATGCACAAATCAAAAATTCCTAGTGCCGAGAAAACCTAGAACGGATCGTTAACTAGAAATCAAGGCGAAGCAAGCAAGTAATCGAATTAAATGCTAAGGGAAAGTAACTACAACCTTTGTAGATCCGGTCCACCACCTCCATAGCTCAGCAACGAAGTCCCTTTGCTGTCCAAAACATATCTCGGGCTCTAGCGTCGGCTTCGTCGGATAATAAGTGAGCTAGGTCGTCGATGTCCATGCCGAAGATGATCTACGTCGAGGCATCGCTAGATCAAGCTCCAACTTCACCAAGTCTTGAAAACTTGTGAAGGAAACACACTCTACTACTTGGCAAGAGGTAGAGGATGAAGAAATAGGAAATGGGTAGACTTTAGATTTGGATTTCTCACTTGTTTTGGCTAGTTGCTATTAAAGGTGCAAGCTTTCTTCAACTTGAAAATGAAGAAGAAGAAGAAAAGAATATATGATAAGATTATTTTAATTATCAAATAAAATGATACTTATCATGATAGTAACCATGGTTATGTGTAAAGAGTCAACCCAAGTTAGTTGAATGGTTGAGTTTGGAGATGAAGACAAAATGGTTGCTTAACCAAAGATTCTAGAATCTTTAACTACAAACAAAATAAGCCACCATTTCATTTTCTTTATCTTTTTCTTTTTCCAAAATAAACAAAAAGACTAAATAAAAGAATAAGTAAATAAAACGATACCCTAACCATTCATATAACCATGGTCAATTCTTTACACAAACCCAAGCTTGCATGTATCATCAAACATGATACAATCTTGTGCATAAAAGTATATCACATATACAACTTGCACAATCCAAGTGGGAAAATCCATTTAAAGTGAACTAATACCAGTTAATGCAAAGTAATATATCAAATATATAATTATACATTAAATCATTAAATCAACACTTGATTCAATGATCCGGTCATGTCGCATATAACCGGCTAGTATCCAATGTATCGGCTTATCGAATCAATCCTTGATTCGATAACTAGCTTATATCGCATACAACCATCCGACACATTCATCGCGAGAATGAAATACGGTATCATATACACGCATTATTCTCGGTCCCGCACATATCTCATATGCGCTCCTATTTCGTTTCGCTTGAGCCAGGAAACCTCTGTGTAGGACTCTAAAGACTCGTCAATACGCCGGCAGCAGATGTTGATCATATCAAACACCTACAAGCCGCAAGCGGTCTGCTAAACGTAACGGCCACCCGGGTATTGAGCGATCAGAAGATCGACGAGCAAGCCCGCTCACACTCCTGCGAATCCAACCAGTAACACTTACCGTATAGTCCGGTCTGTTCGTCTGATATGTCGCATATCTCGCCTAGGGGTGATAAACGTCAGACCCCAATAGCTCGATAAGTCAAGCCGACTTGAGGTCCATAACATTCGTGAAACTACTGATAACTCTTACCTGTATATCACAGCAACCCTGGCCAGGGATTTCCTGTTATGGCCAGTCGAGCATAGCACAACATCAACCCCCAATACCGGGAGAGACGAATCCCCTCCTATCGCTCATTGCCTCCATGTGAATCGGGACTGTACCCAAAAACCACCTGTTTGCACAACTTAGTAGAGCCGTGGTAGGGTGGAAATCAAAGCACAGTGGGAGACACACAAGACTCTATGACGATCTCGGGTCAACAGACTAAGCTGTACCAGTGTCACCAGAGAACTGCCATCTGACGTGAGGTATAATACCATCTGGGAGTTCTCGGCGAGTCCGTTCAGTGTACCCAGTCTCCACTGAGCACCCGCATACCATCTTCGATGTCAAACACCAATGGATATGGGATCATCCATCGCCCATCGCATGGGTCGAGAAGATATGCGCTAGTCTACTCTGGAATATCGATGCCCCGTCTCGATATTCCCACGACTAGGAACATTTCAAGGATGTACTCATGGACTACCCAGGCCCCACTAGTATGATCTGCATCATAGTCCTGGAAGTCGAGTACACATCCTAAGGGCTTTATCAACATGTAATCAGAGAGACAGAAAGTATACATGTTAAGATAAAGAGCAACCAGATAGCGTACTATCATGTCGAGCAAGAAAGTCCTACCTATATATGTCCCTGCATCCACTACAATATACATCCAATGTACAGTAATGGCCTCTAGGGCATACATATAACTAACAATCTCCCACTTGCACTAGGGCCATCTGTAGCAGTGGTTGCCGTATCACATACTCAACCATCCCCTAAAAGTCTCTCTTTGGGAAAAAGGCCTTCGTGAGTGGATCCGCCGTGTTGTCCTGTGAGTCTACTCTCCTAACCTCGATCACCCTGGAGGTCAACTATCTCCATGATCAGGTGATGCTGCCTCAGAATATGTCTGGGTCACTGATGGGACCAGGGTTCCAGGGCCAAATCCACACTTCCATTGTCATACAATGGCAGGAACCTAGTTCATCTTATGAACCAATATACACCCAAACTGCCTCTTTGGTAGTATCTTTAATAGCGATGTTACCAGCCTTTATCGTCTAGTTTGCCACGGTATCGAGCTTGGAACTCTTCCAGCATACCGTCCCTTTACTGAGGGTAAAGACAGTGCCTGTGACTGACACTCAGTCGTCTTTATCACCCTGGAACATTTCCAGTGATTTCCCCATGATCAATTGATACCATCTCACTACAGCTAGTGAGTATTCTAACATCCATTTAGATCTATCTCATAGATCCAAAATCCAGGATTTAGTAGGTATCACTTTGATCCTATTTGGGGAATCTTAGTGATAATAGGAGATTGATCGATCGTAGTATAGGAAACTCTTTTCCTATCAAGAGTATGTTGTCTACGTACAATACGAAGACGACCACTTTACTCTCTACTACCCTTTTGTATATACAAGGTTCGTCTACCATTTTGATGAAGTCAAACACTTTGACTATTACATCAAAACAGCCGTTCCAACTCCGCGATGCCTACTTCATTATGTAAAGCAACTCGCACACGTTTTCGCTGCTCCCACTGTTTACGAAGACCTCTGGCTGTGTTCTTATAGACGTTCTCTTCTAAATCAGTATTTAGAAAAGCAGTCATGGCACCCAACCGCCAGATATCGTAGTCATGGTATGTAGCCGTGGTAAGTAGGATCTGGATAGACTTAAGCATAGCTACTGGAAAAAGGTTTCATCATTATCCACGTCTGGTCGATGACGAAAACCTTTAACAAGTCTAGATTTGAAAGTCTCAACTTTTCCATCTACACCAAGTAATCTTCTCAAGATATACTTGCTCCTGATGGGGATTTAACCCTTCAGATATAGCAGTTAAAGTCCATACTTTGCTGGTGTACATGGATTCCATCTCAGATCGCTAAGCATCCAGCCATTCTTACAGAGTTCCTACTCTCGATGGCCTGCTCGAAACTAGTTGGGTCATCATCTCATGATGCAATCCTTGCTTCCACTGTCATCGAGAAACCGAGGTATCTCTCAGGCGGATGAGGAACCCTACTAGATCGGCGGAGAGGCTGAGATTCGTCGGGAACTATAGAATCTTATGGTTCTGTCAAATCATCAACTGCAGTTTTGTATAGCTGGAACCGTTTCAGTTCTACAGAACTGATCCTGCCTCGATCTTGTCCGGATTTTGCTTTAAACATAGGCCGGACAACCCCAAATCTTAACTCTCTTAAGAGATGGGTTCTTCCTATACCATATCTCATATGGAGTGGTAGGCACTGATTTGATTCAAACCTAATTCAATAAGTATGCAGCTTCTCAAGTGCATAACCCCAAAAGGAAATAGGTAACTCAGTAATACTCATCATAGAGCACACCATATCTAATATTGTGCAATTGCTCCGCCCTGATACACCGTTGTGCTGTGGTGTATTCAGAGGAGTAACACTGAGAGAAAATCTCATTCTCCTTTAGAATAGTCGAGGAATTCTATGCACAAGTATTCTCCTCCCTGATCTTATCATAGGACATAATACTTATACCCGTATTTTGGTTCTCTACTTCTAACTTATATTCTGTGAATATCTCAAAATGTTCGGACTTATGTTTCAACAGGAACATATGACTGAATCTTGAGAGATTATCAGAGAATATAATGAAGTATGAAGAACCAGTCCTGGCATGTGTAGACAGGAGACTTTACATACATCATCATGTATCAGTCCCAAGAGTTTACCAACACTTCCTCTGTTTCCAATAAACAGAGCTATGGTCATATTATCTTTGTGACATGACTGGCAAGTTTCACAAGATGCAAATTCAAACTGATTTAAATATACATCTAAATGTAACTTCAGCCAGTCGGGTCGCATTGATATGACCTAGTCTACAATGCATCAAGAAGAATTCGTTCATTTCTGAACTCTTCTTCTTGTGTGTGTTCTGTATACGAGGAACTATAGTTTGATTTAGAACGTCAATGCTTTTAGATAACGTGCCTGAACCGATCAACTTTTGATATAGGAAATGTTCAAAACATTATCCATCAATACAAAATTATATCCTTTCTTTACTAATAAAGAGATTGATATGATTTTGTATATCAGGTTCGGTATCTAATAGCATTTGTTCAGAATCAATGTATTCGTAATACAGGGTGACAGTGACCAACAGACTTGGCTGCAACACTTGCCCCGTTTTCTGCCTCATGAAACTTATCACCCGTTCTCTGTTTTTCTACCTTTTTGTAGCCCTATGTAACAGATTACATATCTGGGATCCTGATCCGGTATCATATACCCAGGATTCAGAGGATACTGAGAAACAGTTCTATGTAATGAACACACCCGAAGGAGATGCATCATATACACTGTCTTCGTTTGGGCGGCATAGGAATTCTGGTATTCCCTATTTCCTGCTCTGTCTTATAACAATTATAAGTTGGAGCGGGACCAACGTTCCCCAGCTCAGAATAACAAGCGGGTTCAGTCAATACATCCATTTTATTATCTTGATTAAGGCGTGATATGGTCGCTACCAGGAGAGAGAGAGAAGAAAACACTCTGCGTGCGCTCTAGCAAGATCAGATTGGTTATATATATTTTATCTAATCAGGATGGCTCCCACTGTTTTTATCAAATCTTCCTTCAAACCCTAAAAAGAAAGACTAGCCGGGATTAATTACACTCTACAAGTTCGCCAATCTTTCAGCCAGGCCAGTGTCGGTACTTTGAGGGAGGTTCCCCGTGCTTTCTGTTGGAGATAGTGCCCTCAGAGTCAATTATTAGGTCACAGGTACGTGATTGTAATGATTGAGGGAGGACCTATCCCAGTAGGACAGTCTTGCTCGAGATGATAGTATGCTATCTGGTTTACCTTTATCATCGTGTACTGCTTTAGGTGACATGACACGTCGCTATTACACGTTGATAGAGCCCCTAGGATTCTTGCTTGACCACCAGCAGTATGAGGGCGATCATATAAGTGGGAGCTGGGGGTCTATAAGCTTATCCTTAAAAGGTCCCTAGTCGTGGGAGTTTCGAGACTGGGCATCGATACTCCATTAGTAGACTAGTGTATACAGTCGAGACCCCGACGAGGGGCGGTGGCCGGTCTCACAAGCCACTGGTGTCAGTTGGATCACCTAAGATGTATACAGGTGCTCATTGGGTTATGAGTACACCGGACAGGACTCGCCGGGAACATGCTAGTTGGTCATATACCAGACGTCAGATGGCAGTTCCCTGGTGACATGTGTGCAGGTTAGTTCATCGACCTGGGGATCGTCATTTGTCTCGTGTGAGTTCCCACTGTACTTTGATTACTACCCTACCACGGCTCAAAGGAGTCGTGCAAACAGGTTTTAGTTGGGTACAGTCCCGAGCCACATGGAGGCAGTGAGCGTATCTTCAGGGGTTCGTCTCTCCCGGTATTGGGGGTGAGGTCGTGCTGTGTCTAGGAGAGCCATTACACAAAGTCCTTGGCCAAGGCAAGGAGATTTACTGGTAGGTATTCCAGTAGTATCTCAGGGTGTTCTGGGCTACACTCCGACACGACTTGTACCGCTTTTGGGGGTCTGACTTTTACCAACCCCCTAGTCTCGCCATGCGATACTCATAGACGAACGGACCGGACTGCACGGATATTGTCACTGACAGGCTCAGTAGGGTGTCAGGCTGAGTTCGCTCACGGACGTCCCTTTTAGTCAGTACCTGGTAGCCCGTTACGTATTGGCTTATACCTCTGACGTGCTAGTGGTTAAATCCACAACCAAGGTGTTGATGAGTCTTTAGAGTCCCCCACATTCAGTTACTCAGCTTTCGGGCGAAAGGTTGTAGAGACCGTATGGAGATATGGCAAGGTCCGATCAGATACGTGCGGTATTGCACGGATCGGGATCGGACAGTTTGTACTATAGGCCGTATGGATATATGGCAGGGTTCGATCAGATACGTGCGGTATTGCACGGATCAGGATCAAACAGATATTACTAGCCGGCTTTAGTATAAGCCGGATTCTAGTATAGTACAGTGTAGATTTTGTCTCAATGCATTTGTATTTCGGTCGGAATACAAATGCGGGTGTGTATGCACAGTATCGGGGTTTTCCTGTAATTTATTACGGGACCAGTTTTCTGGAGTTGCCAGTTTGCTTTCCGTTTCGGCCAATTTCCATTGTTCCGTTCATTGGCCGAAGATTGGTGGAGGAGGGCTTATTTGCATTGTTGCAAATAAGTGTTTGTGGAGGGGTTCTTTGCTTATTGTTGTATCATGATAGCCTCTCATTGACCTTGACTTCTAGCTTCATGATAGCTTGACTTTCTTTATCATCATGGTTTTGATGATGGTTGTTGATGATGAGAGATGGTTGTTAGTTGAGTGTTGGTTTTGCTTTGTTATCATTTGGTTCATATGATAACCATTCCTCTCTCTCTCTTGTTTTTGATATGAGAATGGCTCCCATTTTTTTTGAGCTCTCTCTCTCCATTTTCACTCTCCTTCTCCTCTTGTCATGGCCGGCCACCATGAGGGTGGGTTGCCCATTTTTGTAGTGGGGATTTTTTGCTCTCTTGATGTTAGAAAAATCCCCAAGTTCCTCCACATTGTTCTTGTATCATCCCTCCACCTAAAATGGCATCTCCATGAACCCCAAAGTGAGACTTGAGGACTACGTATTCTACAGCGAACCTTGGGCACGTCGAGTAGCCGGCTTCGTGCCCGAGTTGCCTCGGCATTGAGGTGGGAGCCCGTAAACAAAGTAGGCGATGTGGTGCACTTCCGGCGACGAGGAGGAGACGGGACTTTTCCGCAGGAGATCCGGACGATGGCGAAAAGACCGGAGGACTTGGATCGTCGGTATATCTCTAACCCATCTTGTTAAGTAGCTTAGACTTGTTAATGGTTCGATCCGGGTTATAGTGCGCGGTGGTGCCGGTTTGCTAAGTCCGCAAAATTTAAGTTATTCACCGCTTCCGCATTCCGGCGTCGGATTGACGGCCGGGGCGCCGCCGTGCACTTACAGTGGTATCAGAGCCTCGCCATTAACTTAGTCTAGCTTTGTGTAATGTGTTTGCATTTCCGATTGATCAAAAAGTTCCAAAACTGCATTTTAGTTCGCATCAGTTTCTGTTGAAAATTTTTGGTCTCGAAAAATTTTTCAGGTTGTAGAATATTGATGTAATGGATAATCTAAGAGTTCTGTAAAAATTTGATGAAGTAACTCCACAGTTGGAGCGCGGAACCGCCGCGAAAACCCCATTAGTGCGGCCCTTCCGCCGCGCACTATTCACATCACTTCACCATTTTTTTACAGAGGCCTTCTGGGCTTAAAATATTTGTTTTGGAATATTAAAATTGGGCCCAGGTTTTCTGTGAGTGCTACAGTTTTGATTGGGGGCCCACTTGTTAATTGTTTGATCAATCGGAAATTTTTTAAACACATTTTTCACAGTATTTACATTATATCTGCGACCGTGAATGTCACTTGATCGGTAAATCCGGTCTAACTGCTATAGCCCGGTTAGACGGATTTGCGAACGTGACTTTCACGTTGATGTTTTGTTTTTGCTGTGATGTTGCGGATCGGTCGTGGAGGATAGCCTGGATGCAATGCTAGTACAGTTTTGTTGTATTATGTACATTTGATATTGCGGGGCGAGCGTCCGACATGTGGACTGCCGTCACTGCCTGATTGTATTATTATTTTGGGGCACGACCTGGTTGCGGTCGATGTACCCGTTGTATGTATATTTTACTTTCTGTACTAGGATTGCCCCGCGGAGGGGTGCACGGATAGCCGGGTTCTGGAGGGCAACAAGCCCGCATCTCATGGCATTGAGACGGAGGGGGCTTCACTCTAGGATTGGCGGGCTATTCGCCGCACTCGTAGGGGGTACAGGTTGACCCAGGAGGGGTGCCCAAGTTACCGGATTCCGTGAAGTGCTGGGTGGTCCATTCACGGAGCTGAAGGGGGCTGCCTCGCTTCAGGTTTTGGCGGGTGACTTGCCGCGCCCGTAGGGGTCTAGGATTTCATTGCACAGGCTATCCACACGACCAGGGGAACGTCGGGTTTCAGCAGTGGCTCTGTGAAACCCGGGGATCCCAGATATCTGTATTGTTTCTGTGATGCTGTACATTTCTGTGATGTTGCATTTTATTCACGCCTTGAGCGAATATAATATATTGGTATATATATTAGTAGATGTTGTATATGTTTTACATCCGCGCTAGTCCAGTCACCGCTCTGTCGTTAGTTAGCTAACCTAACGGGTAATGACGGGACCCAGTGGCGAATGCGGATGGCATATACGTACATCAGTATATTTTCGTTCTTTGTGGTGTGATCAATTGATGGGACTGCATTGATTCGGATCAATGCAAGTTAAAACAAACCTAATCTGATGTTGTTGGAACATTTTTCAAAAAGCTGTTATTGCAAGGACGTTTACTTTTGTTTTGCATCGTGGTATTCATTTGGAATATCCTGCTCCTCAGTCGACGAGGCAAGGGCCGAGATCTCTTCACCGGGAGTGACCCCTTGGACAAAAAGTTTGCGTCAGGGCATTAACTTCACTATAGCCGATTACTTTTGCTTTGCATCGCGGTATTCATTTGGAATATCCTGCACCCCATTCTACGGGGAAAGAGCCGAGATCCCTTCACCGGGAGTGACCTCTTTAGCGAAGGTTTTCGTCACTATATTTTTAAAAGCTATCCGTTCCTTCGACGATATCAAGTTCATTACGTTAAAGGTTTTCGCCAGAAACCATTCGTAGCCCTCCGTCGTTTCATATGGGTAGTCAATAGTATTCAAGCTGTGTATGTTGGCCAAAGTCAAGGCACAGTGTTTGGTAGCTGTTGGTTATTCATATGCAGCATAGATAGATGCGTTGGTTTGGGACAGTCGTGCTGCCATTTTGGCCAAAGTCAAGGGTATGTACGGGTGGATTCAAATTAACCTGGAGAATGACGGGCAGAACTTGACATGTGACTTATGATATGTTGGCCAAAGTCAAGGTCATAAGAGCATGGGGCAGAAATCACATCGGGAGTTTCAAAAGAACTGAAACTTGCCAGATATGCGCATACCTTCTGGAGTGTGATAGCGTGAGCGGATTCCGTCACGTTATCATGCAATGATAGTTGGATCCCGATTCCCACTGATGAGTTAGTTTACTCCTCGGGTCACCCCGACTAATTCTTCTTTAGGTTTGGAGGAGAATTTGAGATACAGTGGGAGGATTCCAGATTAGATAAATTGGTAACCATTCTGATCTAGGTTAGAGTGCACGCTGAGTGTTTCTTTTCTCTCTCTCTTTGGCAGCGACCATTGACCCGACCCTAAGACTATGACTCAGTGACCAAGTTGACCGAACCTTCTTAAACACTGGCTTTTGGATTGTCAGAGTTGCAGACCTCATTGCCACTCCTACTTTTACCCTTTTCTCCAGGACACCCCGTATTACTACGAACGTCCACTTCCATTGGACAAAACCATCGTATGGTTAGATACGAACTCGAAGGAATTCGAGGATGGTTTCCGGTTCTGGAGAAAACGAATAGGATTATTCAGTTGTCTTTTCTTTTCACCTTCTCTCAGGTTGCGAGTACTCCTTGGTTTAGGAGTAGTACACCTATTACGCAAATTGGATAGTCTTCTTCCAAACCATAGGCTGGTGCCGACCGGTAGGGAATGAAGGAAACCAGTTAGCCTAAACGGTGTACAGAAGGTATTAAGTTCAGACAAAACAAGGGATTAGTAAGTGGGCAAAGTAAATTGCAACAGATATTCACGACCAAACCAAATATTTCGTTACCACTCCCACATCACCTTTGTATTTCTCCAGGACACTCCGTATCACTACGAAGATCCACAGTTTATTTGGATACTCCATCGTATGGTTATATACGAACTCGAATGGAACTTGTTCCAGTTCGGGGATGGATTCTGGTTCAGGAGAAATAGGAATAAGGTTTATTCGGTTGTCTTTTATCTTCACCCTCTCTCATTGCGAGTGTTCCTAGGATTGGGACAGTACACCCATTATGCTTATTGGATAGTCTTCTTCCAAACCATAGGCTGGTGCCGAACGGTAGGGAAGGAAGAAAACCATTTGGCCTAAAGGGGTGTGCAGAAGGTAAAGACTAAAGACATATGAAGGGTTTTGGAGAGGTGGCAAAGAATTATACGGTTACAGTCGTGAATCTGGAAGAGGCATTACTAAGAATACCAGGATACCCCATCGAAACATTTCAGTGTTTCAGTTTCACTGTGTAATGTTAAAAGAAAACTGATTTCCCGATTAGACACTTACTCCAGGGTATGTATTTGCCAGGTATGATTCTCACATCTGTATGGTTTTACAGATGATGAGTGGGAGTAAGCTATTGGGAATTAGGTGATTGTCCTCATTATATCGGGATTCGTTGTAATCGGTGATATTTGAGGAAGTCACCTGGGTTATTTGCCGGACGGCAAGTATTTGGTTTTGAATATCCGCCGTTATGCACCAATTTCAAATCGATGTATCTGTACGTCTATTTTCATAGAGTGAGATATACCTTTCTGAAATTATGTCTACGACATTTACCTATATCAGTGGATGGTTAGGTAAGGAGCATTAAACAGCGGTGTAATTCTTCTTAACCATAAGTACAGTTTTCAACCTACGACACACAGTGAATGAGTTGTCAGACTCAAGGGACTTATACAGAGTATTGTATGTTGTCCAGGGTCCATCAGGACAGAGGGGTTGGTCCTCGTACTATATTCGGTTTACTTATGACTTCTCTAGTTTTTAGACGAGTGTTTCGCGGAAACACAGGGTCCAAATTTTGAGAAGTTATGGGTATTTGAATAGAGTAGAGAACCAGGTATAGCAAGTATCGGGATTCTTCAAAGAGATCGAAGATGTAGATACTTGTGTATGGTATTCAGTTGATAGTAATAATAAAGAGATCTTGCTTCTCTTTCAGGTTACTCATAATTGGAAGTATTCCTAAGTTGAGTAACGCTGATCGGCCTCCTTCCATTTAGTTGACATGCGCTGGGGACAGCTGCATGATTTGAATCTGGTTCAATTAAATCAGTGCCTCTGTTTCTATATTGGATATAGAACAGTTCATATCTTAACGATGTTAAGGTACGGGGAGTTGTCCGGTTTATGATTAAAACCAGACACTGGACAACTCAAGGCACGTTTCTGTAATAGCTGTTTGTGGGTTGACCCAGGCTATGACGAGGGTTGATTTTCTACCATCTGGACGAACAATAGCGATATTGTTCTAGACTCGCCACAGTTTTATTAAAAATGGATTTTTTCAGAAAAACAGTAGTGGGAGTATGGTAGAACTGGAAGTGATTCCAGAACCACAAACGATTACTGAAGATTTGATAAGGAACCTAAAGATTCAATCTGAATTGACATTCCATTGGCCACTCCGCAGATAAGGTGGGTAACTTCAGGCACCCGAGAGGTACTCCGATAGCCTCAAGGACGGTGACAGGGAAGTTCTTGTTTACCCACAATTACCATTGCTGTTGTTCCAGGCTGCGAGACCCGGCGGGAGGATGAGTATAGCGTCGTTCTAAACTAGTTTTAGAAGTGCACGTCTATATGACTCTGCCAGAGGGTTGTCGTAGTCAGTGGGAGCAGCGGAAGCATTGGTGGACAGGTAGCTTATGTCTATTTATAGACTAGAGCAGATGTAGTGGAGAAAGATCATCTATTTCTGACGTGACAGTCATGGGTTTGACTTCATCAGAATAGGGGATGGATCTGTTGAGAAGGTAGTAGGGTGTGATATCCTGGTATTTGGATGATATACACAGAGTAGGAAAGGAAACTCCTACACTACGATCGGTTATAGTTTGGTCGTCACACAGTTGTTTCTCCACAAAGGAAATGGATTTTATATCAGACATACTGGTTACTAGATCTATGGTCTTAGATCTAGATTTGGGTGGTTTCCCAATCAGGGTACTTGACAGCGTTCTAAGAGTATTTAGGATGGACGACTCCTGGCACGGTAGTGTACCTGCAGGTAATGGAGTCACCCTCTCCAAAGGTGTCTTACAGACTAAAGGGGAGAGGGACGGGCATGATTGGCAGATCACTTGCTCAGGCAATTGAGTCAATCGTGAGATGTCAAGTACCACACCAGATGTTGTTCTTGCACTAGATGCAATAAGTTGACATTAATCCAATCCTGGAGAAACAGTCGGAAGCAGTTTTAGAACATAAGTGGATGTTCTAGGGAGATGATAACGACAGCCTCATTCAGGAGACAGTTATCATTCCAGGCTTCCAAGGTGACATGGACGACAAGAAGGTTGTCAGAGTTATAGTTTTCTTTCTGATGAGGGGCAGTATTTTGGACAGGTGGTCCAAGGCAATACTGAGGGAGGCATGGCGCGCAGGATACTGATTAAGTTCAGTTGACGATATAGTCTAAGAAGTTTGGATTTGGAGTTCATTTATGAGCTATGTCCCATCAGACATCCAGACACATTCTAAGACAGGTATTGCTCATTTCGGGAGATAGGTTTCTCCGCGAACTTGAGATATAGAGAGACATAGAAAGAAACAACTAAGCGGATCCACTCACTGAGGCTATTCCTCGAACGCAATAGTTCCGCAAACGAGCTTTGTGAGACTGACTAGTAGAGGAGTTGGGTGTTCGGTATCACACGGGCTGTGAGTATGCGACATCGCAATAATTAGCCTTGAGTGCAAGTGGGAGATTGTTGGAGATAGTGCCCTCAGAGTCAATTATTAGGTCACAGGTACGTGATTGTAATGATTGAGGGAGGACCTATCCCAGTAGGACAGTCTTGCTCGAGATGATAGTATGCTATCTGGTTTACCTTTATCATCGTGTACTGCTTTAGGTGACATGACACGTCGCTATTACACGTTGATAGAGCCCCTAGGATTCTTGCTTGACCACCAGCAGTATGAGGGCGATCATATAAGTGGGAGCTGGGGGTCTATAAGCTTATCCTTAAAAGGTCCCTAGTCGTGGGAGTTTCGAGACTGGGCATCGATACTCCATTAGTAGACTAGTGTATACAGTCGAGACCCCGACGAGGGGCGGTGGCCGGTCTCACAAGCCACTGGTGTCAGTTGGATCACCTAAGATGTATACAGGTGCTCATTGGGTTATGAGTACACCGGACAGGACTCGCCGGGAACATGCTAGTTGGTCATATACCAGACGTCAAATGGCAGTTCCCTGGTGACATGTGTGCAGGTTAGTTCATCGACCTGGGGATCGTCATTTGTCTCGTGTGAGTTCCCACTGTACTTTGATTACTACCCTACCACGGCTCAAAGGAGTCGTGCAAACAGGTTTTAGTTGGGTACAGTCCCGAGCCACATGGAGGCAGTGAGCGTATCTTCAGGGGTTCGTCTCTCCCGGTATTGGGGGTGAGGTCGTGCTGTGTCTAGGAGAGCCATTACACAAAGTCCTTGGCCAAGGCAAGGAGATTTACTGGTAGGTATTCCAGTAGTATCTCAGGGTGTTCTGGGCTACACTCCGACACGACTTGTACCGCTTTTGGGGGTCTGACTTTTACCAACCCCCTAGGCCCGCCATGCGATACTCATAGACGAACGGACCGGACTGCACGGATATTGTCACTGACAGGCTCAGTAGGGTGTCAGGCTGAGTTCGCTCACGGACGTCCCTTTTAGTCAGTACCTGGTAGCCCGTTACGTATTGGCTTATACCTCTGACGTGCTAGTGGTTAAATCCACAACCAAGGTGTTGATGAGTCTTTAGAGTCCCCCACATTCAGTTACTCAGCTTTCGGGCGAAAGGTTGTAGAGACCGTATGGAGATATGGCAAGGTCCGATCAGATACGTGCGGTATTGCACGGATCGGGATCGGACAGTTTGTACTATAGGCCGTATGGATATATGGCAGGGTTCGATCAGATACGTGCGGTATTGCACGGATCAGGATCAAACAGATATTACTAGCCGGCTTTGGTATAAGCCGGATTCTAGTATAGTACAGTGTAGATTTTGTCTCAATGCATTTGTATTTCGGTCGGAATACAAATGCGGGTGTGTATGCACAGTATCGGGGTTTTCCTGTAATTTATTACGGGACCAGTTTTCTGGAGTTGCCAGTTTGCTTTCCGTTTCGGCCAATTTCCATTGTTCCGTTCATTGGCCGAAGATTGGTGGAGGAGGGCTTATTTGCATTGTTGCAAATAAGTGTTTGTGGAGGGGTTCTTTGCTTATTGTTGTATCATGATAGCCTCTCATTGACCTTGACTTCTAGCTTCATGATAGCTTGACTTTCTTTATCATCATGGTTTTGATGATGGTTGTTGATGATGAGAGATGGTTGTTAGTTGAGTGTTGGTTTTGCTTTGTTATCATTTGGTTCATATGATAACCATTCCTCTCTCTCTCTTGTTTTTGATATGAGAATGGCTCCCATTTTTTTTGAGCTCTCTCTCTCCATTTTCACTCTCCTTCTCCTCTTGTCATGGCCGGCCACCATGAGGGTGGGTTGCCCATTTTTGTAGTGGGGATTTTTTGCTCTCTTGATTTTAGAAAAATCCCCAAGTTCCTCCACATTGTTCTTGTATCATCCCTCCACCTAAAATGGCATCTCCATGAACCCCAAAGTGAGACTTGAGGACTACGTATTCTACAGCGAACCTTGGGCACGTCGAGTAGCCGGCTTCGTGCCCGAGTTGCCTCGGCATTGAGGTGGGAGCCCGTAAACAAAGTAGGCGATGTGGTGCACTTCCGGCGACGAGGAGGAGACGGGACTTTTCCGCAGGAGATCCGGACGATGGCGAAAAGACCGGAGGACTTGGATCGTCGGTATATCTCTAACCCATCTTGTTAAGTAGCTTAGACTTGTTAATGGTTCGATCCGGGTTATAGTGCGCGGTGGTGCCGGTTTGCTAAGTCCGCAAAATTTAAGTTATTCACCGCTTCCGCATTCCGGCGTCGGATTGACGGCTGGGGCGCCGCCGTGCACTTACACTTTCGCACGGACCTAATTACTGTAAACCTCGTTTTCCCAGAGGCGTAACCCCGTTGACACCTTTCTAGACACCTACTTGATCGGCTAATTGCAAAGTGCAAAACTCTCCCAGGAGTAACAATTACTCGCAGTGGGTATCGGGATCCAACTATCACATAGAAGGTATGCAATCTCATTGCAAATTCCAACACTTGAAACTCCCGATAAAGGTTTTTACCCCTAGCACCTATGACCTTAACTATGGTCAACAAATCTTAAGTACTCGTCAAGTTCTACCCGTCATTTCGTGATTAATTAGACCCACCCACATGACCCTTAACTAAGGTCAACAAAGTCACGCGACTGTCCTAACTAATCGCATCATATGCGGTGTAGGAAGACATCACTTAGCTACCGTACACTGTGCCTTGACTATGGTCAACAAACACAGCACGAATACTAAGTACTCTACTTCCTAAAATGACGGAGGGTTGCGAATGGTTTTTGTGAAAACCTTTAATGCTTTGAACTTGATCTCGTTGCGGAATCAAATGGTTTTTAAATGGAATGTTTTCGAGGCTTTTCTAGTTTTGCTAAAGGGGTCACTCCCGGTGAAGGGATCGTCGGCCCTTTCCTCGTCGAATGAGGTGCGGGATATATCATATATATCACTGTGCAAAGCATAAACTATAGAAGCGATCAAAGGACAAACCGAGTGATGTAGCATGTGCCAGTTATTGCTAAAGGAGTCACTCCCGGTGAAGGGATCTCGGTCCTTTCCCTATCGAATAAGGTGCAGGATGTTCTACAAGGAACACCACGATGCAAAGCAAGAACTGTAGCTACCTGTTTTATTTTGAAATTCGATTCCACAACATCAATTAGGTTTATTTTCTTTCATTAATCTCATTAATGAATATCCCATCATTTAAATTACCTAAACATCACAGATAAATATGACGTACACTTATGCCATCCGCATTCGCCTCGATGTCCCCTCGTGCACCGTTAGGTTAGGTAACTAACGGCAGAGCGGGGCAGGGCTAGCGCGGGTGTAAAACATAAGCAACGTCTATATAATATATCATATATACTATATATAATACCTGTCACAGAACATCACATGATCACAGATAAATCACAGCAGAAGAAACATATGAAATATTGGATATACTAGGACGTCCGTGTTTTCAATACGAGCCAGTATAAAACACGGATTCCACGGTCGTGATGAATAGCCAATCCCACACCCCTAGACCCCTACGAGAGCGGCAAGTAACCCTACCAATTCTAGGGTTAGGAGACCCGGACTCGACTCCTCGAGTTGGTCTCCCACTGGACCCCAGAACCCGGTTACTTGTGCTCCCCTCCTTGGGTCTATCCTAGTGCAGAAAAGTAAATAATATACAAACGGTGACTACTTCCGCAACCTGGAAGTGTCCCAATAAAAGAATATTACATACAAGTTTTTACATGAATGAAAATGAAAAACACTCATCTCACATAAAAAACCCCGGCTATTCAAACACGACGATCCAATATAACATATCCAGCAACACATAACATCACATGTCATCAACGTAAGTAAATATGCGCATCCTAATTGTCGTTGACATATAGCAACGAAACCGGCGATATCACATATTACACTTACGGTCACAGAGAAGAAAGTGTAAAACTACAACAATTGGAATCCGCAACCTCCTCAGACATCGCATGCCTGACCAAATGAATTACTTAGACATCGCATGCCTAACAATTATAAACCCCGCATTTTAGTCTCATTATCGAAAACTCTTTTCAATATCAAGTCGGGCAATTCAACAAGATTCCCGACATTCTGATCGAATGCTCATCGCAAACTTTAGTAGGCGGCCGCACCCCCGATACCGTCGACGAAGTGCACCAAGGCGGAACACCGCTGCCGCGAGCACCCGAACGGATGCTTTCGGCGACGGGGTTCTCCTACAGTCATTTGGTCGGGGCTATGGAGTGAGGCTGTCTATTAAGTTTACCCGGCGAGTATCCGCGTACGCTACGTGATTGCGACGGACTTTTGATCACATCAAAATTCCGTGGCAACCGATCAAGTGAGACTAAACTGCTATGTTTATAATATTCATTCCGTTATCTCATAACAATTTGTGAATTCCAATTATTGTATCACATTCCGGATAAATAGAAAATGTTAAACTTTCCGATCGAACAATCGAACACCCAAGTTTTCCCGATACAGCTCAACACATGAAATAAGTCTAACAACATTCAGTTCGTGCCTCAGTACCAACGGTCTAGCCGTAGAAGGGTCAAGCCAACGCCTCACATGTGGCACGCCGTACTGCCCCAAACCCGAAGGTTCAAAGGGCAGTTCAAGACGGTCACATAATCGAGTTAAGGTTTGTTGTCTTCTAGAGGGTCCATCGCGTTACTTGCACTACTTAGAACGTCGTTAAACTACGGAAAAATCCAACAATTGGAAATTTCCCGGCAGGGGAAAAAGTGGGTATTTATATCCGGTCGAACTTTTTAACATATTCTAAAATTACCCGGAAAAGCATACCGACAAAATTAGACAGTCCGATCGAATACACCGAATCCCCAATACAACCCAGAAAATTCAAATCTTTAAAAAAATATTAAAAATTTCCAGAAACACTAACAATAAACTACAAGAATTACTGTGCAGAAACATGTGCCAGAGGAGACCAACACACCGCGGAACCGCCGCATTAGGAATGCATATGCGGCGGTTCCGCCGCACAATGAACGATTCAGAGCCCCCGTTTTCAACAGTAATTCTTATAATATTGTACTGAGGTTTCTGAATATTTTTAATCGGGAAAAAACCCAGTTTTTCAAAATCGTCCAGAGAGCATTTTAAATCGGGGTTTTGTGTTCGATCGGACTTCTAACTCCGTCAGGACTTCGCCTAAGGCTCTAGCTAGGCTCTGATACCACTGTAGGGTTCCTAGGCACTCTAATGGAGTCTCCCAAGTGATCAAACATGCACAAATCAAAAATTCCTAGTGCCGAGAAAACCTAGAACGGATCGTTAACTAGAAATCAAGGAGAAGCAAGCAAGTAATCGAATTAAATGCTAAGGGAAAGTAACTACAACCTTTGTAGATCCGGTCCACCACCTCCATAGCTCCGCAACGAAGTCCCTTTGCTGTCCAAAACATATCTCGGGCTCTAGAGTCGGCTTCGTCGGATAATAAGTGAGCTAGGTCGTCGATGTCCATGCCGAAGATGATCTACGTCGAGGCATCGCTAGATCAAGCTCCAACTTCACCAAGTCTTGAAAACTTGTGTAGGAAACACACTCTACCACTTGGCAAGAGGTAGAGGATGAAGAAATAGGAAATGGGTAGACTTTAGATTTGGATTTCTCACTTGTTTTAGCTAGTTGCCATTAAAGGTGCAAGCTTTCTTCAACTTGAAGATGAAGAAGAAGAAGAAAAGAATATATGATAAGATTATTTTAATTATCAAATAAAATGATACTTATCATGATAGTAACCATGGTTATGTGTAGAGAGTCAACCCAAGTTAGTTGAATGTTTGGGTTTGGAGATGAAGACAAAATGGTTGCTTAACCAAAGATTCTAGAATCTTTAACTACAAACAAAATAAGCCACCATTTCATTTTCTTTATCTTTTTCTTTTTCCAAAATAAACAAAAAGACTAAATAAAAGAATAAGTAAATAAAACGATACCCTAACCATTCATATAACCATGGTCAATTCTTTACACAAACCCAAGCTTGCATGTATCATCAAACATGATACAATCTTGTGCATAAAAGTATATCACATATACAACTTGCACAATCCAAGTGGGAAAATCCATTTAAAGTGAACCAATACCAGTTAATGCAAAGTAATATATCAAATATATAATTATACATTAAATCATTAAATCAACACTTGATTCAATGATCCGGTCATGTCGCTTATAACCGGCTAGTATCCAATGTATCGGCTTATCCAATCAATCCTTGATTCGATAACTAGCTTATATCGCATACAACCATCCGACACATTCATCGCGAGAATGAAATACGGTATCATATACACGCATTATTCTCGGTCCCGCACATATCTCATATGCGCTCCTATTTCGTTTCGCTTGAGCCAGGAAACCTCTGTGTAGGACTCTAAAGACTCGTCAATACGCCGGCAGCAGATGTTGATCATATCAAACACCCACAAGCCGCAAGCGGTCTGCTAAACGTAACGGCCACCCGGGTATTGAGCGATCAGAAGATCGACGAGCAAGCCCGCTCACACTCCTGCGAATCCAACCAGTAACACTTACCGTATAGTCCGGTCTGTTCGTCTGATATGTCGCATATCTCGCCTAGGGGTGGTAAACGTCAGACCCCAATAGCTCGATAAGTCATGCCGACTTGAGGTCCATAACATTCGTGAAACTACTGATAACTCTTACCAGTATATCACAGCATCCCTGGCCAGGGATTTCCTGTTATGGCCAGTCGAGCATAGCACAACATCAACCCCCAATACCGGGAGAGACGAATTGTAGCGTCTTGAATAGTGGTTTTGGTGTTTTCCTGAAATTCGGTGAAAATTCGGTATTTTTCCGAAAACCGTCTTTCTCGATATTTTGCAGTTTAGGGCTAATTATACCTAAAATGGATAGGTAATTGCTTGTTTTTAGTAGCTAATGAGTTATTTATAAAATTTTGGTCATTTAAAATTTTTTCCCTATTTTTCAATTTTTTTATATTATTTTAAGCCGGTAAGAAAATACATTAAATAAGCGATAAATACAAATTTTTCCGGGCTAATTTTAATCTCTAAAATTATGATAATTATAATCTAGTGATAAAATGAATTTTTAGCAATTTATTTTGATTTTTAACAAATTTTTATGATATGAAACGAATTTATTGAATTTTGGGCTAAAACTTGTAAATTTTGAGTTGTAGGGGGCCTTTTTGCATAAAATTTCTTTTGTAAAACCCCTCTATCTTTTTTTCTCAGCCCTAGGACAGCCCCACCTTGGCCAAGACCAGAAATTTCTGGCCTCTCTTTTCCTTGGGTGCTTCTTGAGTTGTTTTGTTAGTTTATGGATTTAATTTTAAATATAATGGTTAAAATATGATACATTGACTTTGGAAACTTGAACCAAGACTTTTCCCCACTTGCCCACACCCTCCCCCTTACCTCCTCTGGCCGAAACTGAACCCCCCTCTTCTTCCTCTCTTTTCTTTTCATTTTTCTTCAAATTTCATCAAAAAACCACATCAAAATCCATAGTTTATTCAAAAATCCATACAAAATCCTTATGCTATCATTTTCCTTAGCCATTCTTGCTTGGATCTTGGTGTTTGAGGCCATCATTTGGAGGAAACTTTCTTGCTTGATCCATTGATCAAGAGGTATAATTCCTATCATGTTAAATTCTTTGTTTAAGTGCTTATGTTTTATGGTTTAGTGTTAATTTAGTATAGTTTAATCTAGTTTTCTTAGATTTTGTTTGAAAATTCTAACTAGGGTTTGAAAGCCATAATAGTTAATTAAGTTATTTTATAGTTAATCTAGTTGTTAATGACTAATCTATATAGTTACCTTGTTGACATAGCTTTCAATTTTGCTAAATTAGTTAATTTTAGAAGGGTGGAATTGTTGTTTTGAAATTTCAAGAGAGGGTTTATGTTGGTATTGGTTTGTGAAGCTTGATTAGTGAGTGGATTAAGTTTTTGAAAGCATTATTTAAGTGATTAAACCTAATTTGCTATCTAGTGTTTTGCTAACCTTAATCTAAGTGGTTAATTTGCTTATTAGGCTAAAATATAGTGTTAAATTAAGGTTTTTCATATATAGTTTGGTTTATGTTTGCTAAGTACAAAAATCAAGAGAAGGTTTTGTTATGTAAATTAGTTTTTTTTTTAGCTTAGTTAATGGTTTAGAAATTGTGTATTGGCTAGCTGTTTGGTTAGTTTGGATGTTGGTGTTGGGTGGTGTTGACTTGTCGCTAAATGGTCGATGTTTGCATCAAATTGCAATTTCTGCTTACTAGATTTTTATAAAAGTTATGTGATGAATTAATTGTGGCATCTCGATGATTGTGTTGGCTTGTCCTACGACTTTTAGGATGCGTGAGTGCGGTTTTTGGGTAGTCGGGTTTTAGTTTTGCCGGGTGACCCAAATCGGCGTTTTTGGCAGTTTTTGCGATTTTCGCGTGTGTCCGCGCACTTTGTGCACGTTGTACCCAGCTAGCGAACTTTAGTAGTTTCGTTGGGGTTTTGCGTCGTTCTTGATACGTAACCTTATATTTGATATAAATTCCAGGTTCGGTCGCGGAGACGTCAGACGCGGCGCGAAAGGGAAAGGCGGTGATCGGACACAGCTAGCCAGGAATCCCGGTGAGTAGATTTAACATCTACGGGGGACGATCGTTTGGATGGCGCAAGTCGCCCGATAGATTTAGTAAACTGAAAATAAAATAGTAAACTGGATAACCACTTGTGACATTAGAATAATAATACTGGCATGATAATTGCTGCAATTAGATCAATAGGTTATACCCATATACGCAAACTCAATTGTAGGACACATGCACCATTACCAGGTTTTTATATGCAGCACGAGCACTATTCATGTTTACACACACACCCTGGTAATTGCCATGCCACCACACTAGATAACCTTTAATTTAAACCTTTTACTAATTGATACTTAAATTGTGCTATTTCCTTAAAATGAAACCGTAGGATTGCTATTCATGTGCATGTACTTCATCATATTCATTGTTCATGCTTAATACATTAATCACACATCGCAACTTGATTATTGATATCATACGCATTCATTAGCATTGATATATGCACTTATGAGGATTTCTTGAGATTTTATGATATTGCTGGATTTCGGGGGAAAGCCGCAAAATTTCCAAACTTATGATATTTTTTAAAACATGTAAATTGCGGTTTTCTAGTGATGTAAGTGTCGTCCACCATGAGTTTGCTGTGGATTTGGAAATCCGTGTCGAGGAGTGGAGGAACCGGCACGGGTACATGGTGGGCCCGGTAAGGTACCCCGGGGCAAGAGGAATGTGGTGATGACGTTGAGCCTGGCAGGGGACGGATTACCTACCGGTGACTGTTTGGGACGGCGGATATCCAGAGGATACCGACCGTGGCCGCTAGATGATGAGATATTGATATTTGAGATGGGTCAGCCGGACGGCTGAGGCCAGAGATACATTTATGAGATTTGAGACAGCTTTTGGGTGTCGTTGCTGGACACCGATTTTCGTCGATTCATTGACATTATGCTGGCATTCTAAAAGAGTTTCAAAAACAAAAAGAGATAAAATATTTCTTATATATACCTATTGAGACCTCAGATTTTCATGTTGCATGCATATTAGTACACTGATGTTATATACACACCTGCTAGTGCATCCAGTCATACCTGTATTTTAGATGCTAGGATGCTTGTGTGCATGCATACGATAGCCTTTGTAGATGTTATTTATTACTCACGAGTTGGCAACTCACCCCCGTTGTGCCACAGTCTTTTGCAGGTCCGCTCCGTCAGTTCAGTAGCGGCGGGCGCACTTGTCTTTTGCCTCTTTTGCCTGAGCTCGAGATTTGCTCATAGGTGGGTTATGTTATTTTTTGTACCACTTGTCTATTCTTGTATATTCTTGTATCTAGTGTACTCCATCTACTGTTCTACCAGATTATTGTATATTGACCTAGAGATGAGACTGTGAGGTTTGTGGATTTTATACTGTATTTGGGGTCGAGCTCACTTGAGCCGACATGCTACTTTTTCATGCTTCCTTATGCTTTATTATGCTTGTTGTCATTTACATTGCGTGGGATTTGTGACCGCCGTATGGCGAAGAGCTAGCTCCCGCTTGGGGATGCCCTATTTTGTGGATTCATGTATATATTTTGTTGTACCCATTTTTGGGGGCCAGTATTTACAAAGGAGACTCTGCCGAAATTTTCGGAAAAATTAGTATTGTTTTTAAAAGGGGTTTTATATGACTTATTTGATAAGCTTGCTTTCAAATGTTTGGGTTTTCTTCACTCTTTTGCTTAATTGGTTTTGTTTTCTGGGCTTTGGCTTACTTATTTTACGGACGCCTTTAGACGTTTCGTAAACTTAAGTGCCAGTCACGTTCCGTACCCTGCGGGTCGTGACAAAGTTGGTATCAGAGCGATAGGTTTTACCTTTGTGAGTGTAGGATGACCCTTGGTAGATGGAGTAAGTGACTTAAGCAGGGTAACGTAGCGTGCGTATGTCCGCGGCATACTTACGATACGGTACTCCGCCTAAGTGACTTTAGGATATACTTGCTTGGAAAATTCCTTCTTCAATTCCGTGTATCCTATGATCCTATTGCACTGTTCTTACTATCCGTTTTCCTGTAACAGCCACTATGCCGCCGAAGGCTACGAGGGCACAGAGGGCTGCCGCCCGAGACGAGATTCGAGCTGGCTCGTCCGAGGCTAGGACTGAGCACGGTGGTATGCCTACGCCGCAGGGACAGACCGATCCACCTTCCCCAGGCCGTATGGATAGGCTCGAGACGGGTATGGAGGAGTTGCGACAGATGATGGGAGGCATGCAGGAGCTACGTTAGATGGTAGGATCCCTAGTTGCAGCCAGTCGTACACCGAGGCAGGATGACGTACCTACTACATCACAGACGACCATGATACCTGCTCCTACTACTATCATTGTGTCCATTCCGGTTTCACTACAGGACTTCATGAGGCTGAGACCTCCAGTATTCACCGGCACCGAGGCAGCGGAGGACCCACAGACGTTCCTTGACAGTTTAGCCAGGATCTGCCATTCGCTGAGATGTTCGGATGATCGATGGGTAGAGCTTGCGAGTTTCCGACTAGAGGGTCTCGCGCAGACATGGTGGGAGTCAGTCTTGAGAGGTCGAGCTGCAGATCTACCGCCTATGACTTGGGCCGAGTTTACAGCGGTCTTTCTAGCCCGTTTCATTCCAGAGAGCGTTCGTGACGCCAGAGCTCGCAGTTTCGAGGCCTTAGTCAAGACACCTGGGATGACGGTGTCTGAGTATGACATCCAGTTTACACAGTTGTCCCGATATGCTCAGTATTTGGTGGATACCGAGGAGAAGATGGTGAAGAGGTTCGTACAGGGACTTGATGCCCAGCTATATCTTGCCATTGGCGCCCAGCACTACGACACTTATTCAGCTGCTATGGATACTGCATTGCGGATGGAGGCACGCATATCGCGGACTTCGGCCGTTTCTGGGCCGAAGAGGATGCGCACCGATGTACCGCCTCAGAGGCAGCGCGCCAGATTCTTTCCGAGAGATAGGCCTGGCAGAGGATTTGGACGGGGACAGTTATATGGTTCTTATTCCCAGGGGCAGCAGCCGTCGCCAGGATGTTTTGGGTGCGGGAGTTTGCACCATCTTGTCAGAGACTGCCCGGTGAGACGACAGGGAGCAGCGACAGTTCCGCACGTGACCCTACCACCATCACCACCCCCTCCTCAGAGAGCCCTACTTCCTACCCCAGGCGATGCTCCACGCCAGCTAGGTGCACCCAGAGGCCGTGGACGCGGCGGTCCTGTCCAGAGAGGACGAGGAGGCAGAGGCCGAGGTCGAGGTCAGCCCGCTATCGGTGGAGGACAGGCCCGAGTTTTTGCTTTGACACCGCAGGATGCGCAGGCATCCAATGCCGTTGTGACAGGTACTTTGCCAGTTTGTTCTTTCGACGCACGGGTATTATTCGACCCAGGTTCCACACATTCGTATGTCTCTACACACTTTGCACCGATGTTGGGCCGTGAGTCGTCGTCGTTAGATCAGCCGCTTGTTGTTGTTACTCCGGTAGGTGAGTCGTTTGTCGCTCGGTTTGTATTTCGTTTGTGTTCCGTTCGTATCGGGGAGAGGGATTCATCAGTTGATTTGATACTCCTCGATATGTTAGACTTTGATGTGCTTCTGGGCATGGATTGGCTAGCCACTTGTTATGCTTCGGTGGACTGCCGTGAGAAGGCAGTCAGTTTTAGCTTTCCGGGAGAGCCAGTCCTTGTTATTCAGGGAGACCGTCGTGTCGCCCTTCCCAGCTTAATTTCATCTCTTCGCGCTGGTCAGCTCTTGCGGAAGGGATGTCAGGGATTCTTAGCGTTTGTTTGTGATACTCGAGCTGCAGATGTTCCGTTGGACCGGGTCCCGGTAGTTTGTGAGTTCCCTGATGTTTTCCCTGATGAGCTACCCGGGCTACCGCCTGAGCGCGATGTTGAGTTCTGCATTGATTTGATTCCCGGTTCGGGGCCTATTTCTATACCGCCTTATCGGATGGCCCTGGCAGAGCTTCGAGAGCTGAAGGAGCAGTTGCAGGATTTGTTAGTTAAGGGGCTCATTCGACCGAGTGTTTCTCCGTGGGGTGCTCCGGTCCTGTTTGTCAAGAAGAAGGATGGAAGTTTGCGCTTATGTATCGACTACCGCCAGCTGAACAAAGTTACCGTTCGGAACAGATATCCGTTGCCGCGCATTGATGATTTGTTCGACCAGCTTCAGGGTGCGGGGTATTTTTCGAGGATCGACTTGCGATCAGGATACCATCAGCTGCGAGTTCGACAGGAGGATATACCGAGGACAGCTTTCCGTACACGCTATGGCCACTACGAGTTTTTGGTGATGTCGTTCGGACTCACCAACGCCCCAGCAGCATTTATGGATTTGATGAACCGTACATTCAGGCCGTATCTTGACTTGTTCATCATCGTGTTTATCGACGATATCTTGGTGTACTCCCGGAGCAGAGAGGAGCACGAGCAGCACTTGCGGATTACGTTACAGACTCTGAGGGAGCACCAGCTGTTCGCGAAGTTCTCCAAGTGTGCTTTCTGGCTGGACAGCGTCGGATTCTTGGGTCACGTGGTTACGAGAGACGGCATTTGTGTGGACCCGAAGAAGATTGAGGCTGTTCAGCAGTGGCCCCGACCTACATCGGTTACTGAGATCCGTAGTTTTCTAGGCTTGGCGGGCTACTACAGGCGTTTTGTTCAGGACTTCTCCCGTATAGCTGCACCGTTGACCGGTTTGACCCGGAAGGGAGTTCCTTTCGTCTGGACGGAGGAGTGCGAGCGCAGTTTTCAGCAGCTGCGGACATGTTTGACTACGGCGCCGGTATTATCTTTACCTTCGGGATCAGGCGGATTTGTTGTCTACTGTGATGCTTCGCGAGTGGGATTAGGATGCGTTTTGATGCAGCATGGCCGGGTGATCGCTTATGCTTCTCGGCAGTTGAAGAAGCATGAACAGAACTACCCCACTCATGATTTGGAGATGGCTGCAGTGGTCTTTGCACTGAAGATTTGGCGACATTACCTTTACGGCGAGTCGTGTCAGATATTCACCGATCACAAGAGCTTAAAGTACATATTTCAGCAGCGAGACCTGAACCTCAGACAGCGTCGTTGGATGGAGTTGGTGAAAGACTACGACTGCGAGATCTTATATCACCCCGGCAAGGCAAATGTGGTGGCAGATGCGTTGAGTAGGAGGCCCGGGGGTAGTCTATCCTTTTTGCGCGCAGTGCAGAGGCAGTCGTCAACAGATTGGCAGATGTTATGCGACAGCCGAGTGGAGTTCGAGTTCACTCAGACAGGGGGACAGCTCGCGCATGTTCGTGCACGCCCACAGTTGCTTGACCGTATATATGAAGCACAGCTCAGTGACGACCGTTGCTCAGAGATCATGGCACAGATGGGACAGGGCAGATTTTCCGAGTTCGTGATTGACGATCAGGGGATTTTACGATATGGATCTAGACTGTGCGTACCAGATGCTGATGGATTACGGCGCGACATTCTTGAGGAGGCACACCGATCAGTGTATAGTGTCCACCCCGGTTCCACCAAGATGTACCATGATATGAGAGAGACCTACTGGTGGGACGGGATGAAGAGGGACATTGCAGAGTTCGTTTCGAGATGCCTGACTTGTCAGCAAGTCAAGGCCGAGCACCAGAGGCCCGCAGGAGAGCTACAGCCGTTACCCATTCCGGAGTGGAAATGGGAGCAGATTTCGATGGACTTCGTTGTGGGTCTACCCAGGACCAGTCGAGGGTACGACTCCATCTGGGTGATCGTGGATAGATTGACGAAAGCGGCTCACTTCCTTCCAGTGAAGACGACTTTCAGCTTCGCTCAGTATGCTCAGCTCTATATTGACGAGATCGTGCGACTACATGGCGTACCGACTTGTATCGTGTCAGATCGAGGCACTCAGTTCACCAGCCGACTTTGGCAGAGACTTCAGGAGGCTTTGGGCACTCGATTGAGCTTCAGCACAGCGTTTCATCCGCAGACCGACGGACAGTCAGAGCGGACCATTCAGACTCTCGAGGACATGCTCAGAGCGTGCGTTTTAGACTTTGGTGGTAGCTGGGATCGTCATTTACCTCTAGTGGAGTTCTCCTACAACAACAGCTTCCAGGATACTATTCAAATGACACCTTTCGAGGCATTGTATGGGAGGAGATGCAGATCGCCCGTTTGTTGGACAGAGCTCAGCGAGAGCAGCATTTTAGGGCCGCAGCTTGTTGAGGAGATGACAGCGAAGATACAGTTGATCCGAGACCGGATGAGAGCGGCTCAGAGCAGGCAGAAATCGTATGCAGACAGGCGCCGTCGCAGATTAGAGTTCGCAGTTGGCGACCATGTTTTTCTGAAGGTCTCACCGATGAAGGGCGTGATGCGTTTTGGGCGAAAGGGGAAGCTTAGCCCTAGATTCGTAGGTCCCTTCGAGATCCTCGAGCGTGTCGGCGCTGTTGCATATCGTTTGGCTCTTCCACCCAGCTTTCCCGATGTTCACCCCGTTTTTCATGTTTCGATGCTCCGCAAGTACCTTCACGACCCTTCGCATGCGATTCAGCACCCGACAGTCCAGCTAGAGCGCGACCTTTCTTTTGCAGAGCAGCCGGTGGCCATCTTGGATCGGCAGGTGAAGAAGTTGAGGTCGAAGGTTATACCAACCGTCAAGGTCCTTTGGCGTAGCGCGAGCAGCGAGGAGGTTACCTGGGAGACCGAGGGCGAGATGAGGAAGAAATATCCCTATCTCTTCGAAGGTACGCGTAGCTATATTTTTTAAATTCGGGGACCGAATTTCTTTAAGGGGGAAGATTGTAGCGTCTTGAATAGTCGTTTTGGTGTTTTCCTGAAATTCGGTGAAAATTCGGTATTTTTCCGAAAACCGTCTTTCTCGATATTTTGCAGTTTAGGGCTAATTATACCTAAAATGGATAGGTAATTGCTTGTTTTTAGTAGCTAATGAGTTATTTATAAAATTTTGGTCATTTAAAAAATTTTCCCTATTTTTTAATTTTTTTATATTATTTTAAGCCGGTAAGAAAATACATTAAATAAGCGATAAATACAAATTTTTCCGGGCTAATTTTAATCTCTAAAATTATGATAATTATAATCTAGTGATAAAATGAATTTTTAGCAATTTATTTTGATTTTTAACAAATTTTTATGTTATGAAACGAATTTATTGAATTTTGGGCTAAAACTTGCAAATTTTGAGTTGTAGGGGGCCTTTTTGCATAAATTTCTTTTGTAAAACCCCTCTATCTTTTTTTCTCAGCCCTAGGACAGCCCCACCTTGGCCAAGACCAGAAATTTCTGGCCTCTCTTTTCCTTGGTTGCTTCTTGAGTTGTTTTGTTAGTTTATGGATTTAATTTTAAATATAATGGTTAAAATATGATACATTGACTTTGGAAACTTGAACCAAGACTTTTCCCCACTTGCCCACACCCTCCCCCTTACCTCCTCTGGCCGAAACTGAACCCCCCTCTTCTTCCTCTCTTTTCTTTTCATTTTTCTTCAAATTTCATCAAAAAACCACATCAAAATCCATAGTTTATTCAAAAATCCATACAAAATCCTTATGCTATCATTTTCCTTAGCCATTCTTGCTTGGATCTTGGTGTTTGAGGCCATCATTTGGAGAAAACTTTCTTGCTTGATCCATTGATCAAGAGGTATAATTCCTATCATGTTAAATTCTTTGTTTAAGTGCTTATGTTTTATGGTTTAGTGTTAATTTAGTATAGTTTAATCTAGTTTTCTTAGATTTTGTTTGAAAATTCTAACTAGGGTTTGAAAGCCATAATAGTTAATTAAGTTATTTTATAGTTAATCTAGTTGTTAATGACTAATCTATATAGTTACCTTGTTGACATAGCTTTCAATTTTGCTAAATTAGTTAATTTTAGAAGGGTGGAATTGTTGTTTTGAAATTTCAAGAGAGGGTTTATGTTGGTATTGGTTTGTGAAGCTTGATTAGTGAGTGGATTAAGTTTTTGAAAGCATTATTTAAGTGATTAAACCTAATTTGCTATCTAGTGTTTTGCTAACCTTAATCTAAGTGGTTAATTTGCTTATTAGGCTAAAATATAGTGTTAAATTAAGGTTTTTCATATATAGTTTGGTTTATGTTTGCTAAGTACAAAAATCAAGAGAAGGTTTTGTTATGTAAATTAGTTTTTTTTTTTAGCTTAGTTAATGGTTTAGAAATTGTGTATTGGCTAGCTGTTTGGTTAGTTTGGATGTTGGTGTTGGGTGGTGTTGACTTGTCGCTAAATGGTCGATGTTTGCATCAAATTGCAATTTCTGCTTACTAGATTTTTATAAAAGTTATGTGATGAATTAATTGTGGCATCTCGATGATTGTGTTGGCTTGTCCTACGACTTTTAGGATGCGTGAGTGCGGTTTTTGGGTAGTCGGGTTTTAGTTTTGCCGGGTGACCCAAATCGGCGTTTTTGGCAGTTTTTGCGATTTTCGCGTGTGTCCGCGCACTTTGTGCACGTTGTACCCAGCTAGCGAACTTTAGTAGTTTCGTTGGGGTTTTGCGTCGTTCTTGATACGTAACCTTATATTTGATATAAATTCCAGGTTCGGTCGCGGAGACGTCAGACGCGGCGCGAAAGGGAAAGGCGGTGATCGGACACAGCTAGCCAGGAATCCCGGTGAGTAGATTTAACATCTACGGGGGACGATCGTTTGGATGGCGCAAGTCGCCCGATAGATTTAGTAAACTGAAAATAAAATAGTAAACTGGATAACCACTTGTGACATTAGAATAATAATACTGGCATGATAATTGCTGCAATTAGATCAATAGGTTATACCCATATACGCAAACTCAATTGTAGGACACATGCACCATTACCAGGTTTTTATATGCAGCACGAGCACTATTCATGTTTACACACACACCCTGGTAATTGCCATGCCACCACACTAGATAACCTTTAATTTAAACCTTTTACTAATTGATACTTAAATTGTGCTATTTCCTTAAAATGAAACCGTAGGATTGCTATTCATGTGCATGTACTTCATCATATTCATTGTTCATGCTTAATACATTAATCACACATCGCAACTTGATTATTGATATCATACGCATTCATTAGCATTGATATATGCAGTTATGAGGATTTCTTGAGATTTTATGATATTGCTGGATTTCGGGGGAAAGCCGCAAAATTTCCAAACTTATGATATTTTTTAAAACATGTAAATTGCGGTTTTCTAGTGATGTAAGTGTCGTCCACCATGAGTTTGCTGTGGATTTGGAAATCCGTGTCGAGGAGTGGAGGAACCGGCACGGGTACATGGTGGGCCCGGTAAGGTACCCCGGGGCAAGAGGAATGTGGTGATGACGTTGAGCCTGGCAGGGGACGGATTACCTACCGGTGACTGTTTGGGACGGCGGATATCCAGAGGATACCGACCGTGGCCGCTAGATGATGAGATATTGATATTTGAGATGGGTCAGCCGGACGGCTGAGGCCAGAGATACATTTATGAGATTTGAGACAGCTTTTGGGTGTCGTTGCTGGACACCGATTTTCGTCGATTCATTGACATTATGCTGGCATTCTAAAAGAGTTTCAAAAACAAAAAGAGATAAAATATTTCTTATATATACCTATTGAGACCTCAGATTTTCATGTTGCATGCATATTAGTACACTGATGTTATATACACACCTGCTAGTGCATCCAGTCATACCTGTATTTTAGATGCTAGGATGCTTGTGTGCATGCATACGATAGCCTTTGTAGATGTTATTTATTACTCACGAGTTGGCAACTCACCCCCGTTGTGCCACATTCTTTTGCAGGTCCGCTCTGTCAGTTCAGTAGCGGCGGGCGCACTTGTCTTTTGCCTCTTTTGCCTGAGCTCGAGATTTGCTCATAGGTGGGTTATGTTATTTTTTGTACCACTTGTATATTCTTGTATATTCTTGTATCTAGTGTACTCCATCTACTGTTCTACCAGATTATTGTATATTGACCTAGAGATGAGACTGTGAGGTTTGTGGATTTTATACTGTATTTGGGGTCGAGCTCACTTGAGCCGACATGCTACTTTTTCATGCTTCCTTATGCTTTATTATGCTTGTTGTCATTTACATTGCATGGGATTTGTGACCGCCGTATGGCGAAGAGCTAGCTCCCGCTTGGGGATGCCCTATTTTGTGGATTCATGTATATATTTTGTTGTACCCATTTTTAGGGGCCAGTATTTACAAAGGAGACTCTGCCGAAATTTTCGGAAAAATTAGTATTGTTTTTAAAAGGGGTTTTATATGACTTATTTGATAAGCTTGCTTTCAAATGTTTGGGTTTTCTTCACTATTTTGCTTAATTGGTTTTGTTTTCTGGGCTTTGGCTTACTTATTTTACGGATGCCTTTAGACGTTTCGTAAACTTAAGTGCCAGTCACGTTCCGTACCCTGCGGGTCGTGACACGAATCCCCTCCTATCGCTCATTGCCTCCATGTGAATCGGGACTGTACCCAAAAACCACCTGTTTGCACAACTCAGTAGAGCCGTGGTAGGGTGGAAATCAAAGCACAGTGGGAGACACACAAGACTCTATGACGATCTAGGGTCAACAGACTAAGCTGTACCAGTGTCACCAGAGAACTGCCATCTGACGTGAGGTATAATACCATCTGGGAGTTCTCGGCGAGTCCGTTCAGTGTACCCAGTCTCCACTGAGCACCCGCATACCATCTTCGATGTCAAACACCAATGGATATGGGATCATCCATCGCCCATCGCATGGGTCGAGAAGATATGCGCTAGTCTACTCTGGAATATCAATGCCCCGTCTCGATATTCCCACGACTAGGAACATTTCAAGGATGTACTCATGGACTACCCAGGCCCCACTAGTATGATCTGCATCATAGTCCTGGAAGTCGAGTACACATCCTAAGGGCTTTATCAACATGTAATCAGAGAGACAGAAAGTATACATGTTAAGATAAAGAGCAACCAGATAGCGTACTATCATGTCGAGCAAGAAATTCCTACCTATATATGTCCCAGCATCCACTACAATATACATCCAATGTACAGTAATGGCCTCTAGGGCATACATATAACTAACACACACCAGATGCACTAAATCGGGGTTCTTCGTGCATACCAGATGCACCTGAGAGTGCTGTCAGGCACACCTGTTGCCCTTGACAGATATTTCGTGCACACCCGTTGCACTTAGAAGTTGTTTCTGTGCACATGTATGGCACATTCGTGGATTTGATTTCCGTGCGCACCGGACGCACGTAGCTTTCATATGCACATTTTAGGATTGATTTCTTATGGAGCAGTACGTTTTTATGATATTTACTATTTGATATAGTAGCTGGGCAGGACTAGTCAGAGGACAGTACCTGGATATATTTTGCATGCATAGATAGTTATCGAAGGGATTTCCAAAAAGGGAGCTATAGTCTCAGTATTGACCTACGTGTCTGAGATGACACGAAACGTTTAAAAACAAGGAAAGCTTTCTAAATTGTTTTCAGAACAGCGGTATGTGCATGTAAACAAAGGATATATTTATATAGAGTTATTTTCTTACAATAGACGTCCGCCAATGTGCAGTGTTATGCGCATCGCACAGCGACTTAAAAAAAAGGTTTGGCATGCATTTCCTTCAGATGTTTACATGTATAGTTTTGATGTATATCATATTGGTTTCGTTTTGGATTTGACATTTGTGCCTTCACCATGACTCAGGTGATTGTGGGATGCTTGACGGAGTATTGTTTTTGAGTTATCTGCTCATTGTTCATGTGCATGCATTGCGCCACTGTGCCTTATGTACTGATGGTTTCGGGACCCCGACGGCTTAGACATTTTAATGAAATGTTTTAGTAT
This sequence comes from Agapanthus africanus, assembly GCA_030015575.1. Classification (NCBI taxonomy): domain Eukaryota; kingdom Viridiplantae; phylum Streptophyta; class Magnoliopsida; order Asparagales; family Amaryllidaceae; genus Agapanthus; species Agapanthus africanus. Next base: position 477,256,739 of record JASDDO010000019.1, on the reverse strand, counting down.
TCGAGGGGTTTAAATTTAAATTCGGGGACCGAATTTCTTTAAGAGAGGAAGATTGTAACATTTCAAAAAAAATAAAATATTATTTTTGGGAATTTTGTAATTAAATAATAAAATATTGAATATTTTAATAAGGCGGTATAATTAAATACTGATAAATTGGGAAAATTTTGGAAAATTATGGAAATTACTAAAAAGATGGTGCTTTATGTGATTTATGCAAATTATGAAATTTTACGATTTATTATACACTAATTTTGTGCTAATCGCGATTAAAAATCGCTAATCGGGCTTGAAGCGTGTTTTGTGCACATGACATGCACATGTCATTTTAACACTTGTTACATTTTTCCTACATGATTTTTGGGTGTATGGTTATTTATTTTGGGTTTACTATTGCAAAGAGAAGAAAAGAAAAGAAAAGAAAAAGGAAATGGGAAAATGAATAAACAAAAGAGTATGGGAGGTATGGGCAAGAGAGAGAGAGAGAGAGTGAGAGCGGTTTCTTTGACTTGGGCCATTCTCTCCACTTCATTCTCTTCATCTTCATCTCCTTCTCCTTCATCATGGCAGCACCTCCTCCTTCCCCCTCTTCAACCCTCATTTCATCACAAAAAGTTCACCAAAACCCCATCTCCTCTTCACAAAAATTGTGCACAAGCTCTCAAGCTACCCTTCGGACCAAGAAAGTTTGCATTTTAGCACTGTAGAGGATTCATGAGTGTCAAATGAGGTAACCCGTTCACAATTAGTGTAGTATTTCATTTTCTTATGCATCTATTCAAGTTTAAAATCGATTTGGCGAAGTTTAGTTAACTTTGGAATCTCATGTTGGGAATTAGGGTTTGATTTGAATAGAGACAGTGTAATGGGGCTTTAGAGATGACCTTAAACCCCCTTAGATGTTAGAAACCCAAACCTAACCAAACCTGAAAACCCAAAATACGGAATTACAAAAAATTTCACGTCGGTTTGTGAAGTTTTGGAGTGTGCAGGGAAATCTGGGATGACCTGGGGTATTTTCCAAACTAGCAAACAATACCTGAGATACTTTTGGAACAGTAAGAGACCATCCAACCAAGACGAACCCCATTGGGGACCCCCTGTCCGGGGAGCTCGGATTGGAGGGGAGGGTGCTCGGCCACTTGGTGATGATAGGTGCCCTGGTTGCCTCCATAGCTCATATACACCCTATATAACACCCAGTGTTGTTTTGGAGCATTGTTTTCATCTTAATTAAAATCTGGGACCACTTTCTCAAGTTGCTGTTTTGATTCGGGATATGGTTTTGCGTATTTTTAATTCTGGATTTTATTGTTTGTGTTTTATCTCGATCACTTGACGTTTGTACGTCTATATCGAGTGGTGTCAGGTTGATTTGCGAGACCTAACCATAGGTTTTGACCTACGTGAGTTTCGTGCGTCGTTTTGGCTTTGATTTGGATTTTAATGCGGCACGATACGTTATAATGTGTAGGTATCCCCACGATGATTCGATACGATGAAGAATAGGATGGCGACATCGACATCGACAAGCAAGATCAAGGTGAGTAGATATATATCTACGGGGGAAGTCGGGTGTATGGCGTATAGCACCCCCGCAGTTCGATGTACAGTATGATATATATATATACTATATATATATGATATCTTTTATGTGAGACATGGATATTCAGGATATGGTTATGCGTTCATGGATTACTTTAGTGTTAGTTGCGAAACCCTAGAGTAGTTGTTACACCCACACACGCACGCACACACTTGCATACATTTACCTTATTACATGTGCGTATATGGGGGTATGTATACACACACACACACACACACATGGGTATGGGACTATGTATATATATATATACACATATACATATACGGGATTATGAGGATAGTACTTAGGATTGGAGATGAGTCGATGAGTTTGGGCTTGAGGCCGTGAGATCGGTGATGTGACGTGGATCGTATTTTGAGATACGACACGATGTTTTAGCCGGTCCTTTGACGTGGTGTTTTCATACACACGCATGCATATACATATGTGGTATCAGTATTGTACTAGACGTAGATCAGTACCCCGGATCATGATATTCGATAAAGAGGATACCAGATAAATAATGTGATAGATGTGGCATTTGACCCATACCCAGATTTGGGAGGCCGTACGACGGATTTACCGTACGAGCTATATATTGATAATAGATCTGCACTCTTGACTTGAGGATGTCATATTATAGATATTGTATCGTATGGGATACTTTTGAGGCGGGATCACCGACTGTTATATATATATATATATATATATATATGTATCGACTCAGGTGTTAGGCGGTTTCCTTACCTTTTGATCAGTCTTTTAGTTTAGCCCTGCAGTTTACTTGTAAATGGTAGATTAGACTCGAGTCATACCTATTTCAAACTAACGAATCGTAAGTATTTTAAAGACAGGCCAATGGATTCTACGGATATTTCAAAGGACGTATCTTTTCTCAAAAACACCGTAGCCCTTATTTTCAAAAACACCACGATTCGTGTTATTTCAAATGGCAAAACTATATGACTCATATTTATATAATGCAGATTAGTTATCACTGTGTTATTATTCAGCTCCCACATATTATTGCTGTTCGCATCGCATTTGCATGTTTATATTGTATTTTCATATGCCATTATTGAGATCATGCTGTCAGGATACCAGCACCATTACTGTCACGACCCGAAAGTACGGAACGTGACCGCCACTTAGATTAAGAAGCGTCTAGAGGCGCAACGTAACCTAAGTAAGCCGTGTAAGTGCACGGCGGCGCCCCGGCCGTCAATCCGACGGCCAAAAGCAGAAGCGGTGATAAACTTTAAATTTTCTTAAACTGGCAAACCGCCGCACACTACTACCCGGATCGAACCATTAATTAGTCCTAGCTATCTACAAGAAAGGGAGTAGAGATATACCGACGATCCAAGTCCTCCGGTCTTCTCGTCATCGTCCCGATCTCCTGTGGAATGTCCCGTCTCCTCCTCATCGCCGGAAGTGCACCACATCGCCTACTTTGTTTACGGGCTCCCACCTCAATGCCGAGGCAACTCGGGCACGAAGCCGGCTACTCGACATACCCAAGATTTACTGTAGAATGAGTGGTGTAGAGATCCATGTCTCATTTTGGGGTTAAGGAGGTGCCATTTGGTGGAGGGATGAAACAAGAACAAAATGTGGATGAGCTTGGGGTATTTTGGAGCATGATATGAACAAAAATACCTCCCCAAGAAAATTGGACAGCCCACCCAAATTGCTTGGTCGGCCATGCACTAGAGGAATGGAGAGAATGAGATTGAAGCCAAAAGAATGAGTGGGAAAACTCTATCATGCAAGAGAGAGAAAGAGGAATGGCTATCAAAATCAACCATCATCACTAAAACAATCCCAACACTCAAAGCAACCATCATCTCATGCATGATGGCTTCAAAAAGTCAAGCCATCATGAGAAGAAGAAATCAAGTGATGGTGCACATCATGAAAACCATCATGATGCTACAATAAGCAAAGACCCCCCTCCACAAAAGCCTATTTGCAACAATGCAAATAAACCCTCCTCCACCAATCTTCGGCCAATGAACGGAACAATGGAAATCGGCCGAAACGGTAAGCAAAATGGCAACTCTAGAAAACTGGTCCCGTAATAAATTACAGGAAAAACCCCGATACTGTGCATACACACCCGCATTTGTATTCCGACCGAAATACAAATGCAATGAGACAAAATCTACACTGTACTATACTAGGATCCGGCTTAAACCAAAGCCGGCTAGTAATATCTGTTCGATCCTGATCCGTGCAATACCGCACGTATCTGATCGAACCCTGCCATATAACCATACGGCCTATAGTACAAACTGTCCGATCCTGATCCGTGCAATACCGCACGTATCTGATCGGACCTTGCCATATCTCCATACGGCCTCTACAACCTTTCGCTCGAAAGCTGAGTAACTGAATGTGGGGGACTCTAAAGACTCGTCAACACCTCGGTTGTGGATTTAACCACTAGCACGTCAGAGGTATAAGCCAATACGTAACGGGCTACCAAGTATTGACTAAAAGGGACGTCTGTGAGTGAACTCAGCCTGACAACCCTACTGAGCCTGTCAGTGACAATATCCGTACAGTCCGGTCCGTTCGTCTATGAGTATCGCATGGCGGGCCTAGGGGGTTGGTAAAAGTCAGACCCCCAAAAGCGGTACAAGTCGTGTCGGAGTGTAGCCCAGAACACCCTGAGATAATACTGGAATACCTACCAGTAAATCTCCTTGCCTTGGCCAAGGACTTTGTGTAATGGCTCTCCTAGACACAGCACGACCTCACCCCCAATACCGGGAGAGACGAACCCCTGAAGATACGCTCACTGCCTCCATGTGGCTCGGGACTGTACCCAACTAAAACCTGTTTGCACGACTCCTTTGAGCCGTGGTAGGGTAGTAATCAAAGTACAGTGGGAACTCACACGAGACAAATGACGATCCCCAGGTCGATGAACTAACCTGCACACATGTCACCAGGGAACTGCCATCTGACGTCTGGTATATGACCAACTAGCATGTTCCCGGCGAGTCCTGTCCGGTGTACTCATAACCCAATGAGCACCTGTATACATCTTAGGTGATCCAACTGACACCAGTGGCTTGTGAGACCGGCCACCGCCCCTCGTCGGGGTCTCGACTGTATACACTAGTCTACTAATGGAGTATCGATGCCCAGTCTCGAAACTCCCACGACTAGGGACCTTTTAAGGATAAGCTTATAGACCCCAGCTCCCACTTATATGATCGCCCTCATACTGCTGGTGGTCAAGCAAGAATCCTAGGGGCTCTATCAACGTGTAATAGCGACGTGTCAGGTCACCTAAAGCAGTACACGATGATAAAGGTAAACCAGATAGCATACTATCATCTCGAGTAAGACTGTCCTACCGGGATAGGTCCTCCCTCAATCATTACAATCACGTACCTGTGACCTAATAATTGACTCTGAGGGCACTATCTCCAACAATCTCCCACTTGCACTCAAGGCTAATTATTGCGATGTCGCATACTCACAGCCCGTGTGATACCGAACATCCAACTCCTCTACTAGTCAGTCTCACAAAGCTCGTTTGCGGAACTATTGCGTTCGAGGAATAGCCTCAGTGAGTGGATCCGCTTAGTTGTTTCTTTCTATGTCTCTCTATATCTCAAGTTCGCGGAGAAACCCATCTCCCGAAATGAGCAATACCTGTCTTAGAATATGTTTGGATGTCTGATGGGACTTAGCTCATAAATGAACTCCAAATCCAAACTTCTTAGACTGTATCGTCAACTGAACTTAATCAGTATCCTGCGCCATGCCACCCTCAGTATTGCCTTGGACCACCTGTCCAAAATACTGCCCTTCATCAGAAGGAAAACTATAGCTCTGACAACCTCCTTGTCGTCCATGTCACCTTGGAAGCCTGGAATGATAACTGTTTCCCGAATGAGGCTGTCGATATCATATCCCTAGAACATCCACTTATGTTCTAAAACTGCTTCTGACTGTTTCTCCATGATCGGATCAATATCAACCTATTGCATCTAGTGCAAGAACAATATCTGGTGTGGTACTTGACATCTCATGATTGACTCAATTGCCTGAGCAAGTGATCTGCCAATCATGCACATCCCTCTCCCCTTTAGTCTGTAAGACACCTTTAGAGAGGGTGACTCCATTACCTGCAGGTACACTACCGTGCCAGGAGTCGTCCATTCTAAATACTCTTAGAATGCTCTCTAAGTACCCAAATTGGGAAACCACCCAAATCTAGATCTAAGACCATAGATCTAGTAACCAGTATGTCTGATATAAAATCCATTTCCTTTGTGGAGAAACAACTGTGTGACGACCAAAGTATAACCGATCGTAGTGTAGGAGTTTCCTTTTCCTACTCTGTGTATATCATCCAAATACCAGGATATCACACCCTACTACCTTCTCAACAGATCCATCCCCTATTCTGATGAAGTCAAACCCATGACTGTCACGTCAGAAATAGATGATCTTTCTCCGCTACATCTGCTCTAGTCTATAAATAGACATAAGCAACCTGTCCACCAATGCTTCCGCTGCTCCCACTGACTACGACAACCCTCTGGCAGAGTCATATAGACGTACACTTCTAAAACTGGTTTAGAACGACGCTATACTCATCCTCCCGCCGGGTCTCGTAACCTGGAACAACAGCAATGGCAATTGTGGGTAAACAAGAACTTCCCTGTCACCGTCCTTGAGGCTACCGTAGTGCCTCTCGGGTGCTTGAAGTTACCCACCTTATCTGTGGAGTGGCCAATGGAATGTCAATCCAGATTGAATCTTTAGGTTCCTTATCAAATCTTCAGTAATCGTTTGTGGTTCTGGAATCACTTCCAGTTCTACCATACTCCCACTACTGTTTTCTGAAAAAAATCCATCTTTAATAAAACTGTGGCGAGTCTAGAACAATATCGCTATTGTTCATCCAGATGGTAGAAAGTCAACCCTCGTCATAGCCTGGGTCAACCCACAAACAGCCATTACAGAAACGTGCCTTGAGTTGTCCAGTGTCTGGTTTTAATCATAAACCGGACAACTCCCCGTACCTTAACATCGTTAAGATATGAACTGTTCTATATCCAATATAGAAACAGAGGCACTGATTTAATTGAACCAGATTCAAATCATGCAGCTGTCCCCAGCGCATGTCAACTAAATGGAAGGAGGCCGATCAGCGTTACTCAACTTAGGAATACTTCCAATTATGAGTAACCTGAAAGAGAAGCAAGATCTCTTTATCATTACTATCAACTGAATACCATACACAAGTATCTACATCTTCGATCTCTTTGAAGAATCCCGATACTTGCTATACCTGGTTCTCTACTCTATTCAAATACCTATAACTTCTCAAAATTTGGACCCTGTGTTTCCGCGAAACACCTGTCTAAAAACTAGAGAAGTCATAAGTAAACCGAATATAGTACGAGGACCAAGCCCTCTGTCCTGATGGACCCTGGACAACATACAATCCTTTGTATAAGTCCCCTGAGTCTGATAACTCATTCACTGTGTGTCGTAGGTTGAAAACTGTACTTATGGTTAAGAAGAATTACACCGCTGTTTAATGCTCCTTACCTAACCATCCACTGATATAGGTAAATGTCGTAGACATAATTTCAGAAAGGTATATCTCACTCTATGAAAATAGACGTACAGATATATCAATTTGAAATTGGTGCATAACAGCGGATATTCAAAACCAAATATTTGCCGACCGGCAAACAGCCCAGGTGATTTCCTCAAATATCACCGATTACAACGAATCCTGATATAATGAGGATAATCACCCAATTCCCAATAACTTACTCCCACTCATCATCTGTAAAACCATACAGATGTGAGAATCGTACCTGGTAAATGCATACCCTGGAGCAAGTGTCTAATCGGGAAATCAGTTTTCCTTTAACTGTACACAGTGAAACTGAAACATTGAAATGTTTCGTGGGGTATCCCGGTATTCATAGTAATGCCTCTTCCATTATCCAGATTCACAACTACAACCGTATAATTCATTGCCATCTCTCCACATCCCTTCATATGTCTTTAGTCATTACCTTCTGCACACCCCTTTAGGCCAAATGGTTTTCTTCCTTCCCTACCGTTCGGCACCAGCCTATGGTTTGGAAGAAGACTATCCAATAAGCATAATGGGTGTACTGTCCTAATCCTAGGAACACTCGCAATGCGAGAGAAGGTGAAGATAAAAGACACCCGAATAAACCTTATTCCTATTTCTCCTGAACCAGAATCCATCCCCGAACTGGAACCAGTTCCATTCGAGTTCGTATATAACCATACGATGGAGTATCCAAATAAACTGTGGATCTTCGTAGTGATACGGAGTGTCCTGGAGAAATACAAAGGTGATGTGGGAGTGGTAACGAAATATTTGGTTTGGTCGTGAATATCTATTGCAATTTACTTTGCCCTCTTACTAATCCCTTGCTTTGTCTGAACTTAATACCTTCTGCACACCATCGTTATGCTAATTGGTTTTCTTCATTCCCTACCGATCGGCACCAGCCTAAGGTTTGGAAGAAGACAATCCAATTTGCGTAATAGGTGTACTACCCCTAAACCAAGGAGTACTCGTAACCTGAGAGAGGGTAAAAGGAAAAGACAACTGAATAATCCTATCCGTTTTCTCCAGAACCGGAAACCATCCTCGAATAAATTCTTTCGAGTTCGTATCTAACCATACGATGGTTTTGTCCAATGGAAGTGGACGTTCGTAGTAAAACGGGGTGTCCTGGAGAAAAGGGTAAAAGTAGGAGTGGCAATGAGGTTTGCAACTCTGACAATCCAAAAGCCGGTGTTTAAGAAGGTTCGGTCAACTTGGTCACTGAGTCAAAGTCTTAGGGTCGGGTCAATGGTCGCTGCCAAAGAGAGAGAGAAAAGAAACACTCAGCGTGCACTCTAACCTAGATCAGAATGGTCACCAATTTATCTAATCTGGAAACCTCCCACTGTACCTCAAATTCTCCTCCAAACCTGAAAGAAGAATTAGTCGGGGTTACCCGAGGAGTAAACTAACTCATCAGTGGGAATCGGGATCCAACTATCATCGCATGACAACGTGACGGAATCCGCTCACGGTATCACACTCCAGAAGGTATGCGCATATCTGGCAAGTTTCAGTTCTTTTGAAACTCCCGATGTGATTTCTGCCCCATGCTCTTATGACCTTGACTTTGGCCAACAAATCATAAGTCACATGTCAAGTTCTACCCGTCATTCTCCAGGTTGTTTTGAATCCACCCGTACATACCCTTGACTTTGGCCAACAAGGCAGTACGACTGTTCCAAACCAACGCATCTATCTATGCTGCATATGAATAACCAACAGCTACCAAACACTGTGCCTTGACTTTGGCCAACAAACACAGCTTGAATACTATTGACTATCCATATGAAACGACGGAGGGCTACGAATGGTTTCTGGCGAAAACCTTTAACGTAATGAACTTGATATCGTTGAAGGAACGGATAGCTTTTAAAAATATAGTGACGAGAACCGTTGCTAAAGAGGTCACTCCCGGTGAAGGGATCTCGGCTCTTTCCTCGTAGAATGGGGTGCAGGATATTCCAACTGAATACCACGATGCAAAGCAAAAGTAATCGGCTATAGTGAAGTTAATGCCCTGACGCAAACTTTTTGTCCAAGGGGTCACTCCCGGTGAAGGGATCTCGGCCCTTGCCTCGTCGACTGAGGAGCAGGATATTCCAAATGAATACCGCGATGCAAAACAAAAGTGAACGTCCTTGCAATAACAGCTTTTTGAAAAGTGTTCCAACAACATCAGATTAGGTTTGTTTTTAACTTGCATTGATCCGAATCAACGCAGTCCCATCAATTGATCACACCAAAAAGAACGAAAATATACTGATGTACGTATATGCCATCCGCATTCGCCACTGGGTCCCGTCATTACCCGTTAGGTTAGCTAACTAACGACAGAGCGGGGACTGGACTAGCGCGGATGTAAAACATATACAACATCTACTAATATATATACCAATATATTATATTCGCTCAAGGCGTGAATAAAATGCAACATCACAGAAATGTACAGCATCACAGAAACAATACAGATATCTGGGATCCCCGGGTTTCACAGAGCCGTTGAAACCCGACGTTCCCCTGGTCGTGTGGATAGCCTGTGCAATGAAAACCTAGACCACTACGGGCGCGGCAAGTTACCCGCCAAAACCTGAAGCGAGGCAGCCCCCTTCAGCAACGTGAATGGACCACCCAGCACTTCACGGAATCCGGTAACTTGGGCACCCCTCCTGGGTCAACCTGTACCCCCTACGAGTGCGGCGAATAGCCCGCCAATCCTAGAGTGAAGCCCCCTCCATCTCAATGTCATGAGATGCGGGCTTGTTGCCCTCCAGAACCCGGCTATCCGTGCACCCCTCCGCGGGGTAATCCTAGTACAGAAAGTAAAATATACATACAACGGGTACATCGACCGCAACCAGGTCGTGCCCCAAAATAATAATACAAACAGGCAGTGACGGCAGTCCACATGTCGGACGCTCGACCCGCAATATCAAATGTACATAATACAACAAAACTGTACTAGCATTGCATCCAGGCTATCCCCACGACCGATCCGCAACATCACAGCAAAAACAAAACATCAACGTGAAAGTCACGTTCGCAAATCCGTCTAACCGGGCTATAGCAGTTAGACCGGATTTACCGATCAAGTGACATTCACGGTCGCAGATATAATGTAAATACTGTGAAAAATGTGTTTAAAATATCCGATCGATCAAAAATTAACAAGTGGGCCCCCAATCAAAACTGTAGCACTCACAGAAAACCTAGGCCCAATTTTAATATTCCAAAACCCATATTTTAAGCCCAGAAAGCCTCTGAAAAAAATTGGTGAAGTGATCTCCACAGTGTGCGGCGGAAGAGCGGCGGAATGGGGGTATATGCGGCGGTTCCGCGCTCCCACTGTGGATTCACTTCATCGAAATTTTACAGAGTTCTTAGATTTTCCATTACATCAATATTTTACAACCTGAAAAATTTTTCGACACCAAAAATTTCCAACAGAAAACTGATGCTAACAAAAATGTAGTTTTGGAACATTCGATCGATCGAAACAGAAAAACACACTACACCAAGCTAGACTAAGTTAATGGCGAGTATCCGCTTTTGGCCGTCGGATTGACGGCCGGGGCGCCGCCGTGCACTTACAGTGGTATCAGAGAAAGGGAATAGAGATATACCGACGATCCAAGTCCTCCGGTCTTCTCGTCATCGTCCCGATCTCCTGCGGAATGTCCCGTCTCCCCCTCATCGCCGGAAGTGCACCACATCGCCTACTTTGTTTACGGGCTCCCACCTCAATGCCGAGGCAACTCGGGCACGAAGCCGGCTACTTGACGTGCCCAAGATTTACTGTAGAATGAGTGGTGTAGAGATCCATGTCTCATTTTGGGGTTAAGGAGGTGCCATTTGGTGGAGGGATGAAACAAGAACAAAATGTGGATGAGCTTGGGGTATTTTGGAGCATGATATGAACAAAAATACCTCCCCAAGAAAATTGGACAGCCCACCCAAATTGCTTGGCCGGCCATGCACTAGAGGAATGGAGAGAATGAGATTGAAGCCAAAAGAATGAGTGGGAAAACTCTATCATGCAAGAGAGAGAAAGAGGAATGGCTATCAAAATCAACCATCATCACTAAAACAATCCCAACACTCAAAGCAACCATCATCTCATGCATGATGGCTTCAAAAAGTCAAGCCATCATGAGAAGAAGAAATCAAGTGATGGTGCACATCATGAAAACCATAATGATGCTACAATAAGCAAAGACCCCCCTCCACAAAAGCCTATTTGCAACAATGCAAATAAACCCTCCTCCACCAATCTTCGGCCAATGAACGGAACAATGGAAATCGGCCGAAACGGTAAGCAAACTGGCAACTCCAGAAAACTGGTCCCGTAATAAATTACAGGAAAAACCCCGATACTGTGCATACACACCCGCATTTGTATTCCGACCGAAATACAAATGCAATGAGACAAAATCTACACTGTACTATACTAGGATCCGGCTTAAACCAAAGCCGGCTAGTAATATCTGTTCGATCCTGATCCATGCAATACCGCACGTATCTGATCGAACCCTGCCATATAACCATACGGCCTATAGTACAAACTGTCCGATCCTGATCCGTGCAATACCGCACGTATCTGATCGGACCTTGCCATATCTCCATACGGCCTCTACAACCTTTCGCCCGAAAGCTGAGTAACTGAATGTGGGGGACTCTAAAGACTCGTCAACACCTCGGTTGTGGATTTAACCACTAGCACGTCAGAGGTATAAGCCAATACGTAACGGGCTACCAAGTATTGACTAAAAGGGACGTCTGTGAGTGAACTCAGCCTGACAACCCTACTGAGCCTGTCAGTGACAATATCCGTACAGTCCGGTCCGTTCGTCTATGAGTATCGCATGGCGGGCCTAGGGGGTTGGTAAAAGTCAGACCCCCAAAAGCGGTACAAGTCGTGTCGGAGTGTAGCCCAGAACACCCTGAGATACTACTGGAATACCTACCAGTAAATCTCCTTGCCTTGGCCAAGGACTTTGTGTAATGGCTCTCCTAGACACAGCACGACCTCACCCCCAATACCGGGAGAGACGAACCCCTGAAGATACGCTCACTGCCTCCATGTGGCTCGGGACTGTACCCAACTAAAACCTGTTTGCACGACTCCTTTGAGCCGTGGTAGGGTAGTAATCAAAGTACAATGGGAACTCACACGAGACAAATGACGATCCCCAGGTCGATGAACTAACCTGCACACATGTCACCAGGGAACTGCCATCTGACGTCTGGTATATGACCAACTAGCATGTTCCCGGCGAGTCCTGTCCGGTGTACTCATAACCCAATGAGCACCTGTATACATCTTAGGTGATGCAACTGACACCAGTGGCTTGTGAGACCGGCCACCGCCCCTCGTCGGGGTCTCGACTGTATACACAAGTCTACTAATGGAGTATCGATGCCCAGTCTCGAAACTCCCACGACTAGGGACCTTTTAAGGATAAGCTTATAGACCCTAGCTCCCACTTATATGATCGCCCTCATACTGCTGGTGGTCAAGCAAGAATCCTAGGGGCTCTATCAACGTGTAATAGCGACGTGTCAGGTCACCTAAAGCAGTACACGATGATAAAGGTAAACCAGATAGCATACTATCATCTCGAGTAAGACTGTCCTACCGGGATAGGTCCTCCCTCAATCATTACAATCACGTACCTGTGACCTAATAATTGACTCTGAGGGCACTATCTCCAACAAGCCGAAGCCCAGAAATCTAAACCATAAAAAGAAGAAGAAGTAAAGGAAATCATGTAGAAAACAAGTATAAAAGCAACATCCAATTTTCTCAAAAATTTCGGCAGAGTCTCCTTGTAAAAACTGGCCCCAAACGGGTGCAAACAAGAATAATATATATACAACAATAAAAAGTATCCCCAAACGGGAGCTAGCTCTACGCCAACAGGAGAAAACAACCACACCAAGCACGATAATATACAACGCCAAAGGGCGAGGCTCAAAACTTAAAAGAAAACAAATCCACCAGATACCATAATAATACAAGCGCGACTCTAAGGTCGAAATAAACAACTGGTCCAGTAAACTTATCAAGCAATACAAGTTTGGTTGATGGAGCTTACTAGATACCAATGAAATAACTAAAGTACAACGGCGGTCCTGATACAAATGAACCAACCTACCGTGCAAATCACCCTGAATGAAAAGATATGCCAGCAAGCTGCCAAGGAAACCTGTACATCAAACCTGTAATAAAATTTGGCACAATGGGGGTGAGTTGCCAACTCGTGAGTAGAAGATATCTGCGAAAAGAAATCGAATGCACGACGCTGTCCTAGGTCATAATAATATACTAATATATCACTAGTCATCTAGTAGTGCAGGGTAATAAACTACGCGTAAGTACAAATGCTCCGTGCTCGTGTCAGTGCCTCAAATAGTAATATGTCGTGTGAAAGAGTATGCATGCACCATGAATGTAAAACAATCAACCCTGAAATCTGGATATATCTGTATAAAAAGTCTTTAACTTTCACCATAGTAAAATTTGTATAAAAGTCTGAAACATCATCGATGAAATCCATGGAAATCCATGTCAAGCATCGACACAAAACATGTAAATCTCAAGTCTTAATACCTCATAGTCTCAACATCTCGGGCTCCGTCAGTCCGGATCGGCCCATATCATCAAATCTCATGACAACGGTCGGTATCCTCCGGATATCCGCCGTGCCATACATCACCGGTAGGTAGTCATCCCCTGCCATGCTCATCATCTACAACTCGATCTTCTTGCCGCGGGGTACCATACCGGGCCCACCATGTACCCGAGACGGTTCATCCACTCCTCGAATCGGGTCTCGAAATCCAACAGAAAACATGAAATCTCATGGTGGAAGACACATACATCACGAGAAAACCGCAGCTTATATTTTAAAAAGAGAGGAGGAGAGAGAGAAGTTTTTATATATATATTATTGCGGTTTTCCCCAAAATCCAGAAATCTCATAGAAATCCAAAATCCCAAAATCATGAGTAAGTAAATGATAAATGTCGGCATAAGCCCCACAATACTGTATGATAACATGGAAATGTGAATGCATGAAATGTCTAAATAATAAATGCCATGTCTAGATTAACACCAGAGAGTAATCACAATATTATATCGATCTAGATGTTAGCTGATTCTATCAATAAAAGATAATATATTCTAAAGTTTACGTGATATAACAATTACCAATGATGATGTGTATGAGCCGGCAAATAAGTGTGCGTGGAATATGCGCATCATCGGTAATGGTGCTGGTGTTCTAACAGGCAGAGTTTTATACTGATTATAGAAACATATGTATGAACATGCACCATGATGATTACGGTCTGAAAGTAAAGACGAATGTGTATTAACCACTCATTGTAATATAAAAGTCTAACTACAACTATACGACTCAAGCCTAAACTAGTGTCCATCTAACCCCCTAAGGAACTAAACCTAAGAAACTAGTCGATAAGAAATAAGAGTCCACCTAAGGTCTGAGTCCATATCTCTAATAGTCGGGGATCCAGCCTCAATAGCGTCACGTACGTAGTACGGCTTCCTCGAATCAAGAGTGCGGATCAATCATCACATCTATGCCTCGTACGGTAAAATCCATCGTACGGCATCCTAATATCGGGGTACGGGTCAAGTATCACCTATGTGTCTCATCATTCGTATAATATCATCATCAATAATGTCATGATCTAGGTACTGTACTGTAATCGCATACATCAATCATATATCATTGTCAGCATAAATATACATCGTCAATTTATCCTCAGAAATATCATGTCACGTATATCATATCGTGATTAAGTCACACTTATATCATATCGTATCAAGTCACACCTATATGACATCGTAACCAAGTCACACATACATCATCTCGTGATTCAGTCACAGGTTATAGTCCGGGTTCCATTTAGAGTCTCAGGTACCTCAAAATGATCGCCACCTATTATTGTCTATGTATACATATCCATTATCTAATTTTCTAATGATCCGCTAACATCATAACACGATAGTATAGCCAAGAAATCACGGCATCAAGCCCAGTTACATTGTTTCATCCCCGCGTATCATATCACATCCTTGTATCACATATACGTGTTGTGTATATATATATATACCTACACCTAGTCCTATATATATATACACATACACGTATACACCACGTCGAGTTTCTGTGTGTGCGTATGTGTGTATCTACCTGAAACCTATGAATCTCCTCCAAGATATTCATCCTCGGGTAAGATCTTTCTAAATCAATATAGTCCAACCTAAGGTCATTACTAGGGTCCTACTCACCAAGAATCTAAGGTCACGTCTAGCTTCCTAATGACAATAAGTAATATTCCTATTCTACGTTTGCCGGGTGCTAAACACCATCCATCCGATTTCCTCCGTAGATATACATCTACTCACCTGATCCTTGTCTGCCGAAGACGATGTCGCCCTCCTCTTCTTCCTTGTCCGAAGTCCATGCGTGGGGTACCTATACGCAAACATATATAATATCGTAAACTGAATCACGGACAAAACCAAAACGACATACGAAACACGCATAGGTTAAAACCTATGACCCGCTGATGCAAAAGAACCAAATATCGCTCGATATCGGTGTACAAACGTCGGTTGATCGAGATAAAACACCAACAAACAACTCGTAGTTTTAAAACGCATTACTTATAATATAAAGCATGATTTAATTCATCGAAACCGTAAAATTGATCAAATCGTCCGATTTTCGTAAAACCCGAAAACGCCAATTTACCGTTTTACTTCAAATCTTGATGTTTAAACGAAAATAATAGTCATAATATTCATTAAATAACATAACTAGATTATATAAACCATTACCATATTTTTATTACACTAATTTGTATTAAATTGTAAATTCTAGTTTGCAATTAAATCAATTTTAACACTTTGCAAGCAAAATTTCACAATATCACAACTAAACTTGGTTTGCATGAATTAAAGTATTAAACTACAATTCATGATGATAATAATATAATGAAATCATAATTTAGATTTTAAATCTCATTTATTTAAGAATTTTCTAAAATCTTGTTAACAAAATAGCATTTTTCTCACCATTTCACAATTATCAATAAAAACTAGTAACCAAATTAAGTTTTTCATTCCACTAACAAGTTAATATCCCCATTAAAACCACCATCTATTGTTACAAACATTAATTGGAACTTTATCCCACCAATATATACAATATATAGAAATCTAGTTTGCAAAAATGGTTTAATTTAAACAATTTTGGATAAACAATTTACTATATATCATCCATACAAGATTTTCCACTTCTAAAAATGTTAAACTAGTTATTATAACCCTACTTAATTAATAAAAACCATAACTTGATTTTATAAACCCCAACTTGAATTTTGAAACTTGTAGATAGAATTAATTTATTAAATCTAATTATGCTAGAATGAAAATAACAATAAATCATAAGAATAAAATTTATACCTCCACATCATGAAATCCAAACATGAAAATATGCCTCCAAAATAATGGTTTCCATCTCCAAGATCCATGCTAAATAGGTCAAAGGAAAACGGTAGAGGTTGAATGTTGATTTTTGAGGTTTATTTTTGGAATTTTTGATGAATTTTGATAATTTTTAATGCAAAAATGATGGGGAGGAAATTTTGGGGCTGCCATGGAGGTGAGGCCGGCCATGAGGTGAGGAAAAGAGAGGAGGGTGAGAAAAGGTGAAGAAAAGTGTAGAAGGTTTCACAAAAATATCACACAATTAAGTCTTTTCATGAATTTAATAAAAATTATTTATTTTCCTAACTCCATTTAACCTAGAATGGTCTAGAACCCTGGAAAATTTTGAAAATAAATTTTGCATGAAACACACTTGATTGCAATATGTAATGTTTCACTTTTGCTAATTAAACCCATTCAAATTTGTAATTTAAACCAATTTAGTATATAAATAAAGTTTATGTTAATATTTAAAATAATTAATTTAGGAAAAATATTTAATTGAACTAAAAATTTATAAGTGACCAAATAAACATCATTTACTAGTAATTACATATTTAAAATAGGTATTTTTAAATTTATAATGAAAAATAATTACGGTTCAATTTTACGAAAAATACGTTTTACATTATCGAAAATAATAAAATTCACTTAAAGAATTTTATTTATTTATTTATTTATTTTAAAACGTTACAATCTTCCCCCCTTTAAGAAATTCGGTCCCCGAATTTTAAATTAAAACTCCCTCCAATTACTAAAACATTTTGCCAAAACACTCAAATCGTCGGGGCTCCGAAATCATCAATACATAACTAAAATCAATACCGTCAAGCATAATGCAATCATCGGAGTTATGACGAAAATAAAATATCAAAACCCAATACGAAAACCAACGTAATATATATCAAAACTATAACTTAGATATACTATGCATCGTAGTAAAATCGGCTAAACATCTTAATAAAGAAACATGCAAAAACCCTTTTGAAAATCGCCGTGCGATACACGTGTCACGGCACAAGTAGCGGACGTTTATTTTTTTAAAAAAAATAGTTATACATATTTATATCTTTTATTTAATATACACGTCCCGCCTGGTTACAAAATCAAATAGTAATGATTACAAAAACATACTGCTCAAACTGAAATCAATCCCAATCACATCATAAAAATATCATGTGCGTCCGGTGCGCACTGAAATCGAAACCAAATACAGATGCCACGAATACACACAAAAACAAACTAAGTGCAACAGGTGTGCACCAAAAACATCTGTCAAGTGCAACGGGAGTGCACGACTCTAATATCAGGTGCATCCAATCTGCACAAACCCCGATTTAGTGCATCTGGTGTGCACGAAATCGCATCAAGTACGCCAAGTGTGCGCAAGAATCTCAATCAGGTGCAAATGGTGCACGAAAACATGCACCGAATATCAAAATCGAAATCACAGTACGAAAATGCATGAAAACTAGGTCGAAGCATATGTTAAAATCATGTGTAACCCATATGCACGAAATCAAATCAAAATCTCAAAATGTATAAAACCAAATTGAGTGTACTAGGTATGTACAAAACAACCTCAATACAACCGATATACGAAACACGCATAGAATATAATGAATGTATACATAAGAAATACCAATCGTAGAACAAAATCCTCAAAAGACCAAAATCCAATCAACGGAAATATGAAATTCAAATCACCAAATCACAATCGTGAACACTATCGTCAATGTACACCTCTTTCCTCTGATGTCGACTGCTTCGAACTCGTCTCTTCGTAGCTGTGCTGACTGCACTACCAATGGCAATACTCGTATCTAGAGTGTCCCTCGTAATCTATCCCTTCACCTGATATCCGGACTACATTAAACTTTTTGATCGATTCATCAAAATCCCATAATTCCCCGAGAGCTCAACACTCAAGTACAGTTTAAAAATATCCAGTACATACCCCAGCATCTGCGGACCAGCCGTAGAAGAGCAAACCCAAGCCTCACTAATGGCATCGTGGAACTGCCATAAACCCTAAGGTTCAAGGGCGTTCTCATGGTCATTATGTCGAGTTAGGCTTTCATTCTTCTAGAGGGTCCATAGAAATACCAGCATGTTCTTCCGAATACCTTAAACTTGAGAAAATGGGTTTCTGACAATCGTTCGAATCCTTTAATTTCATCTGGACGACATGTGAATACCCTTCTTCCGCACGCTAAACAATGCTTCAATCCCCAAGAATAAACGATACCCTAATGGTTATCGCATTCGAGCCGCAGCTCCGTCTGCCAGTGCGCCCGTGGTAACAGAAACCACCATCCGATATCGACGAAGATAGATCAAAGGAACGAATGAAATGCGGTGCAAAGAAATGTACGTCCTAAGGCCACTTAAGAAGAGTAGCATATCGTAAGTATGCCGTGGATCATACCCACGGTACGTCACTCTACCTAAGTCGCCTACTCCATCAACCAAGGGTCACCGTAGACATATACAAAGGTTAAACCTAGCGCTCTGATACCAACTTTGTCACGACCCGAAAGTACGGAACGTGACCGACACTTAGATTACGAAGCGTCTAGAGGCACAACGTAACCTAAGTAAGCCGAAGCCCAGAAATCTAAACCATAAAAAGAAGAAGAAGTAAAGGAAATTATGTAGAAAACAAGTTTAAAAGCAACATCCAATTTTCTCAAAAATTTCGGCAGAGTCTCCTTTGTAAAATCTGGCCCCAAACGGGTACAAACAAGAATAATATATATACAACAATAAAAAGCATCCCCAAACGGGAGCTAGCTCTACGCCAACAAGCGGAAACAACCACACCAAGAACGATAATATACAACGCCAAAGGGCGAGGCTCAAAACATAAAAGAAAACAAATCCACCAGATACCATAATAATACAAGCGCGACTCTAAGGTCGAAATAAACAACTGGTCCAGTAAACTTATCAATTAATACAAGTTTGGTTGATGGAGCTTACTAAATACCAATGAAATAACTAAAGTACAACGGCGGTCCTGATACAAATGAACCAACCTACCGTGCAAATTACCCTGAATGAAAAGATGTGCCAGCAAGCTGCCAAGGAAACCTGTACATCAAACCTGTAATAAAATTTAGCAAAACGGGGGTGAGTTGCCAACTCGTGAGTAGAAGATATCTGTGAAAAGAAATCGAATGCACGACGCTGTCTTAGGTCATAATAATATACTAATATATCACTAGTCATCTAGTAGTGCAGGGTAATAAACTACGCGTAAGTGCAAATGCTCCGTGCTCGTGTCAGTGCCTCAAATAGTAATGTGTCGTGTGAATGAGTATGCATGCACCATGAATGTAAAACAATCAACCCTGAAATCTGGATATATCTGTATAAAAAGTCTTTAACTTTCACCATAGTAAAATTTGTATAGAAGTCTGAAACATCATCGATGAAATCCATGGAAATCCGTGTCAAGCATCGACACAAAACATGTAAATCTCAAGTCTCAATACCTCATAGTCTCAATATCTCGGGCTCCGTCAGTCCGTATCGGCCTATATCATCAAATCTCATGACAACGGTCGGTATCCTCCGGATATCCGCCGCGCCAGACATCACCGGTAGGTAGTCTTCCCCTGCCAGGATCATCTTCTACAACTCGATCTTCTTGCCCCGGGGTACCATACCGGGCCCACCATGTACCCGAGACGGTTCATCCACTCCTCGAATCGGATCTCGAAATCTAACAGAAAACATGAAATCTCATAGTGGACGACATATACATCATGAGAAAACCGCAGCTTATATTTTAAAAAGAGAGGAGGAGAGAGAGAAGTTTTTATATATATATTATTGCGGTTTTCCCCAAAATCCAGAAATCTCATAGAAATCCAAAATCCCAAAATCATGAGTAAGTAAATGATAAATGTCGGCATAAGCCCCACAATACTGCATGATAACATGGAAATATGAATGCATGAAATGTCTAAATAATAAATGCCATGTCTAGACTAACACCACAATATTATATCGATCTAGCTGTTAGCTGATTCTATCAATAAAAGATAATATGTTCTAAAGTGTACGTGACATAACAATTACCAATGATGATGTGTGTGAGCCGGCAAATAAGTGTGCGTGGAATATGCGCATCATCGGTAATGGTGCTGGTGTCCTAACAGGCAGAGTTTTATACTGATTATAGAAACATATGTATGAACATGCACCATGATGATTACGGTCTGAAAGTAAAGACGGATGTGTATTAACCACTCATTGTAATATACAAGTCTAACTACAACTATACGACTCGAGCCTAAACTAGTGTCCATCTAACCCCCTAAGGAACTAAACCTAAGAAACTAGTCGATAAGAAATAAGAGTCCACCTAAGGTCTGAGTCCATATCTCTAATAGTCGGCGATCCAGCCTCAATAGCGTCACGTACGTAGTACGGCTTCCTCGAATCAAGAGTGCGGATCAATCATCACATCTATGCCTCGTACGGTAAAATCCATCGTACGGCATCCTAATATCGGGGTACGGGTCAAGTATCACCTACGTGTCTCATCATTCGTATAATATCATCATCAATAATGTCATGATCTAGGTACTGTACTGTAATCGCATACATCAATCATATATCATTGTCAGCATAAATATACATCGTCAATTTATCCTCAGAAATATCATGTCACGTATATCATATCGTGATTAAGTCACACTTACATCATATCGTATCAAGTCACACCTATATGACATTGTAACCAAGTTACACATACATCATCTCGTGATTCAGTCACAGGTTACAGTCCAGGTTCCATTTAGAGTTTCAGGTACCTCAAAATCAACGCCACCTATTATTGTCTATGTATACATATCCATTATCTCATTTTCAAATGATCCGCTAACATCATAACACGACAATATAGCCAAGAAATCACGGCATCAAGCCCAGTTACATTGTTTCATCACCGCGTATCATTTCACATCCTTGTATCACATATACGTGTTGTGTATATATATATACCTACACCTAATCCTATATATATATATATATACACACACATACACACACACACATACATACACGTATACACCACGTCGAGTTTCTATGTGTGCGTGTGTGTGTATCTACCTGAAACCTACGAATCTCCTCCAAGATATTCATCCTCGGGTAAGGTCTTTCTAAATCAATATAGTCCAACCTAAGGTCATTACTAGGGTCCTACTCACCAAGAATCTAAGGTCACGTCTAGCATCCTAATGACAATAAGTAATATTCTGATTCTACGTTTGCGGGGGTGCTAAACACCATCCACCCGATTTCCCCCGTAGATATACATCTACTCACCTGGTCCTTTTCTGCCGAAGACGATGTCGCCCTCCTCTTCTTCCTCGTCCGAAGTCCACGCGTGGGGTACCTATACGCAAACATATATAATATCGTAAACTGAATCACGGACAAAACCAAAATGACGCACGAAACACGCATAAGTTAAAACCTATGACCCGCTGATGCAAAAGAACCAAATATCGCTCGATATCGGCATACAAACGCCGATTGATTGAGATAAAACACCAAAAAATAACTCGTTGTTTTAAAACTAATTACTTATAATATAAAGCATGATTTAATTCATCGAAACCCTAAAATCGATCAAATCGTCCGATTTTCGTAAAACCCGAAAACGCCAATTTACCATTTTACTTCAAAACTTGATATTTAAAAGAAACTAATGGTCATAATATTCATTAAATAACATAACTATATTATAGAAACCATTACCATTTTTTTATTACACTAATTTGTATTAAATTGTAAATTCTAGTTTGCAATTAAATCAATTTTAACACTTTGCAAGCAAAATTTCACAATATCACAACTAAACTTGGTTTGCATGAATTAACGTATTAAACTACAATTAATGATGATAATAATATAATGAAATCATAATTTAGATTTTAAATCTCATTTATTTAAGAATTTTCTAAAATCTAGTTAACAAAATAGCATTTTTCTCACCATTTCACAATTATCAATAAAAACTAGTAACCAAATTAAGTTTTTCATTCCACTAACAAGTTAATATCCCCATTAAAACCACCATCTAGTGTTACAAATATTAATTGGAATTTTATCCCACCAATATATACAATATATAGAAATCTAGTTTGCAAAAATGGTTTAATTTAAACAATTTTGGATAAACAATTTACAATATATCATCCATACAAGATTTTCCACTTCTAAAAATGTTAAACTAGTTATTATAACCCTACTTAATTAATAAAAACCATAACTTGATTTTATAAACCCCAACTTGAATTTTGAAACTTGTAGATAGAATTAATTTATTAAATCTAATTATGCTAGAATGAAACATTTAATAACAATAAATCATAAGAATAAAATTTATACCTCCACATCATGAAATCCAAACATGAAAATATGCCTCAAAAATAATGGTTTCCATCTCCAAGATCCATGCTAAATAGGGCAAAGGAAAATGGTAGAGGTTGAATGTTGATTTTTGATGTTTATTTTTGGAATTTTTGATGATTTTTAATGCAAAAATGATGGGGGGAAAATTTTGGGGCTGCCATAGAGGTGAGGCCGGCCATGAGGTGAGGAAAAGAGAGGACGGTAAGAAAAGGTGAAGAAAAGTGTAGAAGGTTTCACAAAAATATCACATAATTAAGTCTTTTCATGAATTTAATAAAAATTCTTTATTTTCCAAACTCCATTTAACCTAGAATGGTCTAGAACCATGGAAAATTTTGAAAATAAATTTTGCATGAAACACACTTGATTCTAATATGCAATGGTTCACTTTTGCTAATTAAACCCATTCAAATTTGTAATTTAAACCAATTTAGTATATAAATAAAGCTTATGTTAATATTTAAAATAATTAATTTAGGAAAAATATTTAATTGAACTAAAAATTTATAAGTGACCAAATAAATATCATTTACTAGTAATTACATATTTAAAATTGGTATTTTTAAATTTATAATGAAAAATAATTACGGTTCAATTTTACGAAAAATACGTTTTACTTTACCAAAAATCATAAAATTCACTTAAAGAATTTTGTTTATTTATTTATTTATTTTAAAGCGTTACAATTACCGATGATGTGTATGTTCCACATACACTTACTTGCCGGCTCACACACATCATCATCGGTAATTGCCATGTCACGAACACTTTAGAGAATATTACTCATTGACATAGCTTGTTAACTGATAGTTCGACATGATATTAGCGTACTCGTCTTTATATGCTTGTTTAGACATTGCAGTTATTACTTACTACTGCATACATATTATTATTCACTGTTATGCATTATTATGGAGTTTTGTGCTGATATTCACTGTTTACGTGCTATTGATGATTGGATTTCGGATTTTCATGAGATTTCATGGATTTGGGAGAAAACCGCAAGAATATATATAAACATCTCTCTCTCTCTCTCTTTTTAAAATGAAAAGTGCGGTTTTCTCGTGGTGTATGAGTCGTCCACCATGATGTTTTCTTGGTTTTGAGATGGATTTCAAGACCCGATTCGAGAAGTTGGATGAACCATCTGCGGGTACATGGTGGACCCGGTAAGGTACCCGGGGGCAAGAAGATCGAAGTGTAGACGATGAGCCCGGCAGGGGCAGACTGCTTAACGGTGATTTTATCTGGCGCGTCGGATATCCGGAGGATACCGTTCGTGGTCGTGTGATTGATGATAGAGGCCGATCCGGACTGACAGAGCCCTATATAGTAAGTTTGAGACACTAAGATTTTGAGATTTGAGATATTGAGGTATTGAGATTTGATGATACAGGCCAGTCCGGATAGCTAGAGCCTGAGATATTGGGATTTATGTTTTTTGTCGATGCTAGACACTGTTTATGTTGATTTCATTGATGATACCTCGTTTTAAATATACAGAAATCTCACTAAGTTACGAAAGCAGTTTTTTCATTTACATGTATTCTGTTTTCATACATTCATACCTCATTCATATGATATGTTGCTACCTGAGACACTGACACGAGCACATGGGATTACACTTATGTATAGATGTTTACCCTTGCCACCTTTTCTTGCTTCAGACTTATCATTTGAGGTTATATATATGTATATTGATCGTATTGACCTAGGATTATATCATACATACGATTTCTGCTCGGTGATATTTTCTACTCACGAGTTGGCAACTCACTCCCGTTGTGCCACAGTTTCTTGCAGGTTTTGCCGCACAAGTTTCGTTGTGGTTTTGCTGGCACACTGTCCCTTCTGGGTGATTGCTTTGGTAGGTGGGTTCTTTTGCATTAGGAACACCATTATATATTTGTTATTTCAGTTGTATCTAGTAAACTCCATCAACCAGACTTGTATATTTTACATAGATAGATGACCAGTGTTTATTCTTTCGACCTTAGAGTCGTGCGCTGTATTATTATGGTTTTATCTGGTTTCTTGTTGATGTTGGATTTTTATCCTGAGTTTGATTCTCGCCCTTCGGCGTTGTATATTATATTGCTTGCGTGGTTGTGGCCGTCGATTGACGAAGAGCTAGCTCCCGCTTGGGGATGCCTTTATCATTATGCATATATTTATCATGTTGTACCCCATTCGGGGCCAGTATTTACAAAGGAAACTCTGCCGAATTTTTCAGAAAAGACTTGTGATTTTAAAAATACATATTTCGGCTTATGTTGATAAACTACTTAATTTAAATTGGTTTTTCCTTCACTCTACTGCTTTACTTGGTTTTAATTTCTGGGTTTTGGCTTACTTAGATTACGTACGCCTTGAGACGTTTTGTAATTTAAGTGCCGGTCATATTCCGTACTTTTCGGGTCGTGACAGGGGCGCTGCCATAACCCAACATAGTATCAGAGCCAACCCATTAACCCCATACTAACTAACTGCGACATTATAAATCCGCCGTTTTTATCGTGCAATAACTGCCGACAAAAACAATTCCAAAAACTGAAAGTTTGAGATATTTGCACACCCCGCGGGCTCACGGTTTGAACTGAGAAGCCGCGAGATGGTGCATGGGCATCCCGGGGAATCCCCGGAGAGGAAATAACGGCTAGGCCCACTCCTCAAGACCGCCACAAGGTGGTCTTGGCAGTGGAGACCCGAAACTGCCCCACCTTGGGAAGTTTCGGGTCTGCCTCACCCCCTGGCCACCTCATGGTGGTATCGGTGGTGGGTACCCCTTCTAGGCCCTCGACTCGAAGTTAATTTCATGCTTTAACTCCCCGCAAATGTTCGGGTGCGTTTCGTTTTGATTCGGACTTCCGGATTGGGTTTAAACGGTCGGTTTTTGGAACTTTAGCTCACTGTTTTTTTTCTTCCATGGTTTTGGAAATTGGTTTGGTTTGCTAATTGCGTGTGGAATTCTAATGTCATAGTGTTCAGTATATACATTACTATCTGTGACCATGAATGTCATTATATCGGTATAACTTGTCTAATTGTTATAGTTCTTTTAGACGGGTTTTTGAACGTAACATTCATATTGATGTTCTATGTTGTGCTGTGTATGTGGCTGGATCATCGTGGTGGATAGCTTGGGTGTAATGTTAGTACAGTTTGGATTTATTGTACATTTGATATCGCAAGGCGAGCGTCCGACATGTGGACAGCCGTCACTGACTGTTTGTATATTATTTATTTTGGGCATGACCGGGTTGAGGTCGATGACACCGTTGTACTTATTTTCTTTTCTGTACCAGGATTACCCCGCGGTGGAGAGAACGGATAGCTGGGTTCTAGAGGGAAATGGGCCCGCATCTCATTGCGTTGAGACCGAGGGGCCTCACTCTAGAATTTGCGGGCTATTCGCCGCACTAGTAAGGGGTACAGGTTGACCAAAGGAGGAATGCTCATGTTACTGGATTCTGTGAAGTGCCGGGTGGCCCATTCACTTTGATGAAGGGGGCTGCCTCACTTTTGGTTTTGGCGGGTAACTTGCCGCACTCGTAGGGGTCTAGGTTTTTATTACACAGGCTATCCACACGACCCGGGGAATGTCCGGTTTCAGTTGCGGCTCAAAGGAAACCCGAGGCTCCCAGATTATCAGCATTGTTCAGTGATGCTTATCTCTTATCTGTGATGTTGCATTTATCATGCCTGGAACAATTATTATATATTGTTATATATATACTAGTAAATGTTGTATATGTTTTGCACCCGCGCTAGTCCAGTCCCCGCTCTGTCGTAAGTTAAGTAACCTAACGGGTGATGACGGGACCCAGTGGCGAATGCGGATGGCATATACGTACATCATATTTTTGTTCTTTTCTGGCATGATTAATTGATGGGACTACGTTGATTCTGATCAATGCAAGAAAAAAAGACCAATTCGATGTTGTTGGAACAAATTTTCAAAAGCTTTTATTACAAGGACGTTTTGTTTTGTTTTGCATAGTGGTATTTGGTTATAAATATTCAGCACCTCATTCTACGAGACAAGAGCCGAGATCCCTTCACCGGGAGTGACCTCTTGGGCAGATTTTTACGTCAGGGTAATAACTTCACTATAGTCGATTACTTTTTGCTTTGCATCGCGGTATTCAGTGGGAATATCCTGCACCTCATTCTACGAAGAAAGAGCCGAGATCTCTTCACCGGGAGTGACCTCTTTAGCAAAGGTTTTCGTCAGTATATATTTGTAAAAAGCTATCTAGTTCCTTCAACGATATCAAGTTCATTACATTAAAGGTTTTTTCACCAAAAACCATTCGTATCCCTCCGTCATTTCAGACGGGTAGCACTTAGTATTCATGATATGTTTGTTGGCCATCATCAAGGCATAGTGTATGGTAGCTGCTTGTTACTTTTCTGTTGCATAGATAGATGTGTTGGTTTAGGATAATCGTACTTTGTTGGCCTTCGTCAAGGGTATGTACGGGTGGGTTCAAATTAACCTGGACAATGACAGGTAGAACTTGACATGTGACTTATGATTTGTTGGCCTTCGTCAAGGTCATAAGAGCATAGGGTAAAAATCACATCAGGAGTTTCAAACATACAGGAAACTTGCCAGGCATGTGCATACCTTCTGGAGTGTGATAACTTGAGTGGATTCCATCAGGTTATCATGCGATGATAGTTGGATCTCGATACCCACTGATGAGTTGGTTTACTCCTCGGGTGATTTTAGATGATCCCGACTAATTCTTCTTTCAGGTTTGGAGGAGAATTTGAGGATACAGTAGGAGACATCCTGATTAGATAAAGTGATTAACCATTCTGATCTAGGTTAGAGTGCACGCTGAGTGTTTCTTTTCTCTCTCTCTTTCTCTCTCTTTGGCAGCGACCATGGCCCGACCCTAGACTAGAACTCAAAAACCAAGTTAACCGAACCTTCTCAAAACACACTGGCTTTTGGATTCTTTGAGTTGCATACTTTATTGCAACTCCTACTTTTACCCATTGTTTTTCTCCGGAACATTCCGTATCACTATGAAGATCCACAGTTATTGGATATGACCATCGTATAGTTACATACGAACTCGAAGAAACTTGCTTTAGATTCGAGAATGGTTTCCGGTTCTGGAGAAAATGAATAGGACTATTCAGTTTTCTTTTCCTTTTACCTTCTCTCAGGTTGCGAAGACTCCTAGGATTAGGAAAGAGTACACCTATTGCGCTTATTAGATAGTCTTCTTCCAAACCATAGGCAGGTGCCGAAAGGTGGGGAAGGAAGGAAACCAATTAGCCTAAGTGTGGTGTACAGGAGGTAATAAGTAAAGACAAATAAAGGGATTAGAAAGAGGGCAAAGTAAATTGCGACTGCTATTATTCATGACCAAACCGTGTATATCATCACCACTCCTACTTCACCTTTGAATTTCTCCAGAACACCCCGTATCACTACGAAGATCCACAATTATTGGATAATCCGTCGTATAGTTATATACGAACTCGAAGGAACTTGTTCTAGTTTGAGGATGGATTCCGGTTCAGGAGAAATAGAATAATGATTATTCAGTTTTCTTTTATCTTTACCTTCTCTCAGGTTGCGTGGGCTCCTAGCATTTGGAGAGTACAGCTATTACGCTTATTGGATAGTCTTCTTCCAAACCATAGGCTGGTGCCGAACGGTAGGGAAGAAAGAAAACCATTTAGCCTAAGTACGGTGTACAGAAGGTAATAAGTAAAGACAAATAAAGGGATTAGAGAGATGGCAAGGAAATATACGGTTACAGTCATGATTCTGGATAATGGAAGAGGCATTACTAGGAATACCCAGCTACCCCTTCGAAACATTTTCATGTTTCTGTTTCACTGTGCATTGTTAATTGAAAACCGATTTCCCAATTAGATTCTTACTCCAGGGTATGTATTTACCGGGTTTGATTTTCACATCTGTATGGTTTTACAGATGATGAGTGGGAGTAAGTTATTGGGAATTAGGTGATTACATCCTCATTATATCGGAATTCGTTGTAATTGGTGATATTTGAGAAAATCGCCTGGGTTTTTGCCGGACGACAAATATTTCATTTTGAATATCCGTTGTTATGCACCAATTTAAAACTGATTTATCTGTACGTTTATTTTATAAAGTGAGATATAACTTTTGGAGCATTCAACAACGGTGTAACTCTTCTTAACCATAATACAGTTTTCAACCTACGACGTACAGGGTTTGAGTTATTCAACTCAGAGGACTTATACAAATTATTGTATGTTGTCCGGTGTCTATTAAGACAGAGGGGTTGGTCCCCGTACTATATTCTGTTTATTTGTAACTTCTCCAGTTTTAGACAAGTGATTCGTAGAAATACAAGGTCCAAGTTTTGAGAAGTTATAGGTACAAGAATAAAGTAAAGAATCATGTGTTGCAAGTATCATGATTCTTCAAGGAGATCGAAGATATAGATACTTGTGTTTGGTATTCAGTTGATAGTAATAGTTTTAAGAACTTGCTTCTCTTTCAGGTTACTCATATTTGGATGCACTCCTAGTTGAGTAATGTCGATCGGGCTCTCTCCATTTAGTTGACATGCACCGGAGATAGCTGCATGATTTGAATCTGGTTCTAATTAAATCAGTGCCTTTGTTACTATATTGTATATAGAATGGTTCATATCTTAACGATGTTAAGGTATATGGAGTTGTCCGGCTTATGCTTAAAACCAGAGTCTGGATAACTCAAGGCACGTTTCTGTAATGGCAGTTTGTGGGTTATCTCGGGTTATGACGAGGGTTAACTTTCTACCATCTGGATGATCAATAGTGATATTTTTCTTGACTCGCCACAGTTTTAGTAAAATGGACTTTCTCAGAAAATAGTAGTGGGGGTATGGTAGAACTGGAAGTGACTCCAGAACCATAAACGATTATTGAAAATTTAATAGAACCTAAAGATTCAATCGGGTTTGACATTCCATTAGCTACTCCGCAAATATGGTGGGTAACCTTAGGCACCCAAGATGTACTTCAGTATCCTCAAAGACGGTGACATGGATGTTCTTGTTTACCCAGACTTGCCTTTACTATTGTTCTAGACTATGAGACCCGGCAGGAGGATGAGTACAGTATCGTTCTAAACTAGCTTTAGAAGTGCACGTGTATATGACTCTGCCAGAGGGTTGTTATAGTCAGTGGGAGCAGCGGAAGCATAGTGGACAAGAAGTTTGTGTCTATTTATAGACTGAAGCAGGTATAGCGGAAATAGATCATCTATTTTTGATGTGACAGTCATAGGCTTTTACTTCATCAGAATATGAGATGGATCTGTTAAGAAAGTAGTAGGGTGTGATGTCTTGGTATATGGATGACATGCACTTTGTAAGAAGTGAAATTCATATACTATGATCGGTTATACTGTGGTTGTCACACAGTGGTTTCTCCACATAGAATATGGATATTATATCAGGCATTCTAGTTACTGGATCTATGGTTTTAGATCTAGATTTGGGTAGTTTCCTGATCTGGGTACTAAGACAGTATTCTAAAGGTGTTTTAGAATGGACGACTCCTGGCATGGTGGTGTACCTGCAGGTGGTGGAGTCACCCTCTCTAAAGGTGTCTTATAGACTAAAGAGGAAAGGGAAGTGTATGATTAGCATATCACTTGCTTAGGAAATTGAGTCAATCATGAGATGTCAAGTACCACACCATATGTTATTTTTGCACTAGCTGCAATAAGTTTACATATTAATCTAACTTGGAGAAACGTTCGGAAGCCGTTTATGAACATAAGTGAATGTTCTAGGGATTTGGTAACGACAGCCTCCTTCGGGAGACAGTTATCATTTCAGGCTTCCAAGGTGACCTGATGTCACGACCCGAAATTCGGCTCGTGACCGGCACTTAACCACGCAACGTCTACAGGCGTAACACGACTAAGTAAGCCGAACCCAGAAATCAAAACCATTTAAAAGTATAGAGTGTTTTAATCTTTAAATGGAAGCATTTACAAAGGTGCTAAGAAATCATAAGTAAACAATCACCAAGATAGCAATATACGACGCCTTAGCGAAGATCATGAGCAACAAGTGGGAACATCACAGATAGAATAAACTACATAAGTAAAGTCGGCTCACAACGAGCTCGACACAAGAATACAAATAATATACATCATCGTCCTCACACTGTCTCTAAGTCAAATACATATAAGGTAGATGGAGAATACTAGATACAAAAGTGTGTACAATAAAAGTAACCAGATACCACAACCCACCTAACAGCAAAACAACTCACGCACCAACTGTAGTGGTATCTGTAGCCAAAAGATGTACGAAAACAGCCTGCCGCGACTACTCTGAAGGGCGACCTGCAAATACTGTGGCACAATGGGGGTGAGTTGCCAACTCGTGAATAAAGATAACATATAAAGGTAACCGCGAGCATGTACGTGCTGCGCTACTCTATCAAATGCCAACAGATAAGTCTATATGCGATAAGCAGTATGTGCATAATCATGCAAGTGCTCTGTCAGGTAAAATAACTACAGGATGAGATACAAAATAATAAATGCTGAGCATGGAATGAAATAGCATCTACACGGAATGTCAACGTGGAAAGATAATCGGTACCCACCAATGCACCCAAATCCCAACAACCCATACGCCGGCACTCCACCAGCCCTCAAATCCTGTACATCTCTGAGAATCACGAGTGCCCAACATCGGCACCCAAATATCATAAATACTCGTGTCCAGCATCGACACGCAAATCCTCATATATCGGGCATCCGTCAGTCCGGGTCAGCCCCCCCTCTCTCTCATATATCAGGCATCCGTCAGTCCGGGTCAGCCCTCCCCCTCTCTCATATATCGGGCATCCGTCAGTCCGAGTCAGCCCCATCTCTCTCACATATCGGGCATCCGTCAGTCCGGGTCAGCCCCCTCTCTCTCATATATTGTTGTAGCACCGAGAAAACACATGGTGGACGCACTGAAATATCATATCAAGGGAAATCGGGTTTTTAAATAATTACCTATTCTCTTTTGAAATATCCACGGTTTCCAAATCTAAAAATAACATGGAAACAAGCTATCTCAATGCGTAAATCTATGCAAGGATGAAGATATCAATATATACATGGCACATGTATGGATATGTGATGTATATGTGTCCAAGTATGAATATAACATCTGCTGATATGAGGCAAATCATGACCAACATCAATAAAGCGGATATCAATATGAAATATGATTTATAGCAATCCTATAATATGAGTGTCATGGCAATCACTAACGGTGTGAGTGTAGCATATAAATCGTGCTCGTGCAACTTGAACCTTTAGTAATAGTGCGGTGTTCTATCAATTCTAGTTTATATATGTATAGCAGGGAATGCGGTATGCAACAAACAATAATCATGCAGGTGAATGCAACATGTAGCTATAAGGTCCTATCAGCCCTAGCGCATAACGCCATGCGGGCGATATCTCCGTAGATGTTAAATCTACTCACCTTGTAGTCTCACGCTAAGTGTAGCCGACGACTTGTTTCCCTTTCTTCGCGGCGTCCATCGCACTCGTCTGCGAACCTAGAATTACACAATATATCACACATAAACTCAAAACCATACAAACACGACATTTAAATTCAAACTAGAAACCCGTGTCGCAAACCAAGCGCGCGTGTGCGCGATACGCTAAAACGTGTGATTACGCGTCTGAAGCCACTCCGACGCGTCGCGATACGCAGAAACCCCAAACCCACACACACGTATCACGCGTGTCGCGAAAGTTTAAAATACGGGAAATAGGGTATTAGATCCCAGATTTTTATACAGAAAAGATATTACAAAACTATATATACCATAATACTACACATAGTAGCAGACACCCAACACCCCAAACCCCAACCCAAAACACCCCCATCTGGCCGCAAATTGCGGCCAGAACGGATATTTCGGCGGCCTGGGTAGGGAGATGGGCTCCCAGGTTTTGTGTGTGTACTCTATACCCCCTATACATGCTACGGTAAATACAATTTTATTCTGAAATACCCTGGGTAGAAGCAGATTCCACAGAGCCCTAATTCTAGTTAAAAACCACACTTTTACACTAAAATGATACTTTATGGTATTTTTGTGCAAACCTGAAGCAAAACCTGGTTTAAATAGCTCTAATAGCACTTAAAAGAGTTCACTAAACCATGAGAATACCAATCTAATATATACTTCACCAATATCCTTCAATATCACTAATAATGCACATAAAACATGATTTTTAGCTAAGATACTACAAGATATGGAAAAAGTGTGTTAAATATGAGCTATATACCTTCAAAAGACCTTTAAAAACACCACAAGTCTCAGCCCTAGCCTCAAGTGTGCAGATTTGCCTCCAAACACCTCAAAAGGTCCCTTTTTCCATGGTTTATGTGAAGGAAAAATGAGGTTTTTATGTAGGGTGTGAGCATGAATCAAAGGGGGAGTGAAAAGAGGAGGAAAATGAAGAAAAAGCTGTGGTTTTTGCTGGGATTTCTGCAGGAATTCTGAAGGTGTGGAGAAGAGAGAGAGAAGAGAAGGAAATGGGGTCAAAAGTCAAATTTTCTTACCTAACACCATGCTCCCAATTTCCACTTAAGTTTGAATTATTAAAAAAAGGTTTTGGCTTGATTAAAATGGTGGGAATAAGGTGAACCATGCAAGAAAAGAATTGGCTAACACTTTTAACCTAGGTCACAAAATGGCTAAGTGTGCAAGTGTACACTACATAAGGGAAATTTTCCGATTAGGGTAACCCGACTAAAAATAACTAATAATCCTATATATATATACATATAAATATATATATAACACTTTACAACACAATTATCACTAATCAAGGAAGAAAATAAGATATTCGAATTTTTATGAAAAACACGCAAAATTGCTAATTAACGCGAACACATTCTAAACGAAATTTCAAAGTGTTACACCTGAATGACAGAGTGACTGTCAGAGTTATAGTTTTCCCTCTTGACGAAGGGCAGTAGTTTGGATAGGTGATCCAAGAGGATACTGAGGAAGGCATGACGCGGGATACTGATTAAATTCAGTGGACGATACAGTCTAAGAAGTTTGCTGGATTTAGAGTTCATTTGTGAATTGGTTCCCATCAGATATCCAGATATATTCTAAGACAGGTATTGCTCATTTCGAGAGATGGCTTTCTCCGCAAACTTGAGATAAAGAGAGATATAGAAAGAAACATTGGAGCGGATCCACTCACTAAGACTATTTCTCGAACGCAATAGTTTTACAAACGAGCTTTGTGAAACTGATTAGTAGAGAAGTTGGTGTTCGGTATCACATGGGCTGTGAGTATGCGACACCACAATAATTAGCCTTAAGTGCAAGTGGGAGATTGTTGTCTTTAGTTCCCTCAAGTCAATTATGGATCACAGGCATGTGATTGCAATGATTGAGGGAGGACCTATACCGGTAGAACAGTCTTACTCGAGATGATAGTATGCTATCTTATTTGTCTTTATCATCGTGTACATGCTTCAGGTGACATTACAAATCACTATTATATGTTGATAGAGCCCATAGGATTCTTTCTTGACTGCCAGTAGTATGATGGCAATCATATAAATAGGAGCTGGGTGGTCTATAAGCACATCCTTAAAATGTCCCAAGTCATGGGAGTTTCAAGACTGGGCATCGATACTCCAAGAGTAGACTAGTGTATACTGATCGAGACCCTGACAAGGGGTGGCGGCCGGTCTTACAAGCCATTAGTGTTAGTTTGTTCACCTAAGATGTATATAAGTGCTCATTGGGTTATGAGTACACCGGATGAACTCGCCAAGAACATGCTAGTTGGTATTATACCTATTGTCAGATAGCAGTTCCTTAGTGACATGTGTACAGGTTAGTCTATCGACCTGAGATTGTCATTTTTCTCATGTGAGTTCCCACTGTGCTTTGATTACTACCCTACCACGGCTCAAAGGAGTCGTGCAAACAGGTTTTAGTTGGGTACAGTCCCGAGCCACATGGAGGCAGTGAGCGGATCATCATGGGATTCGTTTCTCCCGGTATTGGGGGTTGATGTCGCGGTGTGTACGAATGGCCATCACCAGAAATCCTTGGCCAAGGTAGTCGAGAATTACTGATCTAGGATCGGTAGTTTCTCAGATGGTGATAGGTTTCATACCGACACTAAATGTCGCGTTATTAGGAGTCTGACTTTATCCACCCCCCTAGACTCGATATGCGATACTCGTAGACGAACGGGCCGGACTGTACGGATATTGTCACTGTCAGGCTCAGTAGGGGTTTCATGATGAGTTTGCTCGTCGGCCTCCTTTTCGCTCAATACCTGGGTGTAGGGTTCCTAGGCACACTCAAGAGATTCCACAACTGATCAACCATGCCAAAATAAAATTTTACATGTGCCGAGAAACCCTAATGCTAGATCGTTAACTAGAGGTAAGGCGAAAAACATGCAAGTAAACAACTTTATTGCTAAGTGAAAGGGACTACAACCTTTGTAGATCCGGTCCTCCACTTCTCTAGCTCCGTGTTGACGTCCCTCCACTGCGATCATCGGAATCCCAGACTCTAGTGTCGGTTTCATCGGAGAAATGGGCGGGCTAGGTCGTTGACTTCGATGCCGAAGATGATCTACGTCGAGGAAACTCAAACTCAAGCTCCATCTTCACTAGGTCATGAAACATGTGAAGATAACACCCTATACAATATGACAAGTGGTAGAGGATGGAGAAATAGGAAGTGGGTTCACTTTAGATTTTGATTTCTCACTTGGATTCTTCACTTGGAATTTTCTAGCAATGGTTTTCTTCTTCATGAAGAAGAAGAAGAAGAAGAAAGAAAAGAATAAAATGAATTATCAAAAATAGAAAATCAAGTGATGCTTATCATTTAGCAACCATGGATGAGTGTAACCAATGTAGAGAATAAACTAGGGTTTAGGTAATTGGTTAGGGTTAACGATAAAACAAAAATGGTAGACTTTTTCAAAGATGCTAGAAAAGCTTCTTGAATCTTCAAGCAAAACAACAAAAAGCCACCATTTAGTTTTGTCAAAAATAAATAAATAAAATAAATAAAGAAGCTAAAACCCTAACTATTAACCTAAACATGGTTTAAGTGATACACACACCCAAGTTTACATGTATCATCAAACATGATACAAACAAGTGCACAAAAATATATAACATATACAACTTGTGCAAATCAAGCGAGAAAATCCATCTTAAATGAACAATACTAGTCAATGTAAAGTAATATATCTAATATATAATTATACATTAAATTATTAAATCAACATTTGATTTAATGATCCGGTCATAATGCATATAACCGACTAGTATCAAGTGTATCAATATATCGAATCAACATTTGATTCGGTAACCCGGCTATATCTTATATAACCGTCCGATGATACAAATCGCGATAATAGAATTCAGTATCACATACTGGTATTATTCTCGGTCCCGCACATATCTCATATGTGCCCCTATTTCGTTTCGCTTGAGCCAGGATACCTCTGTGTAGGACTTTAAAGACTCGTCAATACGCCGGCAGCAGGTGATGATCATATCAAACACCCACAAGCCGCAAGCGGTCTGCTAAACGTAACAGCCACCCGGGTATTGTGTGTAGGGTTCCTAGGCACGATAATGAGGTCTCACAAGGCATCAACCATGCCAATTTCAAATTTTACAAGTGCCGAGAAACCCAAATACAGATCGTTAACTAGAATTTTAGGCGAAAAAGAAACTAGTTAACAACTTAACTTAAAGAACGGAAATACAACCTTTGTAGATCCGGTCCTCCACCTCCATAGCTCCATGATGAAGTCTCCTCGCTGTCCAAATAGAATCCCGGGCTCTAGCGTCGGTTTCATCGGAGAAATGGACGGGCTTGGTCGTCGGCTTCGATGCCGAAGATGATCTACGTCGAGGCAACACTAGATCAAGCTCCAACTTCACCAAGTCAAGAAACTTGTGAAGAAAACACCCTATACTACTTGGCAAGAGGTAGAGGATGAAGAAATAGAAAGTGGGTTCACTTTGGAATTGGATTTCTCACTCTTTTCATCAAATCACCATTGATGGAATCAAGCTTCTTCATCTTTAAGAAGAAGAAGAAGAAGATGAAAGAATATGATAGAATATGAAGATAAGTTTTTTTTGAATAGAAAAGAAAATCAATACTTATCATAATACAACCATGGTCAAGTGTAGAGAATCAACTAGGGTAAAGTGGAGTGGTTAGGGTTAAGCATGAGACAAAAATGGTCACTTAGTCAAAGCTTCATGAAGCTTCAAGATGCAAACAAAGAAAGCCACCATTTTCTCTTTATGCTATTTATTTTCCAAAAAGAATAAATAAATAAATAAATG
Organism: Agapanthus africanus; assembly: GCA_030015575.1. Lineage (NCBI taxonomy): Eukaryota > Viridiplantae > Streptophyta > Magnoliopsida > Asparagales > Amaryllidaceae > Agapanthus > Agapanthus africanus. The sequence continues at coordinate 477,219,180 of JASDDO010000019.1, read as the reverse complement.
AATAAGAAAACAAAACCCTAAACATGGTTTAATCTTTACACAAACCCAAGTAAACATGCATCATCAAACATGATACAATCAAGTGCACAAAAGTATATCACATATACAACTTGTGCAATGCAAGTGAGAAAATCCATTTAAAATGAACCAATACTAGTTAATGCAAAGTAATATATCAAATATATAATTATGCATTAAATCATTAAATCAACACTTGATTTAACGATCCGGTCATATCTCATATAACCGACAAATATCCAATGTATCGGCTTATCGAATCAATCCTCGATTTGATAACTAGGTTATATCGCATACAACCAATCGATACATTCATCGCGAGAATAGAATACAGTATCACATACACGCATTATTCTCGGTCCCGCACATATCTCATATGCGCTCCTATTTCGTTTCGCTTGAGCCAGGAAACCTCTGTGTAGGACTCTAAAGACTCGTCAATACGCCGGCAGCAGGTGATGATCATATCAAACACCCACAAGCCGAAAGCGGTCTGCTAAACGTAACGGCCACCCGAGTATTGAGCGATCAGAAGATCGACGAGCAAGCCCGCTCACACTCCTGTGAATCCAACCAGTAACACTTACTGTGCAGTCCGGTCTGATCGTCTGATATGTCGCATATCTCGCCTAGGGGTGGTAAACGTCAGACCCCAATAGCTCGATAAGTCATGCCGACGTGAGGTCCATAACATGTGTGAAACTACTGATAACACTTACCAGTAGATCACTGCAACCCTGGCCAGGGATTTCCTGTTATGGCCAGTCGAGCATAGCGCAACATCAACCCCGAATACCGGGAGAGACGAATCCCCTCCTATCGCTCATTGCCTCCATGTGATTCGGGACTGTACCCAAAAGCCGCCGTTTTGCACGCCCTCTTGGACGTGGTAAGGTGGAAATCAAAGCACAGTGGGAACCACACAAGACTCTATGACGATCTCGGGTCAACAGACTACTCTGTACCAGTGTCACCAGAGAACTGCCATCTGACGTAAGGTATAATACCATCTGGGAGTTCTCGGCGAGTCCGTCCAGTGTACCCAGTCTCCACTGAGCACCCGTATATCATCTCTGATGTCAAACACCAATGGATATGGGATCATCCATCGCCCATCTGTATGGGTCGAGAAGGTATACGCTAGTCTACTCTGGTATATCGATGCCCCGTCTCGATACACCCACGACTAGGGACCTTGAAGGATGTACTTATGGACTACCATGTCCCCACTAGTATGATCCGCATCATAGTCCAGGTAGTCAAGTACATATCCTAAGGGCTTTACCAACATGTAACAGAGAGACAATCAGTGTACACGTTAAGGTAAAGATCAACCAGATAGCATACTATCATGTTGAGCAAGAAAGTCCTCCCTATATATGTCCAAGCATCCACTACAATATACATCCAATGTATAGTAATGGCCTCTAGGGCATACACATAACTAACAATCTCCCACTTGCACTAGGGCCATCTGATAGCAGTGGTTGTAGTATCTCATACTCAACCATCCCATAAAAGTCTCTCTCTGGGAAAAGGCCTTTGTGAGTGGATCCGCCGTGTTGTCCTCTGAGTCTACTCTCCTAACCTCGATCACCCTGGAGATTAGCCATCTCCATGATCAGGTGATACTGCCTTAGAATATGTCTGGATCACTGATGGGACGGGTGTTCCTTGGCATAAGCCACAACTCCATTGTCTCCCAATGGTTGGAACGATGTTCATCTCATGAACAAATATATACACCCAGACAGCCTCCTTGGTAGCATCTTAAGTAGCGATGTATCCAGCCTTAATCGTCTAGTATGCCACGGTATCTAGCTTGGAACTCTTCCAACATACCGTCCCTTCACTGAGGGTAAAGACAATGCCTGTGACTGACATTTAGTCGTCTTTATCACCCTGGAACCCTTCCAGTGATTCTCCTCAGGATCGATTGATACCATCTTACTACTACTAGTGAGATTCCTAGCATCCAATTACATCTATCTCATAGATGATAACTCAGGATTTAGGAGGTATCACTTTGATCCTATATGGAGAATCCTTGTGATAAACGGAGATTGACCGAGCGTAGCATAGGAAACTCCTTCCCTATCAAGAGTATGTCATCCACGTACTCTACTGTTGGAGATTGTGCCCTCAGAGTCAATTATTAGGTCACAGGTACGTGATTGTAATGATTGAGGGAGGACCTATCCCGGTAGGACAGTCTTACTCGAGATGATAGTATGCTATCTGGTTTACCTTTATCATCGTGTACTGTTTTAGGTGACCTGACACGTCGCTATTACACGTTGATAGAGCCCCTAGGATTCTTGCTTGACCACCAGCAGTATGAGGGCGATCATATAAGTGGGAGCTGGGGGTCTACAAGCATATCCTTAAAAGGTCCCTAGTCGTGGGAGTTTCGAGACCGGGCATCGATACTCCATTAGTAGACTAGTGTATACAGTCGAGACCCCGACGAGGGGCGGTGGCCGGTCTCACAAGCCACTGGTGTCAGTTGGATCACCTAAGATGTATACAGGTGCTCATTGGGTTATGAGTACACCGGACAGGACTCGCCGGGAACATGCTAGTTGGTCATATACCAGACGTCAGATGGCAGTTCCCTGGTGACATGTGTGCAGGTTAGTTCATCGACCTGGGGATCGTCATTTGTCTCGTGTGAGTTCCCACTGTACTTTGATTACTACCCTACCACGGCTCAAAGGAGTCGAGCAAACAGGTTTTAGTTGGGTACAGTCCCGAGCCACATGGAGGCAGTGAGCGTATCTTCAGGGGTTCGTCTCTCCCGATATTGGGGGTAAGGTCGTGCTGTGTCTAGGAGAAAGTCCTTGGCCAAGGCAAGGAGATTTACTGGTAGGTATTCCAGTAGTATCTCAGGGTGTTCTGGGCTACACTCCGACACGACTTGTACCGCTTTTGGGGGTCTGACTTTTACCAACCCCCTAGGCCCGCCATGCGATACTCATAGACGAACGGACCGGACTGCACGGATATTGTCACTGACAGGCTCAGTAGGGTTGTCAGGCTGAGTTCACTCACAGACGTCCCTTTTAGTCAGTACCTGGTAGCCTGTTACGTATTGGCTTATACCTCTGACGTGCTAGTGGTTAAATCCACAACCAAGGTGTTGACGAGTCTTTAGAGTCCCCCACATTCAGTTACTCAGCTTTCGGGCGAAAGGTTGTAGAGGCCGTATGGAGATATGGCAAGGTCCGATCAGATACGTGCGGTATTGCACGGATCAGGATCGGACAGATTGTACTATAGGCCATATGGTTATATGGCAGGGTTCGATCAGATACGTGCGGTATTGCACGGATCAGGATCGAACAGATATTACTAGCCGGTTTTGGTATAAGCCGGATCCTAGTATAGTACAGTGTAGATTTTGTCTCATTGCATTTGTATTTCGGTTGGAATACAAATGCGGGTGTGTATGCACAGTATCGGGGTTTTCCTGTAATTTATTACGGGACCAGTTTTCTGGAGTTGCCAGTTTGCTTTCCGTTTCGGCCAATTTCCTTTGTATCGTTCATTGGCCGAAGATTGGTGGAGGAGGGTTTATTTGCATTGTTGCAAATAGGCATTTGTGGAGGGGGTCTTTGCTTTTTGTAGCATCATGATAGTCTTCATGATGGTGCACCATCCATTGACTTGCTTGACTTCATACTTCATGATGGCTTGACTTTGTTAGCATCATGGTTGTTGATGATGGTTGTGTGGAGTGTTGGCATTGCTTTGTGATCATGGTTGATTATGATAACCATTCCTCTCTCTTTTTCTTGCATGATTGATATGGTCACCCCCCCTTGACTTTTTCCTCTCTCCTTTTTCCTACATGGGCCGGCCACTTTAGGGTGGGGTTGATTGATTCATTTTGTGTGGCATTTTTGGTTCATATTGTGCTAAGAAAAGAGCTCTCTAGTTGATCTCCAAAATCTTTTTCTTTCCTCCACCAAAAATGGCACCTCCACTACCCCAAAATTGAGACACAAGTTCTACTACATATTCTACAGCGAATCTTGGGCACGTCGAGTAGCCGGCTTCGTGCCCGAGTTACCTCGGCATTGAGGTGGGAGCCCGTAAACAAAGTAGGCGATGTGGTGCACTTCCGGCGACGAGGAGGAGACCGGAGCTTCCGCAGGAGATCGGGACGATGACGAGAAGACCAGAGGACTTGGATCGTCGGTATATCTCTATTCCCCTTCTTGTAGATAGCTAGGACTAGTTAGTGGTTCGATCCGGGTATTAGTGCGCGGCGGTTTGCCAGTTCAAGTAAAATTTAAAGTTTATCACCGCTTCCGCATTTGGCCGTCGGATTGACGGCCGGGGCGCCGCCGTGCACTTACAGTGGTATCAGAGCCTCGCCATTAACTTAGTCTAGCTTGGTGTAGTGTGTTTTTCTGTTTCGATCGATCGAATGTTACAAAACTACATTTTTGTTAGCATCAGTTTTCTGTTGGAAATTTTTGGTGTCGAAAATTTTTTCAGGTTGTAAAATATTGATGCTCTGTAAAAATTCGACGAAGTAACTCCACAGTGGGAGTGCGGAACCGCCGCGAAAACCCCCTTCTCGCCGCCCTTCCGCCGCACACTGTGGAGATCACTTCACCAATTTTTTACAGAGGCCTTCTGGGCTTAAAATATGGGTTTTGGAACATTAAAATTGGGCCCATATTTTCTGTAACTGCTACAGTATTGTTTTGGGGCCCACTTGTTAATATTCGATCGGTCGGATATTTTAAACACATTTTTCACAGTATTTACATTATATCTGCGACCGTGAATGTCACTTGATCGGTAAATCCGGTCTAACTGCTATAGCCCGGTTAGACGGATTTGCGAACGTGACTTTCACGTTGATGTTTTGTTTTTGCTGTGATGTTGCGGATCGGTCGTGGGGATAGCCTGGATGCAATGCTAGTACTGTTGTGGTTGTATTATGTACATTTGATATTGCGGGGCGAGCGTCCGACATGTAGACTGCCGTCACTGCCTGTTTGTATTATTATTTTGGGGCACGACCTGGTTGCGGTCGATGTACCCGTTGTATGTATATTTTACTTTCTGTACTAGGATTGCCCCGCGGAGGGGTGCACGGATAGCCGGGTTCTGGAGGGCAACAAGCCCGCATCTCATGGCATTGAGACGGAGGGGGCTTCACTCTAGGATTGGCGGGCTATTCGCCGCACTCGTAGGGGGTACAGGTTGACCCAGGAGGGGTGCCCAAGTTACCGGATTCCGTGAAGTGCTGGGTGGTCCATTCACGTTGCTGAAGGGGGCTGCCTCGCTTCAGGTTTTGGCGGGTAACTTGCCGCGCCCGTAGGGGTCTAGGATTTCATTGCACAGGCTATCCATACGACCAGGGGAACGTCGGGTTTCAGCGGCTCTGTGAAACCCGGGGATCCCAGATATCTGTATTGTTTCTGTGATGCTGTACATTTCTGTGATGTTGCTTTTTATTCACGCCTTGAGCGAATATAATATATTGGTATATATATTAGTAGATGTCGTATATGTTTTGCATCCGCGCTAGTCCAGTCCCCGCTCTGTCGTTAGTAAGCTAACCTAACGGGTAATGACGGGACCCAGTGGCGAATGCGGATGGCATATACGTACATCAGTATATTTTCGTTCTTTTTGGTGTGATCAATTGATGGGACTGCATTGATTCGGATCAATGCAAGTTTAAAAACAAACCTAATCTGATGTTGTTGGAACACTTTTCAAAAAGCTGTTATTGCAAGGACGTTTACTTTTGTTTTGCATCGTGGTATTCATAGGAATATCCTGCTCCTCAGTCGACGAGGCAAGGGCCGAGATCCCTTCACCGGGAGTGACCCCTTGGACAGAAGTTTGCGTCAGGGCATTAACTTCACTATAGCCGATTACTTTTGCTTTGCACCGTGGTATTCAGTTAGAATATCCTGCACCCCATTCTACGGGGAAAGAGCCGAGATCCCTTCACCGGGAGTGACCTCTTTAGCGAAGGTTTTCGTCACTATATTTTCAAAAAGCTATCCGTTCCTTCAACGATATCAAGTTCATTACGTTAAAGGTTTTCGCCAGAAACCATTCGTAGCCCTCCGTCGTTTCATATGGGTAGTCAATAGTATTCAAGCTGTGTTTGTTGGCCAAAGTCAAGGCACAGTGTTTGGTAGATGTTGGTTATTCATATGCAGCATAGATAGATGCGTTGGTTTGGAACAGTCGTACTGCCTTGTTGGCCAAAGTCAAGGGTATGTACGGGTGGATTCAAAACAACCTGGAGAATGACGGGTGGAACTTGACATGTGACTTATGATTTGTTGGCCAAAGTCAAGGTCATAAGAGCATGGGGCAGAAATCACATCGGGAGTTTCAAAAGAACTGAAACTTGCCAGATATGCGCATACCTTCTGGAGTGTGATGACGTGAGCGGATTCCGTCACGTTATCATGCGATGAGAGTTGGATCCCGATTCCCACTGATGAGTTAGTTTACTCCTCGGGTGACCCCGACTAATTCTTCTTTCAGGTTTGGAGGAGAATTTGAGGTACAGTGGGAGTTTTCCAGATTAGATAAATTGGTAACCATTCTGATCTAGGTTAGAGTGCACGCTGAGTGTTTCTTTTCTCTCTCTCTCTTTGGCAGCGACCATTGACCCGACCCTAAGACTTTGACTCAGTGACCAAGTTGACCGAACCTTCTTAAACACCGGCTTTTGGATTGTCAGAGTTGCAAACCTCATTGCCACTCCTACTTTTACCCTTTTCTCCAGGACACCCCGTTTTACTACGAACGTCCACTTCCATTGGACAAAACCATCGTATGGTTAGATACGAACTCGAAAGAATTTATTCGAGGATGGTTTCCGGTTCTGGAGAAAACGGATAGGATTATTCAGTTGTCTTTTCCTTTTACCCTCTCTCAGGTTACGAGTACTCCTTGGTTTAGGGGTAGTACACCTATTACGCAAATTGGATTGTCTTCTTCCAAACCTTAGGCTGGTGCCGACCGGTAGGGAATGAAGAAAACCAATTAGCATAACGATGGTGTGCAGAAGGTATTAAGTTAAGACAAAGCAAGGGATTAGTAAGAGGGCAAAGTAAATTGCAACAGATATTCACGACCAAACCAGGTATTTCATTACCACTCCCAAATCACCTTTGTATTTCTCCAGAACACTCCGTATCACTACGAAGATCCACAGTTTATTGGATACTCCATTGTATGGTTATATACAAACTCGAAAGGAATTTATTCCAGTTCGGGGATGGATTCTGGTTCAGGAGAAATAGGAATAAGGTTTATTCGGTTGTCTTTTATCTTCACCCTCTCTCATTGCGAGTGTTCCTAGGATTGGGACAGTACACCCATTATGCTTATTGGATAGTCTTCTTCCAAACCATAGGCTGGTGCCGAACGGTAGGGAAGGAAGAAAACCATTTGGCCTAAAAGGGTGTGCAGAAGGTAAAGACTAAAGACATATGAAGGGATTTGGAGAGGTGGCAAAGAATTATACGGTTACAATCGTGAATCTGGAAGAGGCATTACTAGGAATACCAGGATACCCCATCGAAACATTTCAATGTTTCAGTTTCACTGTGTACTGTTAATAAAAAACTGATTTCCCGATTAGATACTTACTCCAGGGTATGTATTTACCAGATACGATTCTCACATCTGTATGGTTTTACAGATGATGAGTGGGAGTAAGTTATTGGGAATTGGGTGATTATCCTCATTATATCGGGATTCGTTGTAATCGGTGATATTTGAGGAAATCACCTGGGCTGTTTGCCGGTTGGCAAATATTTGGTTTTGAATATCCGCAGTTATGCACCAATTTCAAATTGATATATCTGTACGTCTATTTTCATAGAGTGAGATGTACCTTTTTGAAATTATGTCTATGACATTTACCTATATCAGTGGATGGTTAGGTAAGGAGCATTGAACAACGGTGTAATTCTTCTTAACCATAAGTACAGTTTTCAACCTACGACACACAGTGAATGAGTTATTAGACTCAAGGGACTTATACAGAGTATTGTATGTTGTCCAGGGTCCATCAGGACAGAGGGGTTGGTCCTCGTACTATATTCAGTTTACTTATGACTTCTCTAGTTTTTAGACAGGTGTTTCGAGGAAACACAGGGTCCGAATTTGGAGAAGTTATAGGTATTTGAATAGAGTAGAGAACCAGGTATAGCAAGTATCGGGATTCTTCAAAAAGATCGAAGATGTAGATACTTGTCAATGATATTCAGTTGCTAGTAATGACTAAGAGAACTTGCTTCGCTTTCAGGTTACTCATGATTGGAAGCATTCCTAAGTTGAGTAACGCTGATCGGCCTTCTTCCATTTAGTTGACATGCACTGGAGACAGTTGCATGATTTGGATCTGGTTCAGTTAAATCAGTGCCTCTGGTCCTATATGGGATATAGAACAGTTCGTATCTTAACGGTGTTAAGGTACGGGGAGTTGTCCGGCTTATGCTTAAAACCAGACACTGGACAACTCAAGGCACGTTTCTGTAATGGCTGTTTGTGGGTTGACCCAGGCTATGACGCGGGTTGATTTTCTACCATCTGGATGAACAATAGCAATATTGTTCTAGACTCGCCACAGTTTTAATAAAAATGGATTTTTTCAGAAAAACAGTAGTGGGAGTATGGTAGAACTGGAAGTGATTCCAGAACCACAAACGATTACTGAAGATTTGATAAGGAACCTAAAGATTCAATCTGGATTGACATTCCATTGGCCACTCCGCAGATAAGGTGGGTAACTTCAGGCACCCGAGAGGTACTACGGTAGCCTCAAGGACGGTGACAGGGAAGTTCTTGTTTACCCACAATTACCATTGCTGTTGTTCCAGGCTGCGAGACCCGGCGGGAGGATGAGTATAGCGTCGTTCTAAACTAGTTTTAGAAGTGCACGTCTATATGACTCTGCCAGAGGGTTGTCGTAGTCAGTGGGAGCAGCGGAAGCATTGGTGGACAGGTAGCTTATGTCTATTTATCGACTAAAGCAGATGTAGCGGAGATAGATCATCTGTTTCTGACGTGACAGTCATGGGTTTGACTTCATCAGAATAGGGGATGGATCTGTTGAGAAGGTAGTAGGGTGTGATGTCCTGGTATTTGGATGACATGCACAAAGTAGGAAAGGAAACTCCTATACTACGATCGGTTATACTTTGGTCGTCACACAGTGGTTTCTCCACAAAGGAAATGGATTTTATATCAGACATACTGGTTACTAGATCTATGGTCTTAGATCTAGATTTGGGTGGTTTCCCAATCAGGGTACTTGACAGCATTCTAAGAGTATTTAGGATGGGCGACTCCTGGCACGGTAGTGTACCTGCAGGTAATGGAGTCACCCTCTCCAAAGGTGTCTTACAGACTAAAGGGGAGATGGACGGGCATGATTGACAGATCACTTGCTCAGGCAATTGAGTCAATCGTGAGATGTCGAGTACCACACCAGATGTTGTTCTTGCACTAGATGCAATAAGTTGACATTAATCCAATCCTGGAGAAACAGTCGGAAGCAGTTTTAGAACATAAGTGGATGTTCTAGGGAGATGATAACGACAGCCTCATTCAGGAGACAGTTATCATTCCAGGCTTCCAAGGTGACATGGACGACAAGGAGGTTGTCAGAGTTATAGTTTTCCTTCTGATGAGGGGCAGTATTTTGGACAGGTGGTCCAAGGCAATACTGAGGGAGGCATGGCGCGCAGGATACTGATTAAGTTCAGTTAACGATACAGTCTAAGAAATTTGGATTTGGAGTTCATTTATGAGCTAGGTCCCATCAGACATCCAGACATATTCTGAGACAGGTATTGCTCTTTTCGGGAGATGGCTTTCTCCGCGAACTTGAGATATAGAGAGACATAGAAAGAAACAACTAAGCGGATCCACTCACTGAGGCTATTCCTCGAACGCAATAGTTCCGCAAACGAGCTTTGTGAGACTGACTAGTAGAGGAGTTGGATGTTCGATATCACACGGGCTGTGAGTATGCGACATCGCAATAATTAGCCTTGAGTGCAAGTGGGAGATTGTTGGAGATAGTGCCCTCAGAGTCAATTATTAGGTCACAGGTACGTGATTGTAATGATTGAGGGAGGACCTATCCCGGTAGGACAGTCTTACTCGAGATGATAGTATGCTATCTGGTTTACCTTTATCATCGTGTACTGTTTTAGGTGACCTGACACGTCGCTATTACACATTGATAGAGCCCCTAGGATTCTTGCTTGACCACCAGCAGTATGAGGGCGATCATATAATTGGGAGCTGGGGGTCTACAAGCATATCCTTAAAAGGTCCTTAGTCGTGGGAGTTTCGAGACCGGGCATCGATACTCCATTAGTAGACTAGTGTATACAGTCGAGACCCCGACGAGGGGCGGTGGCCGGTCTCACAAGCCACTGGTGTCAGTTGGATCACCTAAGATGTATACAGGTGCTCATTGGGTTATGAGTACACCGGACAGGACTCGCCGGTAACATGCTAGTTGGTCATATACCAGACGTCAGATGGCAGTTCCCTGGTGACATGTGTGCAGGTTAGTTCATCGACCTGGGGATCGTCATTTGTCTCGTGTGAGTTCCCACTGTACTTTGATTACTACCCTACCACGGCTCAAAGGAGTCGTGCAAACAGGTTTTAGTTGGGTACAGTCCCGAGCCACATGGAGGCAGTGAGCGTATCTTCAGGGGTTCGACTCTCCCGGTATTGGGGGTGAGGTCGTGCTGTGTCTAGGAGAGCCATTACACAAAGTCCTTGGCCAAGGCAAGGAGATTTACTGGTAGGTATTCCAGTAGTATCTCAGGGTGTTCTGGGCTACACTCCGACACGACTTGTACCGCTTTTGGGGGTCTGACTTTTACCAACCCCCTAGGCCCGCCATGCGAACTCATAGACGAACGGACCGGACTGCACGGATATTGTCACTGACAGGCTCAGTAGGGTTGTCAGGCTGAGTTCACTCACAGACGTCCCTTTTAGTCAGTACCTGGTAGCCCGTTACGTATTGGCTTATACCTCTGACGTGCTAGTGGTTAAATCCACAACCAAGGTGTTGACGAGTCTTTAGAGTCTCCAACATTCAGTTACTCAGCTTTCGGGCGAAAGGTTGTAGAGGCCGTATGGAGATATGGCAAGGTCCGATCAGATACGTGCGGTATTGCACGGATCAGGATCGGACAGAATGTACTATAGGCCGTATGGTTATATGGCAGGGTTCGATCAGATACGTGCGGTATTGCACGGATCAGGATCGAACAGATATTACTAGCCGGTTTTGGTATAAGCCGGATCCTAGTATAGTACAGTGTAGATTTTGTCTCATTGCATTTGTATTTCGGTTGGAATACAAATGCGGGTGTGTATGCACAGTATCGGGGTTTTCCTGTAATTTATTACGGGACCAGTTTTCTGGAGTTGCCAGTTTGCTTTCCGTTTCGGCCAATTTCCTTAGTATCGTTCATTGGCCGAAGATTGGTGGAGGAGGGTTTATTTGCATTGTTGCAAATAGGCATTTGTGGAGGGGGTCTTTGCTTTTTGTAGCATCATGATAGTCTTCATGATGGTGCACCATCCATTGACTTGCTTGACTTCGTACTTCATGATGGCTTGACTTTGTTAGCATCATGGTTGTTGATGATGGTTGTGTGGAGTGTTGGCATTGCTTTGTGATCATGGTTGATTATGATAACCATTCCTCTCTCTTTTTCTTGCATGATTGATATGGTCACCCCCCCTTGACTTTTTCCTCTCTCCTTTTTCCTACATGGGCCGGCCACTTTAGGGTGGGGTTGATTGATTCATTTTGTGTGGCATTTTTGGTTCATATTGTGCTAAGAAAAGAGCTCTCTAGTTGATCTCCAAAATCTTTTTCTTTCCTCCACCAAAAATGTCACCTCCACTACCCCAAAATTGAGACACAAGTTCTACTACATATTCTACAGCGAATCTTGGGCACGTCGAGTAGCCGGCTTCGTGCCCGAGTTACCTCGGCATTGAGGTGGGAGCCCGTAAACAAAGTAGGCGATGTGGTGCACTTCCGGCGACGAGGAGGAGACCGGAGCTTCCGCAGGAGATCGGGACGATGACGAGAAGACCGGAGGACTTGGATCGTCGGTATATCTCTATTCCCCTTCTTGTAGATAGCTAGGACTAGTTAGTGGTTCGATCCGGGTATTAGTGCGCGGCGGTTTGCCAGTTCAAGTAAAATTTAAAGTTTATCACCGCTTCCGCATTTGGCCGTCGTATTGACGGCCGGGGCGCCGCCGTGCACTTACATCTACGAGGATCATCACCATACTCCCTACTACCTTTTTGTATATACAAGGTTCATCTACCATTTTGATGAAGTCAAACTCTTTGACTACCATATCAAAACAGATGTTCCATCTCCGCGATGCCTGCTTTATCCTATAAAGCATCTTGCACACGTTTCCGCTGCTCCCACTGTCTACGAAGCCCTCTGGCTGTGTACTTATAGACGCTCTCTTCCAAAACATCATTTAGAAAAGCAGTCATGACACCCAACCACCAGATATCGTAGTCATGGTATGTAGCCGTGGTAAGTATGATCTGGATGGACTTAAGCATAGATCCTTAGAAAAGGTTTCATTATGATCCATATCTGGTCAATGATGCAAACCTTTAACAAGTCTAGCTTTGAAAGTCTTAACTTTTCCACGTACACCAAGTAATCTTCTCAAGATATACTTGCTCCTGATGGGGATTTAACCCTTCAGATATAGCAACCAAAGTCCATACTTTGTTGGTGTATAAGGATTCCATCTCAGATCGCTAAGCATCCAGCTATTCTTACAGAGTCCCACTCCTGATGGCCAGCTCGAAACTAGTTGGGTCATCATCACATGATGCAATCCTCGCTTCCACTGTCATAGAGAAACCGAAGTATATCTCAGGTGGGTGAGGAACCCTACTAGATCGGCGGAGAGGTTGAGATTCGTTGGAAACTATTGAATCCTTTGGTTCTACCAAATCATCAGCTGCAGTTTGTATAGCTGAAACCATTCCAGTTCTACATAACTGATATTGCCTCGAGCTTGTCCGGATTATGCTTTTAGACATAGCCCAGACAACCCCAAATCTTAACCAACTTAAGATATGGGCTCTTCCCTTTCCATATCACATATGAAGCGGTAGGCTACTGATTTGATTGGAACCCGATTGAATAGGTATGCAGCTTCTTAAGCGCATAACTCCCAAAAGGAAATAGGAAACTCAGTAGTACTTATCATAGAGCACACCATATCATATAGGGTGCATCTGCTCCGCCCCGATACACCGACGTACTGTGGTGTATACAGAGGAGTAATGCTGAGAGAGAATCTCATTCTCCTTTAGAATAATCCAGGATTTTCGTGCTCAAGTATTTTTCCTCCTCGATCACATCAAAGGACATAATACTTATACCCGTATTTTGGTTCTCTACTTCTAACTTATATTCTGTGAATATCTCAAAAGGTTCGGACTTGTGTTTCAACAGGAACATATGTCTGAATCTTGAGAGATCATCAGAGAACGTAATGAAGTATAAAGAACCAGTCTTGGCATGTATAGACAAGGGACCTACATACATCAACATGTATCATCCCAAGAGTTCACTAACTCTTTCTCTGTTTCCAGTAAACGGAGCTATGGTCATCTTATCTTTGTGACATGACTGGCAAGTTTCACAAGATGTAAATTCAAACTAATTTAAATATGCATTTTTATGTAACTTCAGCTAGTCGGGTCGCATTGATATGACCCAGTCTATAATGCCTCAAGAAGGATCCGTTCATTTCTGAACTCTTCCTCTTATGTGTGTTCCGTATACTAAGAACTGTAGTTTGATTTAGAACGTCAATGCTTTTAGATAACGTGCCTGAACCGATCAACTTTTGATATAGGAAATGTTCAAAACATTATCCATCAATACAGAATTTTATCATTTCTTTACTAATAAAGAGACTGATATGATTTTGTATATCAGGTTCGGTATCTAATAGCATTTGTTCAAAATCAATGTATTGGTAATACAGGGTGACAGTGACCAACAGACTTGGCTGCAACACTTGCCCCGTTTTCTGCCTCATGAAACTTATCACCCGTTCTCAGTTCTTTACCTATATGTAGCCCATGTAACAAATTACATATGCGGGATCCTGATCTGGTATCACATACCCAGGACGTAGAGAATAGAGAAACAGTTCTGTATAAAGAACACACCCGAAGATGATGCATCAGCATGCACTCTCTTCGTTTGGGTGGCACAGGAATTCTGGTAATCCCCTATTTCCTGCTCTGTCTTATAACAATTATAAGTTGGAGCGGGACCAACGTTCCCCAGCTCAGTATAACAAGCGGGTTCGGTCAATACATCCGTATTATTATCTTGATTAAGGCGTGATATGGTCGCTACCTGGAGAGAGAGAGAAGAAAACACTCAGCGTGCGCTCTTGCAAGAATAGATTGGTTATTATTTTTATCTAATCAGGATCGCTCCCACTGTTTTTATCAAATCTTCCTTCAAACCCTAAAAGGAAAGACTAGCCGGGATTAATTACACACTACAAGTTCGCCAATCTTTCAACCAGGCCAGTGTCGGTACTTTGAGGGAGGTCCCCGTGCTTTCGCACGAACCTAATTAATGTAAACCTCGTTTTCCCAGAGGCATAACCCCGTTGACACCTTTCTAGACACCAACTTGATCGGCTAATTATAATGTGTAAAACTTGTTAGTTGTATGTATGCCCTAGAGGCCAGTATTGTACAGATTATGTATATTATATTGGATGCTTGGACATATATAGAGATGACTTTCTTGCTCGACATGATAGTATGCTATCTGGTTGCTCTTTATCTTAACATGTACACTAGTCTCTTTATACTGTCTTATAGTTACATGTTGGTAAAGCCCTTAGGATTAGTACTTGACTACCTGGACTATGATGCAGATCATACTAGTGGGGACATGGTAGTCCATAAGTACATCCTTCAAGGTCCCTACTCGTGGGTGTATCGAGACGGGGCATCGATATACCAGAGTAGACTAGCGTATACGCTTCTCGACCCATGTGATGGGCGATGGATGATCCCATATCCATTGGTGTTTGACATCAGAGATGGTATACGGGTGCTCAGTGGAAACTGGGTACACTGGACGGACTCGCCGAGAACTCCCAGATGGTATTATACCTCACGTCAGATGGCAGTTCTCAGGTGACACTTGTACAGGTTAGTCTGTAGACCCGAGATCGTCATAGAGTCTTGTGTGATTCCCACTGTGCTTTGATCTCCACCTTACCACGTCCATTAGGGCGTGCAAAACGGTGGTCTTTGGTTACAATCCCGAGTCACATGGAGGCAATGAGCGATAGGAGGGGTTTCGTCTCTCCCGGTATTGGGGGTAGATGTTGCGCTGTGCTCGATTGGCCGTAACAGGGAAGTCCCTGGCCAGGGCTGATCAGAGATTTGCTGGTAAGTGTTACCAGTAGTTTCTCGACCCGTTACGAGCCTCACATCGGCGCGACTTATCGAGTTATTGGGGTCTGACGTTTACCACCCCTAGACTTGATATGCGACATATCAGACGAAGAGACCGGACTGTATGGTAAGTGTTACTGGTCGGATTCGCAGGAGTGTGAGCGGGCTAGCTCGTCGATCTTCTGATCGCTCAATACCCGGGTGGCCGTTACGTTTAGCAGACCGCTTGCGGCTTGTGGGTGCTTGATATGATCATCATCTGCTACCGGCGTATTGACGAGTCTTTAGAGTCCTACACAGAGGTTTCCTGGTTCAAGCGAAACGAAATAGGAGCGCATATGAGCTGTGTGCAGGACCGAGAATAATGCGTGTATGTGATACCGCATTTTATTCTCGCGATATATGTTTTCGATTGGTTATATTCGATATGACCTAGTTATCGAATCATTGATTCGATAAATCGATACATTGAATACTAGTCGGTTATGTGCGACATGACCGGATCATTGAATCAAATGTTGATTTAATGATTTAATGTATAATTATATATTTGATATATTACTTTGCATTAACTAGTATTGGTTCACTTTAAACGGATTTTTCTCACTTGGTGTGCACATTGTATATGTGATATGTTTTGTGTACACTTGTTTGTATCATGATTGATGATGCATAATAACTTGGCTTTGTGTGAAGAATTGGACCATGGTTATGATAAGGGTTAGGGTTTTTGATTATTCACTTAATTATTTATCCATTATTTATTCTTTTAATTAGGTGAAAGAAAACAAAAAGGGTTTCTTTTCTTCATGAAGCTTATTGAAGCTTCATGAAACTTTGACCAAAGTCATCCCTTTTGTCTTCATCCTTAACCCTAACCACTAATCTAACATTGGTCAATTCTCTACACATAACCATGGTTTACTTTATGATAAGTATTGATTTTCCTTTTTATTTCAATTACTTATCATAACATTATCATCATCTTCTTCATCTTCTTCTTCTTCTTCAAGCTTGCTACTCCAATGGCAACTTGAGTTTTAGTGAGAGAAATCCAAATCTAAAGAGAACCCACCTCCTATTTCTTCACCCTCTACCTCTTGCCAAGTTGTTTTGGGTGTTTACTTCACAAGTTTCACAAGTTTGTGAAGTCGGAGTTTGAACTTGCGATGCCTCGACGTAGATCGTCTTTGACACGAAGCCGGCGACCTAGTTCACCCATTTCTCCGACGAAGCCGACGCTTGAGCTCGGGGTTCGACATGGACAGCGATGAGACTTCGTTGTGGAGCTGTGGAGGTGGACATCCAGATCTACAAAGGTTGTAATTTCCGTATCCTTATAGTTAAGTGTTAACTAGTTTTCTTTTCGCCTAAACATCTAGTCTAAGATCCGTAGTCTAGGGTTTCTCGGCACCAAAAATTTTAAATTGGCATGTTCGATGCCTTGTGAGACCTTACTAGGGTGCCTAGGAACCTTTCACTGGTATCAGAGCCTAGCTAGAGCCTTAGGCGAAGTCTAGACGGTTTTTGAAGTCCGATCGAACCCGAAAGTCCAAAATTTCCATACTCTCTGTACATTTTTGAAAACAGTGAGTTTTTGTCAATTAAAAATATTCAGAAAATCAAGCAGGGTTTAATTTGAATTACTGTGAAATCCGAGGACCTAAATCAAATATTCCAGCGCGGAACCGCGGCACGTGCTATGCATTGTGCGGCGGTTCCGCGGCCTTACTGTTCATTTGTGCACTTTTAGTTTCACAGTAACTCTCATTTTTCTGTGGTGGTTTTCCTGGAGATTTTTAATAGTCATTCAAGAGTTGAATTTTCTGGGGTTGTTTTGGGGATTCGGTATTTCGATCGGATTATCAAATTTCGTCTTTTGTGTATTTCCGGATAATTTATAGAATATGTTAAAAAGTTCGACCGGATATAAATACCCAATTTTTCCCCTGTCGGGAAATTTCCAAGTGTTGGATTTTTCCGTAGTTTAACGACGTTCTAAGTAGTGCAAGTAACGCGATGGACCCTCTAGAAGACAACAAACCTTAACTCGATTATGTGACCGTCTTGAACTGCCCATTGAACCTTCGGGTTTGGGGCAGTACGGCGTGCCACATGTGAGGCGTTGGCTTGACCCTTCTACGGCTGGACCGTCGGTACTGAGGCACGAACTGAATGTTGTTAGACTTATTTCATGTATTGAGTTGTATCGGGAAAACTTGGGCATTCGACTGTTCGATCGGAAAGTTTAATATTTTCTGTTTATCTGGAATGTGATACAATAATTGGAATTCACAAACAGTTATGTGATAACTGAATGAATGTTATAAATCTAGCAGTTTAGTCCCATATGATATTGAAAAGAGTTTTCGATAATGAGACTAAAATGCGGGATTTATATCTGTTAGGCATGTGATGTCTAAGTATTTCATTTGATTAGGCATGCGATGTCTAAAGAAGTTGCGGATTCCAACTGTTGTAGTTTTACACTTTCTTTTCTGTGACCGTAAGTGTAGTATGTTCATATCGCCGGTTTCGTTGCTATACGTCAATGACAATTGGGGTATGCATACTTACTTACGTTGATGACATGTGATGTTATGTATTGCTGGATATGTTATATTGGATCATCGTGTTCGAATAGCCGGGGTTTTTTATGTGAGATGAGTGTTTTTCATTTTCATTCATGTAAAAACTTGTATGTAATATTCTTTTATTTGGGGCACTTCCAGGTAGCGGAAGATGTCACCCTTTGTATATTATTTACTTTTCCGCATTAGGATAGACCCAAGGAGGGGAGCACAAGTAACCGGGTTCTGGGGTCCAGTGGGAGACCAACTCGAGGAGTCGATTCCGGGTCTCCTAACCCTAGAATTGGCAGGGTTGCTTGCCGCTCTCGTAGGGGTCTAGGGGTGTGGGATTGGCTATTCATCACGACTGTGGAATCCGTGTTTTATACTGGCTCGTATTGAAAACACAGACGTCCTAGTATATCCAATATTTCATATGTTTATTCTGCTGCGATATCTGTGTTGTGTTTCTGTGATGGATATAGTATATAGTATATATGATATATTATATAGACGTTACTTATGTTTTACACCCGTGCTGGCCCTGCCATGCTCTGTCGTTAGTTACCTAACCTAATGGTGCACGAGGGGACATCGAGGCGAATGCGGATGGCATAAGTGTACGTCATATCTATCTGTGATGTTTAGGTATTTAAATGATGGGACTTCATTAATGTGATTAATGAAAGATAAGAAACCTAAGATGTTGTAGAATCAGATTTTAAATAAAACAGGTAGCTACAGTTCTTGCTTTGCATAGCGGTATATATGATATACCCTGCACCTTATTCGATGAGGAAAGGACCGAGATCCCTTCACCGGGAGTGACTCCTTTAGCAATAACTGGCAGATGCTACACACTCGGTATGCTTTTGACTGCTTTTGGGTTTTTGCTTTGCACAGCGATATATATGATATATCCCGCACCTCATTCGACGAGGAAAGGACCGAGATCCCTTCGCCGGGAGTGACTCCTTTAGCAAAACTAGAAAAGCCTCAAAATCACTCCATTTCAAAACTTCATTTGATTCTACAACGATATCAAGTTCATTACGCAATAGGTTTTCAGAAAAACCTGCGTAGCCCTCCGTCATTTCAGATAGGTTACATATAGTATTCTTGCTACATTTGTTGGCTTTCGTCAAGGTGTAGTGTGCGGTAGCTATGTGCTGTTTATCTGCTGCATATGATGCGACTGGATTAGGGTAGTCGTACGGTTTTGTTGGCTTTCGTCAAGGGTCGTGCGGGTGGGTTTAATTCAGTCAAGAAATGTACGGGTTGAACTTGACTAGCGGGCTGTGGTTTGTTGGCTTTCGTCAAGGTCATAGCACGCTAGGGGCAAAAGCATTATCGGAAATTTCAAGTGTTGAAATTTGCAATGAGATTGCATACCTTCTATGAGATAGTTGGATCCCGATACCCACTGCGAGTAAGAGTTACTCCTGGGAGAGTTTTACACAGTGCAATTAGCCGATCAAGTAGGTGTCTAGAAAGGTGTTAACGAGGTTACGCCTCTGGGAAAACGAGGTTTACATTAATTAGGTTCGTGCGAAAGCACGGGGGACCTCCCTCAAAGTACCGACACTGGCCTGGCTGAAAGATTGGCGAACTTGTAGTGTGTAATTAATCCCGGCTAGTCTTTCATTTTAGGGTTTGGAAGAAGATTTGATAAAAAGCAGTGGGAGCCATCCTGATTAGATAAGATAATAACCAATCTGATCTTGCACGAGCATACGCTAAAGTGTTTTCTTCTCTCTCTCTCCAGGTAGCGACCAGTTCATGCCTTAATCAAGATAATAATATGGATGTATTGACCGAACCCGCATGTTATACTGTGCGTGGGAACGTTGGTTCCGTTCTTTCTTATAAGAGTTATAGGAATGAACAGGAAATTGGGGAACACCAGGATTCCCATGCCACCCGAATGAAGAAAGTACATGTTGATGCATTTTCTTTGGGTGTGTTCGTTACTGAGAACTGTTTCTCTATTTGCTCTACGTCCTGGGTATTGGATACCGGGTCGGGGTCCCACATATGTAATCAGTTACATGGGCTAAGGAAAGGTAGAGAACTTGGAGAAGGTGATAAAGACATTAGAGTTGGAAATGGTGCAATTGTTGCAGCTAAGACTGTCGGGGAATATCACCTTGTATTACCAACTGGTAATACATTGGTTCTGAACGAATGCTATTACATGCCGAACCTGATATGCAACATTATATCGGTTTCTTTATTAAGTAAAGAGGGATATAATTTTGTATTACAGGACAATGTTATGAACATTTTCCTTAACCAAAAGTTGGTTGGATCAGGCACGTTATGCAATGGCATTTATGTTCTAAATCAATCAACAGTTCTGAGCATAACAAACACACACAAGAGGAAGAGTTCTGAACTCAACGAATCCTTCTTGTGGCATTGTAGACTCGGTCACATCAATGTGACACGACTGGCTAAGTTGCATAAGGATGGATATTTGAAACCTTTCGAATTTTCATCTTATGACACTTGCCAGTCATGTCTCAAAGGCAAGATGACCAAAACTCCGTTTACGGGACACGGAGAAAGAGTTACCGAACTCTTGGGACTAATACATAGTGATGTATGTGGTCCCATGTCTACACATGCCAGGGATGGTTCTTCGTACTTCATTACATTCACTGACGATCTCTCAAGATACGGACATGTGTACTTGATAAGACACAAGTCTGAAGCTTTTGAGAAATTTAGAGAATATAGACAAAAAGTCGAAAACCAAACCGGAAAAGGTATTAAAATCCTTCGATCTGATCGAGGAGGTGAATACTTGAGCAATGAATTCCTGGACTTCCTAAAAGAGAATGGGATTCTCTCTCAGCTGACTCCTCCATATACACCACAGTACAACGGTGTATCAGAACGGAGGAACCGCACCTTATTAGATATGGTGCGCTCTATGATGAGCACAGCTGAGGTACCTATTTCCTTCTGGGGGTATGCACTTGAGACAGCCATACATCTATTGAATATGGTCCCCACCAAATCTGTGCCTACCACTCCATATGAGATATGGAAAGGGAAGAGACCAAGTCTTAACTATGTTAAGATATGGGGTTGTCCAGCCTATGTCAAACGACAAAATCCGGACAAACTCGAGGCACGGTCTGTTCTATGCAAATTTGTAGGATATCCCAAGAATTCTCAAGGGTATATCTTCTACCACCCTGAGGAACAAAGAGTGTTTGTTTCTCGGCATGCCACCTTTTTAGAAAAGGAATTTCTTGAAAAAGAGATTAGTGGTCATGAGGTAGAACTGGAAGAGGTTCCAGCTGCAGAAGCTACAACAGAAGATCTGGTGGAACCAGAGGATTCCGTAGTTCCCGATGAACCCCAGCCTCTCCGCCGATCTAGTAGGGTTCCTCGCCAACCTGAGAGATACTACGGTTTTCTCATGGACGGTGGGAGCGAGGATTGCATCATGGAGATGATGACCCAACTAGCTTCGAGCAGGCCATCACGAGTAGGGACTCAGTGAAATGGCTGGATGCTATGCGGTCCGAGATGGAATCCATGTACACCAACAAAGTATGGACTTTGGAAGTTGCTCCTGAAGGGGTAAAACCCATTGGGAGCAAGTGGATCTTCAAAAAGAAACTTGGTGTAGATGGGAAAGTGGAGACTTTCAAAGCTAGACTTGTAGCAAAGGGTTT
Source organism: Agapanthus africanus (assembly GCA_030015575.1). NCBI lineage: Eukaryota > Viridiplantae > Streptophyta > Magnoliopsida > Asparagales > Amaryllidaceae > Agapanthus > Agapanthus africanus. The sequence continues at coordinate 477,197,381 of JASDDO010000019.1, read as the reverse complement.
TCGTCAAAGACCAGGTGTGGACTATGACGAAACTTTTTCTCCAGTGGCTATGCTTAAATCCATCCGAATCATGCTTGCCATTGCTGCCTTTCATGACTACGAAATCTGGCAAATGGATGTTAAGACCGCCTTTCTAAATGGTGATTTAGAAGAGTGAGTGTACATGACTCAGCCAGAGGGCTTCGTAGACAGTGGGAGCAGCGGGAAGGTGTGCAAGCTGCTTAAATCCATTTATGGATTAAAGCAAGCATCGCGGAGTTGGAACATCTGCTTTGACGTCGTTATCAAAGAGTTTGATTTCGTCAAAAATCCAGATGAACCTTGTGTCTACAAGAAGGTGGCAGAGAGTAAGGTTGTCTTCCTCGTATTGTATGTGGACGACATACTCTTGATAGGAAATGATATTCCTATGCTGCAATCGGTCAAGCTCTTCTTATCACAAAGATTCTCAATGAAAGATCTTGGTGATGCCTCCTGCATATTGGGAATTAGGATCTATAGAGATAGATCCAAAAGGATTTTGGGATTGTCCCAATCCAGGTACATTGACACCATACTAAAGAGGTTTAGTATGGAAGAGTCCAAGCGTGGGAACTTACCCACGATCTCTGGAGTCACTCTCTCCAAAGAGATGTCTCCCAAGACTGATTTGGAGAGAGCTCGCATGCAAGGGATACCCTATGCTTCGGCAGTAGGCTCTATCATGTATGCGATGCTATGTACCAGACCCGATGTAGCATACTCACTAAGTATAGTGAGCAGGTATCAAGCTGATCCTGGAGAGAGTCACTGGACAGCTGTGAAGAGCATTCTCAAGTACTTGCGAAGGACTAGAGATATGTTCTTGGTGTATGGTAACGGAGAGCTCCAAGTGGAGTCCTTTACCGATTCGAGCTTCCAGAGTGATAAGGACGACTCTAAGTCGCAGTCGGGCTTTGTCTTTACCCTTTACGGAGGGGCGGTTAGCTGGAAGAGTTCCAAGCAGGAAACCGTGGCAGACTCGACGATGGAGGCTGAATACATCGCTGCCAACGATGCTGCTAAAGAAGCTGTCTGGATCAAAAAGTTCATTACTGAACTTGGAGTGGTTCCATCCATTGAGCGTCCAATACCTTTGTATTGCGATAACAATGGAGCGGTGGCTTTGGCCAAGGAACCCAGGTCCCATCAGCGATCCAGGTATATTCTGAGGCGGCATCACCTGATCCGGGAGATAGTTGATCGCCGGGAGATCGAGGTCAGGAGGGTTGACACGAAGAACAACACCGCGGATCCACTCACGAAGGCCATTCCCCAGATACAGTTTGAGAGACTCTTCGGGATGCTCGGTATGCGATACTACAGCAGCTGGCCCTAGTGCAAGTGGGAGATTGTTAGTTGTATGTATGCCTTAGAGGCCAGTATTGTACAGATTATGTATATTATATTGGATGCTTGGACATATATAGAGATGACTTTCTTGCTCGACATGATAGTATGCTATCTGGTTGCTCTTTATCTTAACATGTACACTAGTCTCTTTATACTGTCTTATAGTTACATGTTGGTAAAGCCCTTAGGATTAGTACTTGACTACCTGGACTATGATGCAGATCATACTAGTGGGGACATGGTAGTCCATAAGTACATCCTTCAAGGTCCCTAGTCGTGGGTGTATCGAGAAGGGGCATCGATATACCAGAGTAGACTAGCGTATACGCTTCTCGACCCATGTGATGGGCGATGGATGATCCCATATCCATTGGTGTTTGACATCAGAGATGGTATACGGGTGCTCAGTGGAAACTGGGTACACCGGACGGACTCGCCGAGAACTCCCAGATGGTATTATACCTCACGTCAGATGGCAGTTCTCAGGTGACACTTGTACAGGTTAGTCTGTAGACCCGAGATCGTCATAGAGTCTTGTGTGATTCCCACTGTGCTTTGATCTCCACCTTACCACGTCCATTAGAGCGTGCAAAACGGTGGTCTTTGGGTACAGTCCCGAGTCACATGGAGGCAATGAGCGATAGGAGGGGTTTCGTCTCTCCCGGTATTGGGGGTAGATGTTGCGCTGTGCTCGATTGGCCGTAACAGGGAAGTCCCTGGCCAGGGCTGATCAGAGATTTTCTGGTAAGTGTTACCAGTAGTTTCTCGACCCGTTACGAGCCTCACATCGGCGCGACTTATCGGGTTATTGGGGTCTGACGTTTACCACCCCTAGACTTGATATGCGACATATCAGACGAAGAGACCGGACTGTATGGTAAGTGTTACTGGTCGGATCCGCAGGAGTGTGAGCGGGCTAGCTCGTTGATCTTCTGATCGCTCAATACCCGGGTGGCCGTTACGTTTAGCAGACCGCTTGCGGCTTGTGGGTGCTTGATATGATCATCATCTGCTACCGGCGTATTGACGAGTCTTTAGAGTCCTACACAGAGGTTTCCTGGTTCAAGCGAAATGAAATAGGAACGCATATGAGATGTGTGCAGGACCGAGAATAATGCGTGTATGTGATACCGCATTTCATTCTCGCGATATATGTTTTCGATTGGTTATATTCGATATGACCTAGTTATCGAATCATTGATTCGATAAATCGATACATTGAATACTAGTCGGTTATGTGCGACATGACCGGATCATTGAATCAAATGTTGATTTAATGATTTAATGTATAATTATATATTTGATATATTACTTTGCATTAACTAGTATTGGTTCACTTTAAACGGATTTTTCTCACTTGGTGTGCACATTGTATATGTGATATGTTTTGTGTACACTTGTTTGTATCATGATTGATGATGCATAATAACTTGGCTTTGTGTGAAGAATTGGACCATGGTTATGATAAGGGTTAGGGTTTTTGATTATTCACTTAATTATTTATCCATTATTTATTCTTTTAATTAGGTGAAAGAAAACAAAAAGGGTTTCTTTTCTTCATGAAGCTTATTGAAGCTTCATGAAACTTTGACCAAAGTCATCCCTTTTGTCTTCATCCTTAACCCTAACCACTAATCTAACATTGGTCAATTCTCTACACATAACCATGGTTTACTTTATGATAAGTATTGATTTTCCTTTTTATTTCAATTACTTATCATAACATTATCATCATCTTCTTCATCTTCTTCTTCTTCTTCAAGCTTGCTACTCCAATGGCAACTTGAGTTTTAGTGAGAGAAATCCAAATCTAAAGAGAACCCACCTCCTATTTCTTCACCCTCTACCTCTTGCCAAGTTGTTTTGGGTGTTTACTTCACAAGTTTCACAAGTTTGTGAAGTCGGAGTTTGAACTTGCGATGCCTCGACGTAGATCGTCTTTGACACGAAGCCGGCGACCTAGTTCACCCATTTCTCCGACGAAGCCGACGCTTGAGCCCGGGGTTCGACATGGACAGCGAGGAGACTTCGTTGCGGAGCCGTAGAGGTGGACATCCGGATCTACAAAGGTTGTAATTTCCGTATCCTTATAGTTAAGTGTTAACTAGTTTTCTTTTCGCCTAAACATCTAGTCTAAGATCCGTAGTCTAGGGTTTCTCGGCACCAAAAATTTTAAATTGGCATGTTCGATGCCTTGTGAGACCTTACTAGGGTGCTTAGGAACCTTTCAAAACTCTCCCAGGAGTAACAATTACTCCCAGTGGGTATCGGGATCCAACTATCTCATAGAAGGTATGCAATCTCATTGCAAATTTCAACACTTGAAATTCCCGATAATATTTTGCCCCTAACGTGCTATGACCTTGACGAAAGCCAACAAACCATAGCCCGCTAGTCAAGTTCAACCCGTATATTTCTTGATTGAATTAAACCCACCCGCACGACCCTTGACGAAAGCCAACAAAGCCGCACGACTACCCTAATCCAATCGCATCGTATGCATCAGATAAGCAGCATATAGCTACCGCACACTACACCTTGACGAAAGCCAACAAATGTAGCACGAATACTATATACAACTTATCTGAAATGACGGAGGGCTACGACAGGTTTTTCTGAAAACCTATTGCGTAATGAACTTGATATCGTTGTAGAATCAAATGATTTTAAAATGGAGTGTTTTTGAAGCTTTTCTAGTTTTGCTAAAGGAGTCACTCCCGGTGAAGGGATCATCGGTCCTTTCCTCGTCGAATGAGGTGCGGGATATATCATATATATCACTGTGCAAAGCAAAAACTCTTAAAAGCAATCAAAAGACAAACCGAGTGTGTAGCATCTGCCAGTTATTGCTAAAGGAGTCACTCCCGGTGAAGGGATCTCGGTCTTTTCCTCATCGAATGAGGTGCAGGATATATCTCATATACCGCTATGCAAAGCAAGAACTGTAGCTACCTGTTTTATTTTTGAAATTCGATTCTACAACATCATAGGTTTCTTTTATTTCATTAATCTCATTAATGAAGTCCCATCATTTAAATACCTAAACATCACAGATAAATACGACGTACACTTATGCCATCCGTGTTCGCCTCGATGTCCCCTCGTGCACCGTTAGGTTAGGTAACTAACGACAGAGCGGGGCTGGGCTAGCGCGGGTGTAAAACATAAGTAACGTCTATATAATATATCATATATACTATATACAGTATCCATCACAGAACATCACATGATCACATCACAGATATCGCAGCAGAAGAAACATATGAAATATTGGATATACAAGGACGTCCCTGTTTTCAATACGAGCCAGTATAAAACACGGATTCCACGGTCGCGATGAATAGCCAAACCCACACCCCTAGACCCCTACGAGAGCGGCAAGCAACCCTACCAATTCTAGAGTTAGGAGACCCAGACTCGACTCCTCGAGTTGGTCTCCCACTAGACTCCAGAACCCGGTTACTTGTGCCCTCCTCCTTGGGTCTATCCTAGTGCGGAAAAGTAAATAATATACAAAAGGTGACATCTTCCGCAACCTGGAAGTGCCCCAATAAAAGAATATTACATACAAGTTTTTACATGAATGAAAATGAAAAACACTCATCTCACATAAAAACCCCCGGCTATTCAAACACGACGATCCAATATAACATATCCAGCAACACATAACATCACATGTCATCAACGTAAGTAAACATGCGTATCCCAATTGTCGTTGACATATAGCAACGAAACCGGCGATATCACATATTACACTTACGGTCGCAGAAAAGAAAGTGTAAAACTACAACAATTGGAATCCGCAACCTCCTTAGACATCGCATGCCTAAACCAATGAATTCCTTAGACATCATATGCCTAACAATTATAAACCCCGCATTTTAGTCTCATTATCGAAAACACTTTTCAATATCAAGTCGGGCAATTCAACAAGATTCCCGACATTTTGATCGAATGCTCGTCGCAAACTTTAGTAGGCGGCCGCACCCCCGATACCGTCGACGAAGTGCACCAAGGCGGAACACCGCTGCCGCGAGCACCCGAACGGATGCTTTCGGCGACGGGGTTCTCCTACAGTCACTTGGTCGGGGCTATGGAGTGAGGTTGTCTATTAAGTTTACCCGGCGAGTATCCGCGTACGCTACGTGATTGCGACGGACTTTTGATCACATCAAAATTCCGTGGCAACCGATCAAGTGAGACTAAAGTGCTATGTTTATAACATTCATTCAGTTATCTCATAACTACTTGTGAATTCCAATTATTGTATCACATTCCAGATAATTAGAAAATATTAAACTTTCCGACCGAACAATCGAACACCCAGGTTTTCCCAATACAACTCAACACATGAAATAAGTCTAAAAACATTCAGTTCATGCCTCAGTACCAACGGTCCAGCCGTAGAAGGGTCAAGCCAACGCCTCACATGTGGCACGCCGTACTGCCCCAAACCCGAAGGTTCAAAGGGCAGTTCAAGACGGTCACATAATCGAGTTAAGGTTTGTTGTCTTCTAGAGGGACCATCGTGTTACTTGCACTAATTAGAACGTGATTAAACTACAGAAAAATCCAACAGTTGGAAATTTCCCGGCAGGGGAAAAAGTGGGTATTTATATCCGGTCGAACTTTTTAACATATTCTAAAATATCCGGAAAGCCACATAGACAAAGTCTGATAATCCGATCGAATCAACCAAGCTCCAAAACACCCCAGAAAACTCAACTCTTGAGTTCAAATTAAAAATTCCCAGAAAACTCAGCACCTGAAAACATGAATTACTGTGCAAAATTCATAAATTAATGCGACAAAATGGCCGCGGAACCGCCGCACAAGCATGCCGCCGCACAAGCCATGCTTGTGCCGCGGTTCCGCCGCGCTTTAGTTGAATCAGCCCCTCAAATTTCACAGCAATTCAAATAACACCCTGCTGAATTTTTTAGCAATTTTTAATTCACAAAAATCCAAATTATCAGAAAATTTCCAGAGAGCATTTTAGAGTTAGGGTTTCGGTTCGATCGGACTTCAAACTCCGTCTACGCTTCGCCTAAGGCTCTAGCTAGGCTCTGATACCAATGTAGGGTTCCTAGGCACGATAATGAGGTCTCACAAGGCATCAACCATGCCAATTTCAAATTTTACAAGTGCCGAGAAACCCTAATACGGATCGTTAACTAGAATTTTAGGCGAAAAAGAAACTAGTTAACAACTTAACTTAAAGAACGGAAATACAACCTTTGTAGATCCGGTCCTCCACCTCCATAGCTCCATGATGAAGTCTCCTCGTTGTCCAAATAGAATCCCGGGCTCTAGCGTCGGTTTCATCGGAGAAATGGACGGGCTTGGTCGTCGGCTTCGATGCCGAAGATGATCTACGTCGAGGAAACACTAGATCAAGCTCCAACTTCACCAAGTCAAGAAACTTGTGAAGAAAACACCCTATACTACTTGGAAAGAGGTAGAGGATGAAGAAATAGGAAGTGGGTTCACTTTGGAATTGGATTTCTCACTCTTTTCATCAAATCACCATTGATGGAATCAAGCTTCTTCATCTTTAAGAAGAAGAAGAAGAAGATGAAAGAATATGATAGAATATGATGATAAGTTTTATTTTGAATAGAAAAGAAAATCAATACTTATCATAATACAACCATGGTCAAGTGTAGAGAATCAACTAGGGTTAAGTGGAGTGGTTAGGGTTAAGCATGAGACAAAAATGGTCACTTAGTCAAAGCTTCATGAAGCTTCAAGATGCAAACAAAGAAAGCCACCATTTTCTCTTTATGCCATTTATTTTCCAAAAAGAATAAATAAATAAATAAATGAATAAGAAAACAAAACCCTAACCATGGTTTAATCTTTACACAAACCCAAGTAAACATGCATCATCAAACATGATACAATCAAGTGCACAAAAATATATCACATATACAACTTGTGCAATGCAAGTGAGAAAATCCATTTAAAGTGAACCAATACTAGTTAATGCAAAGTAATATATCAAATATATAATTATGCATTAAATCATTAAATCAACACTTGATTTAACGATCCGGTCATATCTCATATAACCGACTAATATCCAATGTATCGGCTTATCGAATCAATCCTCGATTTGATAACTAGGTTATATCGCATACAACCAATCGATACATTCATCGCGAGAATAGAATACGGTATCACATACATGCATTATTCTCGGTCCCGCACATATCTCATATGCGCTCCTATTTCGTTTCGCTTGAGCCAGGAAACCTCTGTGTAGGACTCTAAAGACTCGTGAATACGCCGGCAGCAGGTGATGATCATATCAAACACCCACAAGCCGCAAGTGGTCTGCTAAACGTAACGGCCACCCGGGTATTGAGCGATCAGAAGATCGACGAGCAAGCCCGCTCACACTCCTGCGAATCCAACCAGTAACACTTACCGTGCAGTCCGGTCTGATCGTCTGATATGTCGCATATCTCGCCTAGGGGTGGTAAACGTCAGACCCTAATAGCTCGATAAGTCATGCCGACGTGAGGTCCATAACATGTGTGAAACTACTGATAACACTTACCAGTAGATCACTGCAACCCTGGCCAGGGATTTCCTGTTATGGCCAGTCGAGCATAGCGCAACATCAACCCCCAATACCGGGAGAGACGAATCCCCTCCTATCGCTCATTGCCTCCATGTGATTCGGGACCGTACCCAAAAGCCACCGTTTTGCACGCCCTCTTGGACGTGGTAAGGTGTAAATCAAAGCACAGTGGGAACCACACAAGACTCTATGACGATCTCGGGTCAACAGACTACTCTGTACCAGTGTCACCAGAGAACTGCCATCTGACGTAAGGTATAATACCATCTGGGAGTTCTCGGCAAGTCCGTCCAGTGTACCCAGTCTCCACTGAGCACCCGTATATCATCTCTGATGTCAAACACCAATGGATATGGGATCATCCATCGCCCATCTGTATGGGTCGAGAAGGTATACGCTAGTCTACTCTGGTATATCGATGCCCCGTCTCGATACACCCACGATTAGGGACCTTGAAGGATGTACTTATGGACTACCCTGTCCCCACTAGTATGATCCGCATCATAGTCCAGGTAGTCAAGTACATATCCTAAGGGCTTTACCAACATGTAACAGAGAGACAATCAGTGTACACGTTAAGGTAAAGATCAACCAGATAGCATACTATCATGTTGAGCAAGAAAGTCCTCCCTATATATGTCCAAGCATCCACTACAATATACATCCAATGTACAGTAATGGCCTCTAGGGCATACATATAACTAACATTGTGCGATCAGAAGATCAATGAGCAAGCCCACTCACACTCCTGTGAATCTAACCAGTAACACTAACAGTTCAGTCCGGTCTCGTCGTCTGATATGTCGCATATCTCGCCTAGGGGTGGTAAACGTCAGATACCAATAGCTCGATAAGTCGTGTCGATATGAGGTCTATAACAGTTCGAGAAACTACTGGTAACACTTACCAGTAAATCTCAGCAACCCTGGCCAGGGATTTCCGGATATAGCCAATCGAATACAGCGCAACATCAACTCCCTATACCGGGAGAGACGAATCCCCTCCTATCGCTCATTTCCTCCATGTGATTCGGGACTGTACCCAAAAACCACCATTTTGCATGCCCTCTTGGACATGGTAAGGTGGAAATCAAAGCACAGTGGGAATCACACAAGACTCTATGACGATCTCGGGTCAACAGACTAAGCTGTACCAGTGTCACCAGAGAACTGTCATCTGACGTAAGGTATAATACCATCTGGGAGTTCTCGGCGAGTCCATCCAGTGTACCCAGTCTCCACTGAGCACCTGTACATCATCCTTGATGTCAAACACCGATGGATATGGGATCATCCATCGCCCATCATATGGGTCAAGATGCGTATAGGCTAGTCTACTCTGGTGCATCGATGCCCTGTCTCGATACACCCGCGACTAGGGACTTTGAAGGATGTACTTATGGACTACCATGTCCCCACTAGTATGATCTGCATCATAGTCCAGGTAATCAAGTACACATCCTAAGGGCCTAACCAACATGTAACAGAGAGACAATCAGTGTACACGTTAAGGTAAAGAGCAACCAGATAGCATACTATCATGTCGAGCAAGAAAGTCCTCCCTATATATGTCCAAGCATCCACTACAATATACATCCTATGTATAGTTGTAACGTTTTGAAAATCGTTTCGGTGAAATTTTGGAAAATCGGTAAAATAAGGAGGGTTTTCCGTAAAAAGTCAAAATACAAATATTTTTATTGTAAAATTAAATATACATATTCTAGCTATGAAATTGCTATTAATTGGTGTTTATTGAGCCACTGGTGAAATTTCAAATTTTCTGAAATTTTTTCCGAAATTAATTATTTTAATATTATTTTAAGCCGTCACTAATACTTTTAATTGGGGAAAATTACAAATTGGAATGAGTTGAAAAAAATTTTGTGCATCATAAAACATTAAATAAAATTTTATCATGTGGTTTTTGATATGAAATCGTTTGCCAAAACGGTTTAGAAAATATCGACGAAAAATGCTTTTTTTTAATGTAAATGGGAATTGGGGTAATACATTTATCTTTTTCCCTCACCCACGCTCACCCACACCCTCTCTCCCCTCTCCAAATCAGCAGCCCCTAGTGCCCCCTCATTTTCTCACTTGATTGGCTAAAAGAAAAGAAATGAAAAGATATGAGAAGAAAGGGTATATATATATAAGTATTGGTTGGGTTGACTTGGACTTCCTTTGACTTGGACTTCTCTACCCACTCTTACTCCCACACCCACACCCCCTCACCCCCTTCATTTTCGGCCAGAATTGCAGCAGCCCTCCCCTCTCTAAATCCTCACATTCTTCACCTCTAAAATCCACAAAATTTCCTCAAAATCCACATAAAAACATCACTAATCTCAAATCCAACCTTGACCCATTATTTCTTTGCCCATGCTAGCTTGAATCCTTGGAGTAAGATGGCATTTTGGGGGCTATGTTTTGGCAAGTGTGGATCTCATTTCAAACTATTTTAAGGTATAACCCCTTTTCCAATTGATACTTGTTTTAGTCTAAGTTTTTAATTAAGTGTTTAATTAAGTTTTGATTGCAAGCTTGGAAATCAAGAAATGTTTTAAATTAATGTTAGCATTTTGATCTATAGATTATGGTTGTAATGGGTAGCTTACCATCTTAGGATTTGAAGAATGTAAACTAGTAGTTAGATTGCAAATTGTTACATGAAAAATTGTTAAAATTGCATGATTGTGCAAACTAGGTTTTAGGGATTTTGAATATATTTGAGTGAAAAATATAGTTAATATTTTTGTGACCTAATTAAGTTATTTGGTGAACATTGTGGCCACTAAAATTGTTAAAAAAATATTAGTAGCTAGTTGTTAATGGTTCTTTTAAAGATTGTGTTAATTATGCTAAATTGCTAACTAGGTTTTTTGAAATTGGCTAAATAATTGGGATTAAAAATGTGATTAGGTTTTTCATGACTTCATTAACATTATAAAGTGTAGTTTAACACATTAGTTCATGGAAATCCAACATAAATTGTTGTTTGTGCATTTTGCTATAAAATTGTTAAAATTGGGTATATTGTAAACTAGAATTTTCGGGTTAATGAAATTTATTGGGATTTAATTATGGAAATTGTTTGTATGACTTATTTAAGATATTTAATAAGTATTATGGCCGCTACATTTGTTTAAACGTCGAGTTTTGTACTAAAACGGGTTATTTTTGCTTGCTAGATTTCGGAAAAATGGCTTTTAAGGTGAATTTGGGGGTTTTGTGAATTTTAACGTATTTTATATTATAATTAGTGTTCGTGAATACGCAAATGAGTGTGTTTGGGTTTTCTCGATGGTTTGACGTTTGTACATCGACATCGAGAGTTGGTTTGGCTGTTCTTGCATGCGTAGGCGATAGGTTTTGACCTATGCGTGATACGCATGCCGATTTGATTTTCGTATGCCGTTTCGATTTCGAATTTGGTTTTAATGCGATACGGTGCATTATGATATGTAGGTACCCTATGTGGACTTCGAGACGACAAGCAAGCGCGTGGCGACGTCGGCACCGGCGAGCGAGGACCAGGTGAGTAGATTTATATCTACGGGGAGAAGTCGGGTGGATGCCGTATAGCACCCCCGCAGTTCGTGGTGATGTATACGAATACGTATACACACTTATATTTTGATTATATATTTTGTGTTGATATGAGACTTGATGGTAAAGGTAGATTCTAGGTGTTCATGGATTAGTTTAGTGCTAGTTGCAAAACCCTAGAGTGGTCCTTACACCTACACACGCACTCACACACACACACATGCATACATCTATGTTATTACTTGTGCGTATATAGGGAGATGTGTTTGTGTGTTCACCTGGGTATGGGACTAGATGTTCACATACTGGATTTGCGGATGATACTTGGGATTGAGATGAGTCGATAAGATTTGAGTTGAGGCCGTGAGATCGGTGATGTGGCAGGATTCGTACTTGAGATACGTCCTGATGTTATAGAGGATCTTTGAATGACATTGCCATGTGAATAGTGATATTAGTAGTGTACTAGACGTAGATCACTACCTCAGATGATGATCTTGATAAAGAAGATACCAGATGAACTGTGTGATAAGTATGATATTGACCCGTACCCAGATTTGGGGATGCCGTACGACGGATTTACGTACGAGCTATATTTTGATGATTGATCCGCACTCTTGACTTGGGATGTCTGATTATAGATATGGTATCGGATATGATATTATTGAGACGGGATCACCGACTATACATATACAGGTATGTATATGTATCGACTCAGATGATAGGCGGTTTCCTTACCTGTAGTTCAGCTTGTTAGTTCAGCCGTATAGTTTAGTGTAGTTGTTAGATAAGATTAGACTCCTACCTATTTCAAAACTAGCGGATCGTAAGTATTTTAAAAGACAGGTCAAGGGATCTACGGATATTTCATAAGACGTATCCTTTCTTAAAACTACCGTAGCCCTATTTTGAAAACCCCACGATTCGTGTTATTTCAAATGGCACCATTGTTTAATAGTTAGCTTCCGCTCATTTTGGTTGCTCGTTCCGCATCGCATACTTACATTGTTATTTCATATTGCATTGTTGAAATTATGCTGTTAGGACATCAGCACCATTACCGATGATGCGTATGTACCACGTACACTTACTTGCCGGCTCACACACATCTTCATCGGTAATTGCCATGTCACGTACACCTTAGAAAATATTATTGCTTAACTTAGCTTGATAGCTAGTAGTTTGACATAATATTAGTGTACTTACCTTATATGCCAGCTTAGATATTGTAGTTATTACTTGTCACTTCATGCATACTGTTATTCATTGTTATGCTATATTCATGGGTTTATATGCTATTGATGATTTGGGTTCGGATTTTTATGAGATTTTCTGGATTTGGGGGAAAACCGCAAAACTTGTATAAGCTTCTTCCCTCTCTTTTAAATAAAAAGTGCGGTTTTCCCATGATGTATGAGTCGTCCACCATGAGTTTGCTGATGGATTTCGAGACCCGATTCGAGGAGTGGAGGAACCGTTTCGGGTACATGGTGGGCCCGGTGCGGTACCCCGGGGCAAGAGGATCGTGTTCTTGACGTTGAGCCTGGCAGGGGAGCACTACCGACCGGTGATATTACCCGACGCGTCGGATATCCGGAGGATACCGTCGTGGTCTTGAGATGGATAGTAGGAGCCGGTCTGGACTGACGGCGCCCTAGATATTGTAATTGAAAAATTGAGATTTCGAGATATTGAGGTACAGAGACTGTGATATACAGAGATATCGAGATATTGGGATTACGTTTTGTGCCGATGCTAGGCACTGTTTTATGCTGATTTCATTATGATACCTCATTTTAAAAATACAAAGGAAATCTCACTAAATTATGAAAACAGTTTCTTCATTTACATGTATTCTGTTTTCATGCATTCATACCTCATTCATATGATATATTGCTACCTGAGGCACTGACACAGGCACATGAGATTACACTCAGGTTAGATATTTACCCTAGCCATTGTTATAGGCTGCATGTTATATACATATTTGAGGATATATTATGATCATTGACCTAGGATTGCGTTATTTATGCGATTTCTGTGCGTAGATGTTTTTCTACACACGAGTTGGCAACTCACCCCCGTTGTGCCACAGTTCTTGCAGGTTTCGCCGTACAAGTTTTTTTATGGCTTGCTGGCACTCTTTCCATTTCCGGATGACTTGTTAGTAGGTGGGTTTATTTGTATGGCACCCATCATTATATCTTATATATCATAATTCTGTTGTATCTAGAAGTTCCATCAACCAAACATGTATTTATTTTTGAGATGGAGACCAGTGATGTTATTCTTTCGACCTTAGAGTCGCGCGTTATTTTTTTTCTGTAGATTTCTTGTTGTTTTGAGTTCCTTTTGAGTTTTGATCCTCGCCCTCGGCGTTGTATATTATATTGCTTGTGTGGTTGTGACCGTCGATTAATGAAGAGCTAGCTCCCGCTTGGGGATGTCTTTTATTGATTTTGTAGGGTTGCTGGGCACGCGCACAAGGGTCTATGAGGCATCAACCATGCCCGATTAAAAAAATAGCCGTGCCGAACAACCCGAAGCCGGATCTTTAAACTAGAGTTTAGGCGAAAACGAACATGCTAAACACTTTAACACTAAGTGAGAGGGATTACAACCTTTGTAGATCCGGTCCTTCACTTCATAAGCTCCGTGTTGTGGTCCCTTCGCTGTGATCATCGGGTTCCGGACTCTCGAGAGGTTCCACGAAGAGAAAGATGCAGTCTTGCTTCCGATCTTCGATACAAAGATGATCTACCTTGAAGTTTCATTAACACAAGCTAACACTCACTAAAATTGAGTGAACACTCTCATCTAAAGGGCAAGGGAAGATGAGGATGATGAAGTAGGATTTTCTCTCTCTTTATTTATCTTTTTCTCATATTTATTCATCACTTGGAAAAAGCTAGTAAGCTTTTTCATGGAAGAAAGAAGAAGGAAGAAGATGAACAATATGATAAGAATCCCTTTGTGATGAATAATGCAAAGAAGATAATGATCAATAATGCAACCATGGTTAACTTAACCTTTGTAGAGAATTAACCAAGGCTAGGGTTTGGGTTAGGTTAAGAATGCGTCACTTGAAAATATCTTTTCCAAAACAAAAAAGAAAACCTTCTAGAATCTACTAGAAGTCATTAACCCAAATCAAACCCTAATCTTGATTAATCTTTACTAAACATGTTGCATTAGTTATCATATCATGTTACAATATTATATATCACATATATAATATTTATTGTAACCAAATAAAATAATACAATTAACATATATCGCATATATATCAATGTATTACCCGAGTGATAAAAAGAATCTTTAGTGAGCTAATATTAGTTAATGTAATTTAATATATCATATATATTATTATACATTAAATTATCGAATCAACACTTGATCCGACAATCCGGCTATATCGCATATAACCGACTAATATTTATCCGTACCGATTCATCGAATCAACACTTGATCCGATGACCCGGCCGATATCATATATCGCGAGAATAGAATACGGTATCTCATATCGCATTATCCTCGGTCCCGCACATATCACATATGTGCCCCTACTCCGTTTTGCCTGAGCCAAGAAACCTCTGTGTAGGACTCTAAAGAATCGTCAATACGCCGGCAGTAGGTGATGATCATATCAAACACCCACAAGCTGCAAGCGGTCAGCTAAACGTAACAGCCACCCAGGTATTGAGCGCTCAGAAGATCAACAAGCAAGCCTGTACATTCTCCTGTGAATCCAAACAGTAACACTCCCGTACAGTCCGGTCTCGTCGTCTGATATGTCGCATATCTCGCTTAGGGGTGGTAAACGTCAGACCCCAGTAGCTTGATAAGTCGTGTCGATTTGAGGTCTATAACAGTTCGAGAAACTACTGATAACACTTACCAGTAAATTTCAGCAACCCTGGCCAAGGATTTCCGGTTATAGCCAATCGAACACAGCACAACATCAACTCCCTATACCGGGAGAGACGAATCCCCTCCTATCGCTCATTGCCTCCATGTGATTCGGGACTGAACCCAAAATCCGCCTTTTTGCATGCCCTCTTAGACGTGGTATGATGGAAATCAAAGCACAGTGGGAATCACACAAGACTCTATGACGATCTCGGGTCAACAGACTACTCTGTACTAGTGTCACCGGAGAACTACCATCTGACGTGAGGTATAATACCATCTGGGAGTTCTCGGCGAGTCAGTCCAGTGTACCCAGTCTCCACTGAGCACCCGTACACCATCCTTGATGTCAAACACCGATGGATATGGGATCATCCATCGCCCATCATATAGGTCAAGATGCGTGTACGCTAGTCTACTCTGGTGCATCGATGCCCTGTCTCGATACACCCTCGACTAGGAACAGTTATAGGATGGACTCGTCGACTACCGTGGCCCCACTAGTATGATCTCATCATAGTCCCAGTAGTCGAGTACACATCCTAAGGGCTTTATCAACATGTAACATAGAGACAATCAGAATACATGTTAAGATAAAGTACAACCAGATAGCATACTATCATGTCGAGCAAGAAAGTCCTCCCTATATATGTCCAAGCATCCACTACAATATACATCGTATGTACAGTAATGGCCTCTAGGGCATACATATAACTAACAGATTTCGTATACTATTCATGTTGTATCCCGTTTGGGAGCCAGTATTTACAAAGGAGACTCTGCCGAAATTTTCAAGAAATATTTGATGTTTTAGAAAAACGCATAATTCGGCTTATGCTATTAAAACTACTTGATTTAAATTGGTTTTCCTTCACTCTACTACTTTTCTTGGTTTGGATTTCTGGGTTTTCGGCTTACTTAGATTACGTACGCCTCGAGACGTTTCGTAGTTTAAGTGCCGGTCATGTTCCGTACTTTCGAGTCCTGACAATAGTAGTGGCCTCTAGGGCATACATTTAACTAACAATCTCCCACTTGCACTAGGGCCATCTGATAGCAGTGGTTGTAGTATCTCATACTCAACCATCCCAAAAAAGTCTCTCTCTGGGAAAAGGCCTTTGTGAGTGGATCCGCCGTGTTGTCCTCTGAGTCTACTCTCCTAACCTCGATCTCCTTGGAGATCAACCATCTCCATGATCAGGTGATGCTGCCTCAGAATATGTCTGGGTCACTGATGGGACCAGGGTTCCTGGGCCAAAGCCACACTTCCATTGTCACGCAATGGTAGGAACCTAGTTCATCTCATGAACCAATATACACCCAAACTTCCTCTTTGGTAGTATCTTTGATAGCGATATTATTAGCCTTTATCGTCTAGTTTGCCACGGTATTTAGCTTGGAACTCTTCCAACATACCGTCCCTCTACTGAGGGCAAAGACAATGCCTGCGACTGACATTCAGTCGTCCTTATCACCCTGAAACCTTTCTAGTGATTTTCCCCAGGATCGATTGATACCAACTCACTACATCTAGTGAGTATCCTAACATGCAATTAGATCTATCTCATAGATCCAAAACCTAGGATTTAGTAGGTATCACTTTGATCCTATATGTATAATCCTTGTGATAAGCGGAGATTGACTGAGCGTAGCATAGGAAACCCCTTCCCTATCAAGAGTATGCCATCTACGTACTCTACGAGGATCACCACCATACTCCCTACTACCTTTTTGTATATACAAGGTTCATCTACCATTTTGATAAAGTCAAACTCTTTGACTAACACATCAAAACAGACGTTCCAACTCCGCGATGCCTGCTTTATCACATAAAATATCTTGCACACGTTTCCACTGCTCCCACTTTCTACGAAGCCCTCTGGCTGTGTACTTATAGACGCTCTCTTCTAAAACATCATTTTAGAAAAGCTGTCATGACACCCAACCACCAGATATCGTAGTCATGGTATGTAGCCGTGGAAAGTAGGATCTGGATGGATCTTAAGCATAGGCCCTAGAAAAGGTTTCATCATTATCCACGCCTGGTCGATGACGAAAACCTTTAACAAGTCTAGCTTTGAAAGTCTTAACTTTTCCATCTACACCAAGTAATCTTCTCAAGATATACTTGCTCCTGATGGGGATTTAACCCTTCAGATATAGCAACCAAAGTCCATACTTTGTTGGTGTACATGGATTCCATCTCAGATCGCTAAGCATCCAGCCATTCTTACAGAGTCCCACTCCTGATGGCCTGCTCGAAACTAGTTGGGTCATCATCTCATGATGTAATCCTCGCTCCCACTGTCATAGAGAAACCAAAGTATCTCTCAGGTGGGTGAGGAACCCTACTAGATCGGCGGAGAGGCTGATGTTCGTTGGTTACTATTGAATCCTTTGGTTTTACCAAATCATCTGCTGTAGTTTGTATAGCTGGAACTTTTCCTGTTTTACATAACAGACCTTGCCTCGAGCTTGTCCGGATTTTGCTTTTAGACATAGCCCGGACAACCCCAAATCTTAACCAACTTAAGATATGGGCTCTTCCCTTTCCATATCACATATGAAGTGGTAGGCATTTGATTTGATCGAAACCCTATTCAATAGGCATGCAGCTTCTCAAGTGCATAAGTCCCAAAAGGAAATAGAAAACTCAGTAGTACTCATCATAGAGCACACCATATCATATAGGGTGTGATTACTCCGCCCCGATACACCGACGTGCTGTGGTGTATATGGAGGAGTAATGCTGAGAGAGAATCTCATTCTCCTTTAGAATATTCCAGGAATTCTATGCACAAGTATTCTCCTCCCTGATCTCATCATAGGACATAATACTTATACCTATATTGGTTCTGTAGGGTTCCTAGGCATGCTAATGAAGTCTTGCAAGTGATCAAACAAGGCCAATTTAAATTTTAACGGTGCCTACAAACCCTAATACGGATCGTTAACTAGATATATAGGCGATGCGAGCAAGTTAACGACTTTAATGCTAAAGGAAAGAAGCTACAACCTTTGTAGATCCGGTCCTCCACGTCCTAGGCTCCGTGATGAGGTCCCTCCGCTGTCCAAATCAAATCCATGACTCTAGCATCGGCTTCATCGGAGAAAAGGGCGGACTTGGTCGTCGGTTCGATGCCGAAGATGATCTAAGTCGAGGCATCACATGATCAAGCTCCAACTTCACCAAGCCTTGAAAACTTGTGAAGGAAACACCCTATACGACTTGGCAAGAGGTAGAGGATGAAGAAATAGGAAGTGGGTTCACTTTAGAATTGGATTTCTCACTCATTTTCACTAGCTGCCATTGAAGCTATCAAGCTTTCTCTCCTTTTTGAAGAAGAAGAAGAAGAAGATGATATATGATAAGTTATTAAAAAGGAAAATAAAAAGAATACTTATCATGTCTTCAACCATGGTTTAGTGTAGAGATTTAACTAAGGTTAGATGAGTGGTTAGGGTTGGAGAAGAGACAAGAATGGTGGACTTGTTCAAAGCTTCAAGAAGCTTCAAAGAAAAAACAAAACTAGCAACCATTCTTTTCTCTTTATCTTTTCTAAAATAAATAAATAAATAAATAGATAAAAGAATAAGTAAATGAAATGAAACCCTAATCACTAACTAACCATGGTTTAATTCTTTACACAAACCCAAGCTAGAATGTATCATCAAACATGATACAATCATGTGCACAAAAAATATATCACATATACAATGTGCATTTCAAGTGAGTAAATCCATTTAAAGTGAACCAATGCTAGTTAATGCAAAGTAATATATCAAATATATAATTATACATTAAATCATTAAATCAACACTTGATTCAATGATCCGGTCATGTCGCATATGACCGGCTAGTATCCAATGTATCGGCTTATCGAATCAATCCTTGATTCGATAACCAGGTTATATCGCATACAACCATTCGACACATTCATCGCGAGAATGAAATACGGTATCACATACACGCATTATTCTCGGTCCCGCACATATCTCATATGCGCTCCTATTTCGTTTCGCTTAAGCCAGGAAACCTCTGTGTAGGACTCTAAAGACTCGTCAATACGCCGGCAGCAGATGATGATCATATCAAACACCCACAAGCCGCAAGCGGTCTGCTAAACGTAACGGCCACCCGGGTATTGAACGATCAGAAGATCGACGAGCAAGCCCGCTCACACTCCTGTGAATCCAACCAGTAACACTTACCGTACAGTCCGGTCTGTTCGTCTGATATGCCGCATATCTCGCCTAGGGGTGGTAAACGTCAGACCACAGTAGCTCGATAAGTCATGCCGACGTGAAGTCCATGACATGTGTGAAACTATTGATAATACTTACCAGTAGGTCACTGCAACCCTGACCAGGGATTTCCTGTTATGGCCAGTCGAGCATAGCGCAACATCAACCCCCAATACCGGGAGAGACGAATCCCCTCCTATCGCTCATTGCCTCCATGTGAATCGGGACTGTACCCAAAAACCACCTGTTTGCACGACTCAGTAGAGCCGTGGTAGGGTGGAAATCAAAGCACAGTGGGAGACACACAAGACTCTATGACGATCTCGGGTCAACAGACTAAGCTGTACCAGTGTCACCAGAGAACTGCCATCTGACGTGAGGTATACTACCATCTGGGAGTTCTCGGCGAGTCCGTTCAGTGTACCCAGTCTCCACTGAGCACCCGCATACCATCTCCGATGTCAAACACCAATGGATATGGGATCATCCATCGCCCATCGCATGGGTCGAGAAGATATACGCTAGTCTACTCTGGAATATCGATGCCCCGTCTCGATATTCCCTCGACTAGGAACATTGAAGGATGTACTCATGGACTATCCAGGCCCCATTAGTATGATCTGCATCACAGTCCTGGAAGTCGAGTACACATCCTAAGGGCTTTATCAACATGTAACAGAGAGACAGAAAGTATACACGTTAAGATAAAGAGCAACCAGATAGCGTACTATCATGTCGAGCAAGAAAGCCCTACCTATATATGTCCCAGCATCCACTACAATATACATCCAATGTACAGTAATGGCCTCTAGGGCATACATATAACTAACAATCTCCCAATTGCACTAGGGCCATCTGTAGCAGTGGTTGCAGTATCACATACTCAACCATCCCCTAAAAGTCTCTCTTTGGGAAAAGGCCTTTGTGAGTAGATCCGCCGTGTTGTCCTCTGAGTCTACTCTCCTAACCTCGATCATCCTGGAGATCAACTATCTCCATGATCAGGTGATGCTGCCTCAGAATATGTCTGGGTCACTGATGGGACCAGGGTTCCAGGGCCAAAACCACACTTCCATTGTCATACAATGGCAGGAACCTAGTTCATCTTATGAACCAATATACACCCAAATTGCCTCTTTGGTAGTATCTTTAATAGCGATGTTACCAGCCTTTATCGTCTAGTTTGTCACGGTATCTAGCTTGGAAATCTTCCAACATACCATCCCTTTACTGAGGGTAAAGACAATGCCTGTGACTGACATTCAGTCGTCTTTATCACCCTGGAACACTTTCAGTGATTCTCTCCAGGATCAACTGATACTATCTCACTATAGCTAATGAGAATCCTAAAATCTATTTAGATCTATCTCATAGATCCAAATCCCAGAATTTAGGAGGTATCACTTTGATCCTTTATGGAGAATCTTTATGATAATAGGAGATCGACCGATCGTAGCATAGGAAATTCCTTTCCTATCAAGAGTATGTTGTCCACGTACAATACGAGGATGACCACTTCACTCTCTACTACCGTTTTGTATATACAAGGTTCATCTACCATTTTGATGATGTCAAATTGTTTGACTAACTCATCAAAACAGATGTTCCAACTCCGCGATGCCTGCTTCATCACATAAAACATCTTGCACACGTTTCCGCTGCTCCCACTGTTTACGTAGCCCTCTGGCTGTGTTCTTATAGACGTTCTCTTCTAAATCATTATTTAGAAAAGTAGTCATGGCACCCAACCACCAGATATCGTAGTCATGGTATGTAGCCGTGGTAAGTAGGATCTGGATGGACTTAAGCATAGTCCCTGGAAAAGGTTTCATCATTATTTGTGCCTGGTCGATGACGAAAACCTTTAACAAGTCTAGCTTTGAAAGTCTCAACTTGTCCATCTACACCAAGTAATCTTCTCAAGATATACTTGCTCCTGATGGGGATTTAACCTTTCAGATATCGCAACCAAAGTCTATACTTTGTTGGTGTATATGGATTCCATCTCAGATTGCTAAGCATCCAGCCATTCTTACAGAGTCCCTACTCTTGATGGCCTGCTCGAATCTAGTTGGGTCATCATCTCATGATGCAATCCTTGCTCCCACTGTCATCGAGAAACCGAAGTATCTCTCAAGCAGGTGAGGAACCCTGCTAGATCGGCGGAGAGGCTGAGGTTCGTCGGGAACTATTGAATTCTTTGGTTCTGTCAAATCATCAGCTGCATTTTTGTATAGCTGGAACCTTTCCAGTTCTACACAACTGACTTTACCTCGATCTTGTCCGGATTTTGCTTTTGACATAGGCCAGACAACCCCAAATCTTAACTAACTTAAGATATGGGCTCTTCCCTTTCCATATCACATATGAAGTGGTAGGCAACTGATTTGATTTGAACCCAATTCAATAGGTATGCAGCTTCTCAAGTGCACAACCTAAAAAGGAAATAGGTAACTCAGTAATACTCATCATAGAGCACACGATATCTAATATTGTGCGATTGCTCCACCCCGATACACCGTTGTGCTGTGGTGTATTCAGAGGAGTAATACGGAGAGAGAATCTCATTCTCCTTTAGAATGGTCCAGGAATGCCATGCACAAGTATTCTCCTCCCTGATCTTATCATAGGACATAATACTTATACCCGTATTGGTTCTCTACTTCTAACTTATATTCTGTGAATATCTCAAAAGGTTCGGACTTGTGTTTCAACAGGAACATATGTCTGAATCTTGAGAGATTATCAGAGAATATAATGAAGTATAAAGAACCATTCCTGGCATGTGTAGACAGGAGACCTTACATACATCATCATGTATCAGTCCCAAGAGTTCATTAACTCTTTCTCTGTTTCCAATAAACAGGGCTATGGTCATCTAATCTTTGTGACATGACTGGCAAGTTTCATAAGATGTAAATTCAAACTGATTTAAATATGCATCTAAAATGTAACTTCAGCTAGTCGGGTCGCATTGATGTGACCTAGTCTACAATGCCTCGAGAAGGATTCGTTCATTTCTGAACTCTTCCTCTTGCGTGTGTTCTGCATACTAGTAACTGTAGTTTGATTTAGAACGTCAATGCTTTTAGATAACGTGCCTGAACCAATCAACTTTTGATATAGGAAATGTTCAAAACTTTATCCATCAATACAAAATTTTATCATTTCTTTACTAAAAAAGAGACTGATATGATTTTGTATATCAGGTTCGGTATCTAATAGCATTTGTTCAGAATCAATGTATTGGTAATACAGGGTGACAGTGACCAACAGACTTGGCTGCAACACTTGCCCCGTTTTCTGTCTCATGAAATTTATCACCCTTTCTCAGTTTTTCTACCCTTTTGTAGCCCTATGTAACAGATTACATATCTGGGATCCTGATCCGGTATCGAATACCCAGGATGCAGAGGATACTGAGAAACAGTTCTTTATAATGAACACACCCGAAGGAGGTGCATCATATGCACTTTCTTCGTTTGGGCATAGAAATTCTGGTATTCCCCTTATTTCCTGCTCTGTCTTATAACAATTATAAGTTAGAGCGGGACCAACGTTCCCCAGCTCAGTATAACAAGCGGGTTCGGTCAATACATCCATATTATTATCTTGATTAAGGCGTGATATGGTCGCTACCAGGAGAGAGAGAGAAGAAAACACTCTGCGTGCGCTCTTGCAAGATTAGATTGGTTATGTATTTTATCTAATCAGGATGGCTCCCACTGTTTTTATCAAATCTTCCTTCAAACCCTAAAAGGAAAGACTAGCCGGGATTAATTACACTCTACAAGTTCGCCAATCTTTCAGCCAGGCCAGTGTCGGTACTTTGAGGGAGGTTCCCCGTACTTTCGCACGGACCTAATTACAGTAAACCTCGTTTTTCCAGAGGCGTAACCCCGTTGACACCTTTCTAGACACCTACTTGATCGGCTAATTGCAAAGTGCAAAACTCTCCCAGGAGTAACAATTACTCGCAGTGGGTATCGGGATCCAACTATCACATAGAAGGTATGCAATCTCATTGCAAATTTCAACACTTGAAACTCCCGATAAGGGTTTTTACCCCTAGCACTTATGACCTTAACTAAGGTCAACAAATCATAAGTACTAGTCAAGTTCTACCCGTCATTTCGTGATTAATTAGACCCACCCACATGACCCTTAACTAAGGTCAACAAAGTCACGCGACTGTCCTAACTAATCGCATCATATGCGGTGTAGGAAGACATCACTTAGTTACCGTATACTGTGCCTTGACTATGGTCAACAAACACAGCACGAATACTACGTACTCTACTTCCTAAAATAACGGAGGGTTGCGAATGGTTTTTTATGAAAACCTTTAACGCTTTGAACTTGATCTCGTTGCGGAATCAAATGGTTTTTAAATGGAATGTTTTTGAGGCTTTTCTAGTTTTGCTAAAGGGGTCACTCCCGGTGAAGGGATCGTCGGCCCTTTCCTCATCGAATGAGGTGCGGGATATATCATATATATCACTGTGCAAAGCAGAAACTATAGAAGCGATCAAAAGACAAACCGAGTGTGTAGCATCTGCCAGTTATTGCTAAAGGAGTCACTCCCGGTGAAGGGATCTCGGTCCTTTCCCCATCGAATAAGGTGCTGGATGTTCTATAATGAACACCGCGATGCAAAGCAAGAACTGTAGCTACCTGTTTTATTTTGAAATTCGATTCCACAACATCAATTAGGTTTATTTTCTTTCATTAATCTTATTAATGAATATCCCATCATTTAAGTCCACCTAAACATCACAGATAAATATAACGTACGCTTATGCCATCCGCATTCGCCACGATGTCCCGTCTGCACCGTTAGGTTAGGTAACTAACGGCAGAGCGAGGCAGGGCTAGCACGGGTGTAAAACATAAGCAACGTCTATATAATATATCATATATACTATATACTATATCTATCACAGAACATCACATGATCACATCACAGATAACGCAGCAGAAAAAAACATATGAAATATTGGATATACTAGGACGTCCGTGTTTTCAATACGAGCCAGTATAAAACACGGATTCCACAGTCGTGATGAATAGCCAATCCCACACCCCTAGACCCCTACGAGAGCGGCAAGCAACCCTACCAATTCTAGGGTTAGGAGACCCGGACTCGACTCCTCAAGATGGTCTCCCACTGGACCCCAGAACCCGGTTACTTGTGCTCCCCTCCTTGGGTCTATCCTAATGCGGAAAAGTAAATAATATACAAATGGTGACAACATCCGCAACCTGGAAGTGCCCCAATAAAAGAATATTACATACAAGTTTTTACATGAATGAAAATGAAAAACACTCATCTCACATAAAAAACCCCCGGCTATTCAAACACGACGATCCAATATAACATATCCAGAAACACATAACATCACATGTCATCAACGTAAGTAAATATGTGCATCCCAATTGTCGTTGACATATAGCAACGAAACCGGCGATATCACATATTACACTTACGGTCACAGAAAAGAAAGTGTAAAACTACAACAGTTGGAATCCGCAAACTCTTTAGACATCACATGCCTAATCATATGAATACCTTAGACATCGCATGCCTAACAATTATAAACCCCGCATTTTAGTCTCAAAATCGAAAACACTTTTCAATATCAAGTCGGGCAATTCAATAAGATTCCCGACATCCTGATCGAATGCTCGTCGCAAACTTCAGTAGACGGCCGCACCCCCGATGCCATCGACGAAGTGCACCAAGGCGGAACACCGCTACCGTGAGCACCCGAACGGATGCTTTCGGCGACGGGGTTCTCCTACAGTCACTTGGTTGGGGCTATGGAGTGAGGCTGTCTATTAAGTTTACCCGGTGAGTATCCGCGTACGCTACGTGATTGCGACGGACTTTTGATCACATCAAAATTCCGTGGCAACCGATCAAGTGAGACTAAAGTGCTATGTTTATAACATTCATTCAGTTATCACATAACTTTTGTGAATTCCAATTGTTGTATCACATTCCGGATAAACAGAAAATGTTAAACTTTCCGATCGAACATTCGAACACCCAAGTTTTCCCGATACGGCTCAACACATGAAATAAGTCTAACAGCATTCAGTTCGTGCCTCAGTACCAACGGTCCAGCCATAGAAGGGTCAAGCCAACGCCTCACATGTGGCACGCCGTACTGCCCCAAACCCGAAGGTTCAAAGGGCAGTTCAAGACGGTCACATAATCGAGTTAAGGTTTGTTGTCTTCCAGAGGGACCATCGCGTTACTTGCACTACTTAGAACGTCGTTAAACTACGGAAAAATCCAACAATTGAAAATTTCCCGGTAGGGGAAAAAGTGGGTATTTATATCCGGTCGAACTTTTTAACATATTCTAAAAATTACCCGGAAAAACACACTGACAAAATTAGACAATCCGATCGATACACCGAGTCCCCAATACAACCCAGAAAATTCAACTCTTGAAAAATTATTAAAAATTCCCAGGAAAACCAGCACTGCAAACTAGGAATTACTGTGCAAAATTTATTGCAAGAGGAGACAAAAGGGCCGCGGAACCGCCGCATTAGCATGCTAATGCCGCGGTTCCGCCGCGCTTTAATGGATTCAGGGGCCCCATTTTATACAGTAATTCTTAGAATCTTCTACTGAGTTTTCTGCATATTTTTAATCTGGAAAAAACCACGTTTTTCAAAAATGTCCAGAGAGCAAAATGCGATTGGGGTTTCGGTTCAATCGGACTTCTAATTCCGTCAACGCATCGCCTAAGGCTCTAGCTAGGCTCTGATACCACTGTAGGGTTCCTAGGCACGCTAATGAAGTCTTGCAAGTGATCAAACACGGCCAATTTAAATTTTATCGGTGCCTACAAACCCTAATACGGACCGTTAACTAGATATATAGGCGATGCGAGCAAGTTAACGACTTTAATGCTAAAGGAAAGAAGCTACAACCTTTGTAGATCCGGTCCTCCACGTCCTAGGCTCCGTGATGAGGTCCCTCCGCTGTCCAAATCAAATCCATGACTCTAGCATCGGCTTCATCGGAGAAAAGGGCGGACTTGGTCGTCGGTTCGATGCCGAAGATGATCTACGTCGAGGCATCACATGATCAAGCTCCAACTTCACCAAGCCTTGAAAACTTATGAAGGAAACACCCTATACGACTTGGCAAGAGGTAGAGGATGAAGAAATAGGAAGTGGGTTCACTTTAGAATTGGATTTCTCACTCATTTTCACTAGTTGCCAATGAAGCTATCAAGCTTTCTCTCCTTTTTGAAGAAGAAGAAGAAGAAGATGATATATGATAAGTTATTAAAAAGGAAAATAAAAAGAATACTTATCATGTCTTCAACCATGGTTTAGTGTAGAGATTTAACTAAGGTTAGATGAGTGGTTAGGGTTGGAGAAGAGACAAGAATGGTGGACTTGTTCAAAGCTTCAAGAAGCTTCAAAGAAAAAACAAAACTAGCAACCATTCTTTTCTCTTTATCTTTTCTAAAATAAATAAATAAATAAATAGATAAAAGAATAAGTAAATGAAATGAAACCCTAATCACTAACTAACCATGGTTTAATTCTTTACACAAACCCAAGCTAGAATGTATCATCAAACATGATACAATCATGTGCACAAAAAATATATCACATATACAATATGCATTTCAAGTGAGTAAATCCATTTAAAGTGAACCAATACTAGTTAATGCAAAGTAATATATCAAATATATAATTATACATTAAATCATTAAATCAACACTTGATTCAATGATCCGGTCATGTCGCATATGACCGGCTAGTATCCAATGTATCGGCTTATCGAATCAATCCTTGATTCGATAACTAGGTTATATCGCATACAACCATTCGACACATTCATCGCGAGAATGAAATACGGTATCACATACTCGCATTATTCTCGGTCCCGCACATATCTCATATGCGCTCCTATTTCATTTCGCTTGAGCCAGGAAACCTCTGTATAGGACTCTAAAGACTCGTCAATACGCCGGCAGCAGATGATGATCATATCAAACACCCACAAGCCGCAAGCGGTCTGCTAAACGTAACGGCCACCCGGGTATTGAGCGATCAGAAGACCGACGAGCAAGCCCGCTCACACTCCTGTGAATCCAACCAGTAACACTTACCGTACAGTCCGGTCTGTTCGTCTGATATGCCGCATATCTCGCATAGGGGTGGTAAACGTCAGACCACAGTAGCTCGATAAGTCATGCCGACGTGAAGTCCATGACATGTGTGAAACTACTGATAATACTTACCAGTAGGTCACTGCAGCCCTGGCCAGGGATTTCCTGTTATGGCCAGTCGAGCATAGCGCAACATCAACCCCCAATACCGGGAGAGACGAATCCCCTCCTATCGCTCATTGCCTCCATGTGAATCGGGACTGTACCCAAAAACCACCTGTTTGCACGACTCAGTAGAGCCGTGGTAGGGTGGAAATCAAAGCACAGTGGGAGACACACAAGACTCTATGACGATCTCGGGTCAACAGACTAAGCTGTACCAGTGTCACCAGAGAACTGCCATCTGCCGTGAGGTATAATACCATCTGGGAGTTCTCGGCGAGTCCGTTCAGTGTACCCAGTCTCCACTGAGCACCCGCATACCATCTCCAATGTCAAACACCAATGGATATGGGATCATCCATCGCCCATCGCATGGGTCGAGAAGATATACGCTAGTCTACTCTGGAATATCGATGCCCCGTCTCGTTATTCCCTCGACTAGGAACATTGAAGGATGTACTCATGGACTATCCAGGCCCCACTAGTATGATCTGCATCACAGTCCTGGAAGTCGAGTACACATCCTAAGGGCTTTATCAACATGTAACAGAGAGACAGAAAGTATACACGTTAAGATAAAGAGCAACCAGATAGCGTACTATCATGTCGAGCAAGAAAGTCCTACCTATATATGTCCCAGCATCCACTACAATATACATCCAATGTACAGTAATGGCCTCTAGGGCATACATATAACTAACAGGTTCTCTACTTCTGACTTATATTCTGTGAATTTCTCAAAAGGTTCAGGCATGTGTTTCAACAGGAGCATGTGTCCGAATCTTGAGAGATCATCAGAGAATGTAAAGAAGTACAAAGAACCAGTCCTGGCAGATATAGACTGGGGACCTTACATACATCATCATGTATCAGTCCCAAGAGTTTACTAACTCTTTCTCTGTTTCCAATAAACAGAGCTATGGTCATCTAATCTTTGTGACATGACTAGCAAGTTTCACAAGATGTAAATTCAAACTGATTTAAATATGCATCTAAATGTAACTTTAGCCAGTCGGGTCGCATTGATATGACCTAGTCTACAATACCTCAAGAAGGATTCGTTCATTTCTGAACTATTCCTCTTGTATGTGTTCTGTATACTAAGAACTGTAGTTTGATTTAGAACATCAATGCTTTTAGATAACGTGCCTGAACCGATCAACTTTTGATATAGGAAATGTTCAAAACATAATCCAATAATACAAAATTATATCCTTTCTTTATTAAATAAAGAGATTGATATGATTTTGTATATCAGGTTCGGTATCTAATAGCATTTGTTCAGAATCAATGTATTTGGAAATACAGGGTGACAGTAACCAACAGACTTGGCTGCAACACTTGCACCATTTTTTGTCTCATGAAACTTATCACTCGTTCTCAGTTCTCTACCTTTCTGTAGCCCATGTAACGGATTACAGTTACGGGATCCTGATCTGGTATCTAATACTTAGGACGTAGAGGACATTGAGAAACAGTTCTTTATAATGAACACACCCGAAAGAGATGCATCATATGCACTTTCTTCGTTTGGGCGGCATAGGAATTCTGGTATTCCCCTAATTTCCTGCTTGGTCTTATAACAATTATAAGTTAGAGCGGGACCAACGTTCCCCAGCTCAGTATAACAAGCGGGTTCGGTCAATACATCCGTATAATTATCTTGATTAAGGCATGATATGGTCGCTACCTTGAGAGAGAGAGAAGAAAACACTCAGCGTGCTCTCTTGCAAGAATAGATTGGTTATTATTTTATCTAATCAGGATGGCTCCCACTGGTTTTATCAAATCTTCCTTCAAACCCTAAAGGGAAAGACTAGTCGGGATTAATTACACGCTACAAGTTCGCCAATCTTTCAGCCAGGCCAGTGTCGGTACTTTGAGGGAGGTCCCTCATGCTTTCGCACGAACCTAATTAATGTAAACCTCGTTTTTCCAGAGGCGTAACCTCGTTAACACCTTTCTAGACACCTACTTGATCGGCTAATTGTAATGTGCAAAACTCTCCCAGGAGTAACTCTTACTCGCAGCGGGTATCGGGATCCAACTATCTCATAGAAGGTATGCAATCTCATTGCAAATTTCAACACTTGAAATTCCCGATAATATTTTACCCCTAGCGTCCTATGACCTTGACGGAGGCCAAACTACCCTTAGTCCGCTAGTCAAGTTCAACCGGTCATTTCCTGATTAAATTAAACCCACCCGCACGACCCTTGACGGAGGCCAAACAACGTCGTACGAATACCCTAATCTAATCGCATCATATGCTAGCAGATAAGCACTAGTTAGCTACCGTACACTACGCCTTGACGGAGGCCAAACTACCGCAGCACGAATACTAACTAGTACTTATCTGAAATGACGGAGGGCTACGACAGGTTTTTCTGAAAACCCATTGCGTAATGAACTTGATATCGTTGTAGAATCAAATGATTTTAAAATGGAGTGTTTCTGAGGCTTTTCTAGTTTTGCTAAAGGGGTCACTCCCGGTGAAGGGATCGTCGGCCCTTTCCTCGTCGAATGAGGTGCGGGATATATCATATATATCACTGTGCAAAGCAGAAACTATAGAAGCAATCAAAAGACAAACCGAGTGTTGTAGCATCTGCCAATTATTGCTAAAGGGGTCACTCCCGGTGAAGGGATCTCAGCCCTTTCCTCATCGAATAAGGTGCAGGATGTTCTGCAAGGAACACCGCGATGCAAAGCAAGAACTGTAGTTACCTGTTTTTGAAAATTCGATTCCACAACATCTTAGGTTTCTTTTCTTTCATTAATCATATTAATGAAGTCCCATCATTTAAATCACCTAAACATCACAGATAAATACGACGTACACTTATGCCATCCGCATTCGCCTCGATGTCCCCTCGTGCACCGTTAGGTTAGGTGACTAACGGCAGAGCGGGGCAGGGCTAGCGCAGGTGTAAAACATAAGTAACGTCTATATAATATATCATATATACTATATGCAGTATCTATCTGAATATATCACATGATCACATCACAGATAACGCAGCAGAAAATAACATATGAAATATTTGATATACTAGGACGTCCGTGTTTTATTTTGAGCCTGAATGAAACACGGATTCCACGGTCATGATGAATAGCCAATCCCACACCCCTAGACCCCTACGAGAGCGGCAAGCAACCTTACCAATTCTAGGGTTAGGAGACCCGGACTCGACTCCTCGAGATGGTCTCCCATTGGACCCTAGAACCCGGTTACTTGTGCTCCCCTCCTTAGGTCTATCCTAATGCGGAAAAGTAAATAATATACAAATGGTGACAACTTCCGCAACATGGAAGTGCCCCAATAAAAGAATATTACATACAAGTTTTTACATGAATGAAAAAGAAAAACACTCATCTCACATAAAAAAAACCCGGCTATTCAAACGCGATGATCCAATATAATATATCCAGCAACACATAACATCACATGTCATCAACGTAAGTAAATATGCCCATCCCAATTGTCGTTGACATATAGCAACGAAACCGGCGATATCACATATTACACTTACGGTCACAGAAAAGAAAGGGTAAAACTACAACAGTTGGAATCCGCAACATCTTTAGACATCGCATGCCTAAACAAATGAATTCCTTAGACATCACATGCCTAACAATTATAAACCCCGCATCTTAGTCTCATTTATCAAAAACTCTTTTCAATATGTAGTCGGGCAATTCAACAGGATTCCCGACATTCTGATCGAATGCTCGTCACAAACTTTAGTAGACGGCCGCACCCCCGATGCCATCGATGAAGTGCACCAAGGCGGAACACCGCTGCCGTGAGCACCCAAACGGATGCTTTTTGGCGACGGGGTTCTCCTACAGTCACTTGGTCGGGGCTATGGGGTGTAGCTGTCTATTAAGTTTACCGGCGAGTATCCGCGCACGCAACGTGATTGCGACGGACTTTTGATCATATCAAAATTCCGTGGAAACCAATCAAGTGAGACTAAACTGCTATGTTTATAACATCCAAATCAGTTATCTCATAACTACTTGTGGATTCCAAATATTGTATCACATTCCAGATAAATAGAAAATGTTAAACTTTCCGATCGAACAATCAAACACCCAAGTTTTCCCGAAACAGCTCAACACATGAAATAAGTTTAAAAACATTCACTTCATGCCACAGTACCAACGGTCCAGCCGTAGAAGAGTCAAGCCAACGCCTCACATGTGGCACGCCGTACTGCCCCAAACCCGAAGGTTCAAAGGGCAGTTCAAGACGGTCACATAATCGAGTTAAGATTTGTTGTCTTCTAAAGGGTCCATCGCGTTACTTGCACTACTTAGAACGTCTTTAAACTATGGAAAAATCCAACACTTGGAAATTTCCCGGCAGGGGAAAAATTGGGTATTTATATCCGGTCGAACTATTCAACATGTTCTAAAATTACCCAGAAAAAGACATAGAAACAATCCGATCGTAACATCGAATCCCCAATACAACCCAGGAAACTCAACTCTTGAGTAAAATTTAAAAATTCCCAGAAAACACAGCAATTCCAGAAATAAATTACTGTCCAAACCACGTGGCCTAACTCACCGATATGGCCGCAGAACCGCTGCGCAAGCCAGGGTGGGGCCGCGGTTCCGCGGCGCTTTGGTCGAGTTGTGGTCACGTGCTGCACAGTAACTCCTACAATTCCCTGCTGAATTTTTTGGATATTTTTAATTTGGAAAAATCCACTGTTTACAAAAATGTACAGAGAGGGGTTGCAATTAGGGTTTCGGGGTTCGATCGGGTTTCTAACTTCTTCTACACTTCGCCTAAGGCTCTAGCTAGGCTTTGATACCACTGTAGGGTTCCTAGGCACACTCAAGAGGTTCCACAACTGATCAACCATGCCAAAATCAAATTTTAAATGTGCCGAGAAACTCTAATGCTAGATCGTTAACTAGAGATAAGGCGAAAAACATGCAAGTAAACAACTTTATTGCTAAGTGAAAGGGACTACAACCTTTGTAGATCCGGTCCTCCACTTCTCTAGCTCCGTGTTGACGTCCCTCCGCTGCGATCATCGAAATCCCGGACTCTAGTGTCGGTTTCATCGAAGAAATGGGCGGGCTAGGTCGTTGACTTCGATGCCGAAGATGATCTACGTCGAGGCAACTCAAACTCAAGCTCCATCTTCACTAGGTCATGAAACTTGTGAAGATAACACCCTATACAACATGGCAAGTGGTAGAGGATGAAGAAATAGGAAGTGGGTTCACTTTAGATTTGGATTTCTCACTTGGATTCTTCACTTGGAATTTTCTAGCAATGGTTTTCTTCTTCATGAAGAAGAAGAAGAAGAAAGAAAAGAATAAAATGAATTATCAAAAATAGAAAATCAAGTGATGCTTATCATTTAGCAACCATGGGTGAGTGTAACCAATGTAGAGAATAAACTAGGGTTTAGGTAAATGGTTAGGGTTAACGATAAAACAAAAATGATAGACTTTTTCAAAGATGCTAGAAAAGCTTCATGAAGCTTCAAGCATAACAACAAAAGGCCACCATTTAGTTTTTTCAAAAATAAATAAATAAAATAAATAAATAAGCTAAAACCCTAACCATTAACCTAAACATGGTTTAAGTGATACACACACCCAAGTTTGCATGTATCATCAAATATGATACAAACAAGTGCACAAAAATATATCACATATACAACTTGTGCAAATCAAGTGAGAAAATCCATCTTAAGTGAACAATACTAGTCAATGTAAAGTAATATATCTAATATATAATTATACATTAAATCATTAAATCAACACTTGATTTAATGATCCGGTCATAATGCATATAACCGACTAGTATCAAGTGTATCAATATATCGAATCAACATTTGATTCGGTAACCCGGCTATATCTTATATAACCGTCCGATGATACAAATCGCGAGAATAGAATTCAGTATCACATACTGGTATTATTCTTGGTCCCGCACATATCTCATATGCGCCCCTATTTCGTTTCGCTTGAGCCAGGAAACCTTTGTGTAGGACTCTAAAGACTCGTCAATACGCCGGCAGCAGGTGATGATCATATCAAACACCTACAAGCCGCAAGCGGTCTGCTAAACGTAACTTCCACCCGGGTATTGAGCGATCAGAAAATCAACGAGCAAGCCCGCTCACACTCCTGTGAATTCAACCAGTAACACTTACCGTACAGTCCGGTCTCGTCGTCTGATATGTCGCATATCTCGCCTAGGGGTGGTAAACGTCAGACCCCAATAGCTCGATAAGTCGTGTCGATATGAGGTCTATAACAGTTCGAGAAACTACTGGTAACACTTACCAGTAAATCTCAGCAACCCTGGCCAGGGATTTCCGGTTATAGCCAATCGAACACAGCGCAACATCAACTCCCTATACCGGGAGAGACGAATCCCCTCCTATCGCTCATTGCCTCCATGTGATTCGGGACTGTACCTAAAAACCATCGTTTTGCACGCCCTCTTGGACGTGGTAAGGTGGAAATCAAAGCAAAGTGGGAATCACACAAGACTCTATGACGATCTCGGGTCAACAGACTAAGCTGTACCAGTGTCACCAGAGAACTGCCATCTGACGTAAGGTATAATACCATCTGGGAGTTCTCGGCGAGTCCGTCCAGTGTACCCAGTCTCCACTGAGCACATGTACACCATCCTTGATGTCAAACACCGATGGATATGGGATCATCCATCGCCCATCATATGGGTCAAGATGCGTATACGCTAGTCTACTCTGGTGCATCGATGCCCTGTCTCGATACACCCACGACTAGGGACTTTGAAGGATGTACTTATGGACCACCATGTCCCCACTAGTATGATCTGCATCATAGTCCAGGTAGTCAAGTACACATCCTAAGGGCTTTACCAAAATGTAACAGAGAGACAATCAGTGTACACGTTAAGGTAAAGAGTAACCAGATAGCATACTATCATGTCGAGCAAGAAAGTCCTCCCTATATATGTCCAAGCATCTACTACAATATACATCCTATGTATAGTAATGGCTTCTAGGGCATACATATAACTAACAATGGGTAGCCATTACGTACAGCTAGTGCCACTGATGTGCTTGTGGTTAAACCCACTGCCAGCGTATTGACGAGTCTTTAGAGTCCAAAACAGAGAGTTTCCCTGGTTCGGGCGAAACGTTGTAGAGGTCGTATGGTTTTATGGCAGGGTTCAATCATATACGTGTACTTATGCACGGATCATGATCGGACGGATAATACTAGTAGGCTTTGGTTTAAGCCGGACCCTAGTATTATATTTTTGGATTATTTTCGTCTCGTTGTATTCGTGTTCAGTCGGAATACGGATACGGGTATGTATATACGGATGAGAGGTATTCTTGTAATGCTATTACAAGTTTCACTTTAGAAGTTGCCTTTTCTTTTGTGTATTAAACATTTAGTTTAAATGTTTATTTTGTGGAACGTGTGACTCAATGTTTTAGCCTTTATTCTTGGTGCATGCACTTGTAACTCATGGTGATGAGTCATGGTGTCTTGGTATTTTTTATTTTGGCTAAGATATTTGTATGTGTGTGTTGTGAGATATTTTAGTGGGGTGAGCATGTGAGAGGCAGATCTATTTTTAATGGGGATTTTCTTTTGTTTCTCACTTGCTCACAAAAGATCACACAACACTCATTTTCTTCACTTGGTCTTTCTTGAGTTCACACTCTTCACTCCCATGGAATCTTCTTCAACCTCCACCCATACCCTCTCATAAATTGAGAATTCTTGGATGTTTTGAGACAAAGTATTCACACACAATCTCTACTTCATCTTCGCGATCTAGGCTAGCAAACTAGATACCCGAGTTGCTTCGGTTTTGAGGCAGGAGCCCATATTACGAATACTCGACGTGGATCTTCTTCGATGTGGGGAGACCGGAGATCAAACTTGATCAGGGAAGCCGCGAGGAGCTTGGGACAGAGGTTGAAGACCGAAGGACACGGATCGATCGGTATAACCTCTCTAAACTTCTTTACATATAGTTAGTGTAAGGTTAATGGTTCGATCCGGGAATTGGGTTCCGTTAGAACCGGATTTTTAAAGTTTTTGTTCCGCATTTGGTCACGGATTGATGGCCGGGGCGCTGGCGTAACCCAACAAGACACATCTGAGCAAAACGGATATAACTCTCACCTGAAAGCACCAAATCGTGATCCGTTAGAAAAATAAGAAAGATAACACACTAACCTTCAAAACGATACCATGCATAGACATAAAATCTATAAACTTATGTTCTTAACCAAACTTTGAATATAAAGTAAATTCTATGTGCTTTCAAAGCAAATTTGAACATTGAAAGAAAAGTGTTCCCTACTTATCAAACCTAAAACGGGACTTCACCCGAGTTTCAAGACCCTTACCCGATGGTCCCCAAAATAGGTTTCCTCAAGTTGAAACTTCCCTATTTCTCACAAATGTGTACGAGTCGTAATTAAAACGACCCCCATTTGTTTAAAATGAATGGATGTGGCCCCTATATAGGATAGTGCCCATCCACACACTTTCGCATATTGTCAAATTTGATATTAAAATACCCCCCGATATCAAAGTTCTTTATAACTTTGTATACTTTGTAATTTATATTCGAATTGTATACAAAACGAATAAAATATAATGAAAGTCTTTTGATTTCTTATATTATTTTCTGTTTGCAACTATTTTATATCTGTAAATATGATTTCTTTGATGTAATTTGAGCAACCTAAGATGGTATCCTGTCTAGCTAATTCTCTAGACACTAGTGTGTAATTAACCATAGATGCTTATGCTTATTGAAAGTCTCGAACTCAGGCCCTTCTGGTCAAATTTTAAAACTCAAATTTTTTTGTTTAAACTCTACCTAGTTTAATCGTTCACTCGATAAAGGTCCTAAAGAGGGTAAACAAAAACGAATTTGAATACTTATTAAATATGAGCACTCAAAATATCTGGTGAAGAAATATATTCATACAAATTGAATACTATATGAATAAATAAATACGTTAGAAAATATTTTCTACATAATATTAGTCTATTTTGTATGTTTTGAAACAAACTTGATAAAATAATATGACAAATATTCTTTTCACTGCATAAATATAAAATGAGGGGAAAAAATGAATGGTATAAATGAGCTTTATTAAGTAGAAATTACATTTACAATGATATATTATATTGTATTTGTGTGTAGATATCCATATCAATATCCAAATATTCATATTTTTGGATATCTTATGCTGTTAATTTTGTAAAACTGTATCCATACTGTATCGAAAAAATAATTATCGAAAAAATAATAACAACCATATCCATATCCGTATTCGACCATATATTGAATTCTTCTTTCGGATATTACAGAAAGAGTAATGGTTATCAAACATATCATCTGACTAAAATAGCTTTCATTACTTGAAACAAATCTTTAGCTTTTATTGATGGAAAAACATTGCTCTTACATTGATCGAAAACATAAAATCAAGTTTCAAAAAGAAAATAAATCCTATAAGAAAATGAAATAATAGCGAAGCTTTCTAAGATTGAACAAAACATGGCATATGGTCGCGAAGCCAAATTCCTAACATTTAGGCAGATCTATGGGCGGAGGTGGTAGCTTTTGGCTGGGTTGTTCTCCATCCAAAACTAACCAAGCCATCTTTAGACCCC
Source organism: Agapanthus africanus (assembly GCA_030015575.1). Classification (NCBI taxonomy): domain Eukaryota; kingdom Viridiplantae; phylum Streptophyta; class Magnoliopsida; order Asparagales; family Amaryllidaceae; genus Agapanthus; species Agapanthus africanus. Next base: position 477,159,735 of record JASDDO010000019.1, on the reverse strand, counting down.
AACTCGTGTGTACCTCCAAGTGACAATGCATAAACCACACCCCTACAAATACACATCATTATCAGATTGAAATCACGGAATTGTTGTTGTATATGGTATTTAAAGCAAAGAAGCGAAATTGGAGTATTTACCATCTTGCCTTCTCCTAATAAATTAGATTTACACATTTAATAGGACAAATTAATCAACTCACCGGGATTATCAGCGCGAAATCTGATGGCTACCCAACCTCCAGCAGGAACCCCGACAGTGTTCCTCTCAATTGGGTCCACCAAATTGAATTTGATTGGGTCCTTTGCCGGATGATAGTTTCCAAACCCTTGGCCAATCACAAAGAAATTGAACCCATGCAAGTGCAATGGGTGGCTCTCAGCCCCAAGAATACTAGTATCCTGCATCACCAGCTCTACACTTGTATTGTATTTCAACACTAATAACTTTTTCCCGTTGCTTACGAAAGTATTATTTGGAGGAGTCCCCGTGTAATTAAAGTAATGCAACGGGTTTACTGGAAAATACGGGCTATAAACTCTATTTGATTTCCCAAAGAAGTGAGCTTCGAGGAGAACTGCGGTAGGCATTACGAATGACACGTTGTTGACAGAAGCGGCGAATTTGGTCCCATTCGGACCTTGGCATGTTTGATTTTTTGGGCATGGACTCGAACCCAATCCGACAGTGAAGAAGTAGTGTTTATCGACAATCTGAGGTACGTTGGCCGGAAATTGTATAGCTGCTAGACTTCGCAACTTGTTAGTGAAATTTGTGGCAAAAGAAGTGTCATTAAGAGATGGAAGTGTTGGCTTGAAGAGTGGTAGGTTCTTCATGGATGTGCTGTTGTCATTTTGGTACTCTAGAACACCTATGGTGGTCGAGTTATCAAAGGTTCCTGGGGCACTGGTGGCATAAGGCCTTGCAGCCATAAAGAATGTCGCGTTAGGAGAGATATGTTTGGTATGGAGAAGGACATTGGTAGTTTGGCCTGGGGCGACTAGAATTGCACTGGAATCGAATGGCTTTACGTAGACAGCGTCTACATCGACGGTGATGAGGCTGTGGTTTGCAATGCTGAAGAACAACTCATCGTTAAGTGCAGCGTTGATGATGCGGAGGAGGTAGGACTTTCCTGGCTTCACCTTCTGCTTGAATGTGTCTGTTTTTCATTATTATTTATTATTATTATTATTAACAAGCATGATAAATGAATACAGCTGATAGTTTTAACTTTATATACCTTTGGACGAGCAATAGTATGAAGGGCCCGGAAGACCATTGATAGTGTAAGCATCAGAAACGTTTGGACCTCCACCGGTCTGAAGGGCTTGACTAATAATTGCCTCAGTGTCTGACTTCCACCATTCGCATTAAAATTTGATAATACTATTATGTAAGCTTCTAAAGTCTAAACTCTAAATTATAGCTAACATGAGCAATAAACTTAGGAATCCCCTTACCAAAGATGATAGGGAGTTCTTTAAAGGGTTTTGCAAATGGATAAGGGACTCCAAGCTTAGGGAGGATGATGATGGGTCCATAGAGAGTGGCTCTTAGCCAAGAGGCGTGTGCATGCCACCAAAGGGTGCCTCTTTGGTCCACAGTGGTGAAATTATAAGCATAGCTTCTGCCCGTTTGGATCGGACACTGGGTTATGTAAGCTGGCCCATCGGCCCATCCACTTCGAAGTTGGCGAATCCCATGCCTAAGTTCATTTATGGTTTACATAAGTAATTAAACAACAAATATATATATATATATATATAATAAAAATTGCAATTCAATATAACTCAATTTAAATTTAAATTATAATAGGGTTTTTTTAACGAAAAGCTTAGGGAGGATGATGATGGGTTTTTTTAATGAAAGGGTAAATTTAAATTATAATAGGGTTTTGTAAAATTAATCTCCTTACTCCAAATTATACATTTCTATACACTACTACAATAATCGCTTGTCCATATGGATATAGCTGTAGGGCCAAAACACTGCCCCTACGGATATATCGGTAGGGATACAAAATTCCTCCGCAGGTCCCAACACCGCAGGTGCAAGTTTTCGTCCTGAACATGCCCCTGCGGAGTAATAATTACCCCTGCGCCTTACTCCGTAGGGATATTTATCCTTACGAATTACTCCGTATGTATATAATCTTTATTTAATTTATTGGTTCATAAAATAAAAAAAGTGTACCTACGGAATTATCTGTAGAGCCTGATAAATGCCCCTACTGAGAGGAAAGTTTTACCATTGTTACTGAGTTCATAGGGACAAAATATCAGATATTCTGATATTTTTTCCCTACGGCGAAATGTGTAGGGGCAAACCTTGCACCTACGGATTAATCCATAGGTGCAACAGTTGCAGCTACAAATTAATCCGTAGGGACAAAATATCAGGTTCTTTTTTAAATAATTGGCTTTCCGTTTTTTCTCTGCCATATGCACAATAATATATACATTATATAACCAAATACAGAAATATTCATATTCAACATCTCACGCATAATATATAAAAGAAACAAACAAACAGAATACAATATCAATCTAAATCATCGTGAACAAGCAAACAACCACCTGTATCGTCCAAAATATATACAATATGTATCAGATAAGTACATACATCCTCAAAAATAGAAATAAAACTACCCTAACTCGGTCCAGCACCTCCACCTCTGATAATCGCCGTAATCTGGCGCATCTGCTCCACGGTGCAACCCCGAATCGTCAAAAACTCGACTAATGAAGGAGTGGACTGTGCGGGAGCCTGAGCGGGCTGTGGAGTTGTAGGAGTGGTCTGTGCAACCGCAGCCGAGGCAGTGGTTTACGGAGCCTTAGCCGAAGGAGATGCCTATGGAGCCGTAGCCGAAATAGCCTGCTGAATCTGTAAATTTTTGTGTGTGATAAACGAGTAAGAACGGTGTATTAGATTTTAGTCAAATTCGTATCATTATCAGATTATTGCAAAACCCCAATCGAAGAATACTTAGAGACTTACGCCTAGTTTGGATATCTAATTTGAAAAACCGTAGTTTATTTTAATTAGATAGTTTTATATAAGTATGATTAATCAAAGCTAAGTTTACAACCAAATAAACTCAAGCTACTGATATTTCATATGTTACTATTTATAATGTGATATTTTTTACTATTAATTAATATATGTACCAACATCTCTTTCAACTTCTCGATGGTTGTCTACAAGACGGCAACATCATGTTTCAGACGTCGCTCACGGGGGATATGGGAAGTAACTGCTGGAGTGGAGTCCAACCTTATATGGGCCCTGCTAGGACCCAGTCCCCGGCCTCTCTCCCAACCTCCATGGTGCCCTCCGTGTGCGGCGTCTAGGACTGAGGTCAGTAGCATCGGATCAATCTGTCCACTAAAATCGATCCCCGATGCCTCTGCCTGCTCCACCACCCGCTCCTACACCCACATTAACCATTAAAATATAAGCATATCATTTAAATTTGAACTTATCAAAACAATAATTTCATTCGAATTAAAATAAATATTAGTACTTACGCAGTACTCCTGGGTAGCGATGTCGGGGAATCGAATCTCGCCCGTAGCGGGATCTGTCAAGGTGCCGTGGATTGTATCTGTTAAGGTTCCAGTGAAGACCACTTTCGGTTATGCTCAGTATGCTCAGTTGTACATTGATGAGATTATGTGTTTGCACGACGTTCCCACATGCATCGTATCCGACAGGGGCACCCAGTTCACTAGCCGTCTTTGGCAGAAGCTTCAGGAAGTTTTGGGTACCCGATTGAGTTTTAGCACCGCTTTCCATCCGCAGACCGATGGTCAGTCAGAGCGGACTATACAGACTATGGAGGATATGCTTCATGTGTGCGTGGTTGATTTTGGTGGAAGTTGGGATCGTTACTTGCCGTTGATAGAGTCCTCCTACAATAACAGTTATCAGGAAACGATTCAAATGGCACCTTTTGAGGCTTTGTATGGTAGAAAGTGTTGATCTCCAGTCTGTTGGACCGAACTTAGCGAGAGCACGATTTTGGGACCCCAGCTAGTTCAAGAGACTACAGAGAAAATTCAGTTGATTTAGGATGGGATGAGAGCAGCCCAGTGCAGACAGAAATTTTATGCCGACTGTCGTCGTCGTAGGCTCGAGTTCGCAGTGAGGGATCATGTATTCCTACGGATTTCTTCGATGATGGACGTGATGTGATTTGGGAAGAAAGGGAAGCTTAGTCCCAGATTTGTAGGTCCTTTTGAGATCCTTGAGCGAGTTGGTACCGTTGCCTATCGTTTGGCACTTCCGCCCATTTTTCCGAATGTTCACCCCGCATTCCATGTATCGATACTTCGCAAGTACCTTCATGACCTTTCGTCACGACCCGAAATTTGGCACGTGATGGCACATAAACCACGTAACGTCTAAGGTGTAACGCAATTCAAGTAAGCCAAAAACCCAGAAATCTAAACCATCAAAAGTAGTAAGTGATAAGAACATTGTTAAAAACTTTTGGGAATCTCAAATAAAAATCTTTAAGTTAAGTTGCTTTCATAAAATTTTGGCAGCACCTCCTTTGTAAAAACTAGCCCCGAAACGGGTACAAACATAAGATATAAGTATAGCATCCCTAAACGGGAGCAAATCTCGCCCAAAGGCGGAAACAACCACCACAAGAAAATATACAACGCCTTAGCGAAGGAATAGACAATATAAATGAAAAAGCATAAACGAGATAATCAACATAAGAAAAGGCCGGCTCACATGAGCATGACATTCAGAGTCACAAAATAACATACAATATCGTCCTTACATCCCGTCTCTAAGTCAATACATGAAGTAGTAGATGGAGAGTACTAGATACAATAAGATATACAATGAACATCATCGGATAACCGCAAAACCTACCTATAGCAAAACTGCTCACAATCAGCCGTAGCGGTATCCTCTGCAAAAAGATATAATAAGAAGAAGCCCTGCCGTGACTGCTCTGTGGGACAACGTGCAAAACACTATGGCACAACGGGAGTGAGTTGCCAACTCGTGAATAGTAAATAACATAATGCAGGTAATCGCAGGTATGCACGCACTGCGATAATCTATCATATGTAAACTGATAGGATAATGTGGCAATATGTATATGCAACAGTCATGAAAGGTACTTTATCAGGTACTACTAATACATGAAGCAATGCATATCAAATGAAAGCTGAGTATGGGATAAAACATATCATCATCACGGAATCCTCATCGTGGAAAAACCAGTGTCCATCAACGACACTCCAAATCCCAATACCTTAGGCACCGTCACTCTGATCGGTCCTCATATCCTGTAAGTCTCATGGAACCTGAGTGTCCAACACCGACACTCGAAAATATCATGAAAACTAGTGTCCATCAACAACACGTAAATACTCATATCATGGGCTCCGTCTGCGGGATCGGCCCACGGGCTTCGGCAGAACGGTTGGTCCATGTCCATCTCATAATTCCGGCCGGTATCCTCCAGATATCCGCCGAGTCCAAATACTATCACCGGTAGGTAGTGCTCCCCCCTGCCGGGCTTAACGCCATCATCTTCAATCTTCTTGCCCCCGGGGTACCTTACCGGGTCCACCATGTACCCACACACGGCCTCATCCAACTCCTCGCATCGGGTTTCTAACACAAGTCTAAGAACCGAGAAAACTCATGGTGGACGCATCGAAATATCAGATTAAGAGAAATTAGGTTTTTCAAACAATGCATAATTTCTTGAAATACCACGGTCCTCAAATCTATAAAATCACATGAAATCCATATCTCAATGCGTAAATCCATGAAATATAATATATGCAACATAAAACGGTAATATGAGCATATCAAGGAAAAGCCGCTATTTAAATGCATCAAGTTATTAAAAATATCATGCGGGTTCCAAATTTCTCCAAAGTCAAATGCAAAATCATATAAAGGTGAACATGTAGCTATATCAATGTACATGTATAAACATGTAGGTATAGCAAAGTATATGTGTATGCTATATTTCATATGCATAAAGGAATAAAAATCAATGTCTCAATGTCACTAACCAATACAATATCATATATGTATATGTGATGTGCGTGTCATGGCAATTACCGACGGTGTGTGTGTAGCATACAATTTGTACTCGTGCAATATGAACCGTCAGTAATGGTGTTGTGTCTCATTAATACTATGTCCATATGCAATAGGAAAATGAGGTATGCAACAATGGTACACATCCACAATCAATGTCCATATACTTATAACTAATAATCATGTTATTGAATCTAGCCCAGACGCATAACGCCATACGGGCGATTCCCCTGTAGATGTTAAATCTACCCACAGATGATTTTTGGCTAAGTAAAGCCAACTACTTGCTTTCCCTTCTTCGCAGCGTCCGAAGTCGCTGCCTGCGATCCTAAAATCATACAACAATCATAACAAGTTCACATTAGAAATCGACCAATAACACGTACAAACTACGTTTGACCAACGCACCAACTTCAAACAAACTCTCAAGTGTTCGTCTAGTGGTTAACGTGTGAAGCAACACCCCGAAACCAACCCAAGTGCAGCAGCTACACAAAGTACACGAACCGTGTCGGATAACGTAACGCGCGTAGTCGAAACACTAGAAACAAGCAATGTGATCCCAGATTTTGTATACTGTAAAAACATAAGAATCAAGCAGTACCAAACACTCTAAAACAACTGCAAACAGCTACCCTATAAAACCCAAGCCCCAATGCCCCTAAAAGCCCAAGGTCGCCGGATTTCATCATGATCTCGCCGGCCGAAACCGATCAGGTGGGGTTCGTGCTTCAGGTGTACACTCAGGGCCACTAGTACATCACTACTACATTGCTAGATTTTCCAGTATACACTCGGGGTCACAGCAGATCACAGACATCCTATAATGACACTAAAAATACAATATGTGCACAGAACTGAAGGGTTACCCTAGAGCCCCAGCCAACTCCCGTGGCCAAATGCGGAACAAAATTTTTTCTTGCAAACAAAACTTGATGCTAGACTAAGCCTTAAAACCGGATCTTACCATAAAACCTACTTAGCAAAAGAAGAAGTGCTATCTACTGTGATAGAAACCTCACCAAACGTACCAAGTCCTTCGGTCTTTTTTCTTCATCCTTAGCTCCTTGCATACACCTTGAACATGCTTGAACTCCAACTCCGGCTCATTCGGTCCTCCGGGATCGAGCTTGTTCTCCGGCTTCCTTTTGTCGTAGATGATTCACCCGGGGAGTATGATCCATGGCTCTAGCTCTTTGCAATATGTCAAAAGAGCAACTAGAGAACTTGGGATGCTAGTCCAAGTGGTCTAGGATGTAGTGGGGTTGTCTAAGTGTTAGCTATCTCTTTTCTAACATCTTCACTTATTTCTCAACACATGAGAATGTTAGTGAAGAGGAAGAAGATGAAGGTGGAGCAAAGCAAGAGGAGGGAGGAACTTGATAGAAAAATGGGAGCTCAAGAAATTATGAACCATAGCATGAAAGAGAAAATACACACATAGGTTTTGTGTATGAATTCTTTCATTAAACAATTAGCAACCATGCTTCAATAGTAACTCCAAAATGAATTATAAATTCATTTGACTACTATTGATGTATGGTCACCTCTTTTCCTCCCATACTCTTTACTTTACACCTCATTTCCAATTATAAAATAAAAGGAAAATACATAATGAGGTGGCCACCTTCTAGAAGGAAATCTGTAGTAAATACGGATTTCAGTCTACTATACAAATATACCGGCAATCGGATAAAAATCCGAACGCCCGAAAGAGATAGAATAACACGAAGAACGTAATACTAGAATATATATATATCGAAATACATATACGTAAATTATTAAATCAATACCTGATTTAAAAATCCGGCTCAAACCCGAGCCGGCTAGTATTACAAACTATCCGATCGAAAATCCGAGTACCAAGTACATCAATCGATCGAACTCTGCACGTATCCAATACGGCCACTACATCGTTTTGCCTGGATCAGTGAAACCCTCTGTGTGGGACTCTAAAGACTCGACAGTACTCTGGCAGTGGGTTTAACCACAAGCACGTCAGCGGCACTAGCTGTACGTAACGGCTGCCTAGGTACTTGTCGAAAAGGAAGGCCGACGAGCAAGCTCGTCCGAACTCCTACTGAGCCTATCTATGACAATATCTATACAGTCCGGTCTCTTCGTCAAAGAGTATCGCATACCGGGTCTAGGGGTGGTGAACGTCTGACCCTAACAACCTTATAAGTCGTGCCGATGTGGCTCAGGACCAATCCGGGAAACTACTGATCAACCTATCAGTAAATCCCAAGTGCCTTGGCCAAAGTCTTATGGTCCTGACCAATCGAATCACAGTGCGATATCGACTCCCTATACCGGGAGAGACGAATCCCCGACAATCGCTCACTGCCTCCATGTGGCTCGGGACTGAACCCAACCAAAACCTGTTTGCACGACTCAGTAGAGCCGTGGTAGGGTAGTGATCAAAGTTCAGTGGGAACTCACACGATACAAATGCCGATCTCGGGTCCAAAGACTAACCTGTACACATGTCACCTGAGAACTCCCATCTGACGATAGGTATAGTACCACATAGAAGTTCTCGGCGAGTCCGTCCAGTGTACTCACATCCAGTGAGCACCTATATACGATCTTAGGTGCATCAGACCAATGGCTGCGGGACCAACCATCCCCCGACGGGGCTAGAAACGTACACACCAGTCCACTCTGGAGTATCATTGCCCAGTCTCGATACTCACGCGACTAGGGACCATTTAAGGATATGCTTATAGACTACCCTGCTCCCATAAGTATGATCGCCATCACAACGCAGGTAGTCAAGCAAGATCCTAGGGGCTTTATCAACATGTAACTGCAATATGTAATAACGAGTATGACATACGCCATGTTAAGATAAAAACAAACCACAATAGTATACTACCGTATCGAATCTTTATCAATATGTGCAATCTAGATATAACAACAATAAAAATAAATACACATATCCCGATAAAGACAAGTCAAATAATATACAATAAAACTGAGCAAGATTGTTCTGTACATACATATCCCTAGTATCCTATATGTATACATATACAATACTGGCCTCTAAGGCATATACATCCAACAATCTCCCACTTGCACTAAAGGCCAGTGATTGGCGTACCGAATACCCAACGTCTGCTCTAAGGCCAGCTGCTGGCGTGCCGCATACCCAACATCTTAAAAAATCGCTCGAACTGTGCTTGAGAGAGGGCCTTTGTGAATGGATTCGCCGTGTTGTCTTTCGTATCCACTCTCCGGACTGTTGGAGATAGTGCCCTCAGAGTCAATTATTGGATCACAGGCACGTGATTGCAATGATTGAGGGGGTGACTTGTCCCAGTAGGATAGTCTTACTCGAGATGATAGTATGCTATCTGGTTTATCTTTATCATCGTGTACTGTTTTAGGTGACCTTACGAGTCGCTATTGCACGTTGATAGAGCCCCTAGGATTCTTGCTTGACTACCAGCAGTATGAGGGCGATCATATACGTGAGAGCTGGAGTCTATAAGCACATCCTTGAAAGGTCCCTACTCGTGGGAGTTTCGAGACAGGGCATCGATTCTCCAGGGTAGACTAGTGTATACAGTCGAGACACCGACGAGGGGCGGTGGCCGGTCTCACAAGCCACTGGTGTCAATTGGTTCACCTAAGATGATACAGGTGCTCATTGGGTTATGAGTACACCGGACAGGACTCGCCGGGAACCTGCTAGTTGGTATTATACCTGACGTCAGATAGCAGTTCCCTGGTGACATGTGTACAGGTTAGTTCATCGACCTGAGATCGTCATTTGTCTCATGTGAGTTCCCACTGTTCTTTGATTACTACCCTACCACGCTCAAAGGAGACGTGCAAACAGGTTTTAGTTGGGTACAGTCCCGAGCCACATGGAGGCAGTGAGCGGATCTGCAGTGGTTCGTCTCTCCCGGTATTGGGGGTGAGGTCGCGCTGTTTCTAGGAGAGCCAGTACATGAAAAGTCCTTGGCCAAGGCAGGAGATTTACTGGTAGGTATTCCAGTAGTATCTCAGGGTGTTCTGGGCTACACTCCGACACGACTTGTACCGCTATTGGGGGTCTGACTTTTACCAACTCCCTAGGCCCGCCATGCGATGCTCATAGACGAACGGACCGAACTGTATGGATATTGTCACTGACAGGCTCAGTAGGGTGTCAGGATGAGTCCGCTCATCGACGTCCCTTTTGGTCAATAGCTGGTGGCCCGTTATGTATTGGCTGATACCTCTGACGTGCTAGTGGTTAAATCCACAGCCATAGTATTGACGAGTCTTTAGAGTCCACCACACACATTTACTCAAGTTTCGGGCGAAACGCTGTAGAGGCCGTATGGAGATATGGCAGGGTTCGATCAGATACGTGCGGTATTGCACGGATCGTGATCGGACGGTTTTTACTGGCCGGCTTTGGCTTAAGCCGGATCCTAGTATTAAATAGTGTAGATTTTGTCTCTTTGCATTTGTGTTCAGTGAGAATACAAATGCGGGCATGTATTTGCAGTAGTGGGGTTTTCCTGTAATTTATTACGGGATCAGTTTTCTGAAGTTGCCAGTTTGCATTCCGTTCCGGCCAGTTTTCCTTTGTTCCTTTCGCGGCCGGACTTTCGTTGGAGGGGGTTATTTGCAAGTTTGCAGATAACTTATTGTGAAGGGGTTTCTTGCATATATGTGGCTTCATGATTGTTCTCTCATGATGAGATTCTTTTCTTGTCCATTCCTTTGCTTTTCATGAGATGGGTGTGGAGTTGATTTGGATATGAAATGGGTGTGACCATTTTCATATTTGATTATTCTTTCATTTTTCCCCTCCTCATTGATAAGAGAGGCCGGCCACATTATTGGGAGGTGTGGGTGTGTGATTTTTTGAGAGAGAAAAATTATGATCTCATTTTCATTCTTCTTGCCACAAAATACTAGTTCACTCAATGGTTCATTTTCTCCTCCACCATGGCAACTTCCAATAACCCTCAAGAGACATAGCCTACTACACTAGTCTACAGCAAATCTTGGACGCGTCGGCTAGCCAACTTCGCGCTCGAGTTGCCTCGGTCCAGAGGTGGGAGCCCGTAAAAGATTCCGGCTACGTGGTGCCCTTTCTGACGAGGTCGTGACGGACGGAGATTCCGCGGGAGATCGGAGTGGAGATGAAGACCGAAGGACACGGATCGCTTGGTATACTTCTCTACCCATCTTGTATTTTGCTAGTAGCTAGGTTAATGGCCCGATCCGGGATAAAAGTGCACGGTGGTGCCGGTTTGCTAGTTTGCAAAATTTTTGTTTCCGCGTTTCCGGTGTCGGATCGACGGCCGGGGCGCCGCCGCGGACTTACATTGGTATCAGAGCCTCGCCATTAACCATGCCTAGCTTGCTCTAGTGTGTTTAAAACCCGATCGAACAAAAATCGCAAAAACCGTATTTCTAGTGCATGTGTTCTCTGTTGAAATTTTTCCATCTCCAAAAATTTTTCAGGTCATTGCAGAAAGACATGCAAGAAATTCTAAGAATTCTGGGAAAATACGATTCACTGATTCCTTACTATGACCGCGGAAACGCGGCCAAACCCCTTGTTTAGCCGCGGTTCCGCGGTGGTTAAGTGGAATCACCGAACCAAATTTTTCCAGTGGGCTTTTGAATAAGAAATAGGGGTTTTGGGATATTATTTTTGGGCCCAGATTTTCTGTAAGTGTTACAGTACTGCTTAGGGCCCACTTTGATAAATTTGTTCAATCGGATATTTTAAACATGCTAGTTCACAGTATTTACATTATATCTGCGACCGTGAATGTCACTCGATCGGTAAATCCAGTCTATCTGCTATAGCCCTTTTAGACGGATTTGCGAACGTGACATTCACGTTGATGTTCTGTATTGTGCTGTGATGTTGCGGATCGGTCGTGGAGGATAGCCTGGTTGCAGTGCTAGTACAGTTCTATTTTATATGTACATTTGATATTGCGGGGCGAGCGTCCGGCATGTGGACTGCCGTCACTGCCTGTTTGTATTATTCTTTTAGGGCACGACCAGGTTGCGGTCGATGTACCCATTGTATGTATATTTTTACTTTCTGTACTAGGATTACCCCACGGAGGGGTGCACGGATAGCCGGGTTCTAGAGGGCAACGAGCCCGCATCTCATGGCATTGAGACGGAGGGGGCTTTACTCTAGAATTGGCGGGCTGTTCGCCGCACTCGTAGGGGGTACAGGTTGGCCCAAGGAGGGGTGCTCAAGTTACCGGATTCCGTGAAGTGCTGGGTGGTCCATTCACGTTGCTGAAGGGGGCTGCCTCGCTTCAGGTTTTGGCGGGTGACTTGCCGCGCCCGTAGGGGTCTAGGATCTCATTGCACAGGCTATCCACACGACCAGGGGAACGTCGGGTTTCAGTAGCGGCTCTGTGAAACCCGAGGATCCCAGATATCTGTATTGTTCTGTGATGCTGTACATTTCTGTGCTGTTGCATTTTATCACGCCTTGAGCGAAAATTATATATATTATATATATACTAGTAGATGTTGTATATGTTTTGCATCCGCGCTAGTCCAGTCCCCGCTCTGTCGTTAGTTAGCTAACCTAACGGGTGATGACGGGACCAAGTGGTGAATGCGGATGGCATATACGTACGTCATTATTTTCGTTCTTTTTGGTGTGATCAATTGATGGGACTGCGTTGATTCGGATCAATGCAAGTTAAACAAACCTATTTGATGTTGTTGGAACACTTTTCAAAAAGCTGTTATTGCAAGGACGTTCACTTTTGTTTTGCACAATGGTATTCGGTTGGAATATCCTGCTCCTCAGTCGACGAGGCAAGGGCCGAGATCCCATCACCGGGAGTGACCCCTTGGACAAAAGTTTGCGTCAGGGAAATAACTTCACTATAGCCGATTACTTTTGCTTTGCATCGTGGTATTCAGTTGGAATATCCTGCACCTCATTCTACGGGGAAAGAGCCGAGATCCCTTCACCGGGAGTGACCTCTTTAGCAAAGGTTTTCGTTACTATATTTTTATAAAGCTATCAGTTCCTTCAACGATATCAAGTTCTTTACGTTAAAGGTTTTCGCCAGAAACCATTCGTAGCCCTCCGTCGTTTCATATGGATAGTCAATAGTATTCAAGCTGTGTATGTTGGCCAAAGTCAAGGCACAGTGTTTGGTAGCTATTGGGTATTCATATGCAGCATAGATAGATGCGTTGGTTTGGGACAGTCGTACTACTATTTTAGCCAAAGTCAAGGGTATGTATGGGTGGGTTCAAATTAACCTGGACAATGACGGGTAGAACTTGACATGTGACTTATGATATGTTGGCCAAAGTCAAGGTCATAAGAGCATGGGGCAAAAATCCACATCGGGAGTTTCAAAAGAACTGAAACTTGCCAGATATGCGCATACCTTCTGGAGTGTGATAACGTGAGCGGATTCCGTCACGTTATCATGCGATGATAGTTGGATCCCGATTCCCACTGATGAGTTGGTTTACTCCTCCGGTGATCCCGGCTAATTCTTCTTTCAGGTTTGGGGAAGAATTTGACGTTATAGTGGGAGGTTTCCAGATTAGATAAAGTGATAACCATTCTGATCTAGGTTAGAGTGCACGCTGAGTGTTTCTTTTCTCTCTCTCTTTGGCAGCGACCATTGACCCAACCCTAGACTATGACTCAGTGACCAAATTGACCGAGCCTTCTTAACACTGGTTTTTGGATTGTCAGAGTTGCATACCCAATTGCCACTCCTGCTTTTACCCTTTTCTCCAGGACACCCCGTATTACTACGAACGTCCACTTCCATTGGACAAAACCATCGTATGGTTATATACGAACTCAAAGGAATTCGAGGATGGTTTCCAGTTCTGGAGAAAACGAATAGGACTATTCAGTTGTCTTTTCCTTTTACCTTCTCTCATGTTGCGAGTACTCCTTGGTTTAGGAGGTAGTACACCCATTATGATTATTTGATGGTCTTCTTCCAAACCATAGGCAGGTGCCGAACGGTGGGGAATGAAGAAAACTAATTAGCCTAAACGGTGTACAGAAGGTATTAAGTTAAGACAAAGCAAGGGATTAGTAAGAGGGCAAAGTAAATTGCGACTGCTATTCACGACCAAACCAAGTATTTCTTCGCCAATACTAAATCACCTTTGTATTTCTCCAGGACACTCCGTATCACTACGAAGATCCCTGGTTTATTGGATAATCCATCATATGGTTATATACGAACTCGAAAGGAACTTGTTCCAGTTCGGGGATGGATTCTGGTTCAGGAGAAATAGGAATAAAGTTCATTCAGGTGTCTTTTATCTTCACCTTCTCTCGCATTGCGAGTGCTCCTAGGATTAGGACAGTATACCCATTATGCTTATTGGATAGTCTTCTTCCAAACCATAGGCTGGTGCCGAACGGTAGGGAAGGAAGAAAACCATTTGGCCTAAAGGGGTGTGCAGAAGTAATGACTAAAGACATATAAAGGGATTTGGAGAGATAGCAAAGAATTATACGGTTACAGTTGTGAGTCTGGATAATGGAAGAGGCATTACTAGGAATACCAGGATACCCCATCGAAACATTTCAATGTTTCAGTTTCACTGTGTACTGTTAAATAGAAAACTGATTTCCCAATTAGATACTTGCTCCAGGGTATGTATTTACCAGGTTTGATTCTCACATCTGTATGGTTTTACAGATGATGAGTGGGAGTAAGTTATTGGGAATTAGGTGATCATCCTCATTATATCGGAATTCGTTGTAATTGGTGATATTTGAGGAAGTCACCTGGGTTGTTTGCCGGGCGGCAAATATTTGGTTTTGAATATCCGTTGTTATGCACAAATTTCAAATTGATATATCTGTACGTTTATTTTTATAGAGTGGGATATACCTTTTGAAATTATGTCTATGACATTTACCTATATCAGTGGATGGTTAGGTAAGGAGCATTGAACAACGGTGTAATTCTTCATAACCATAGTACAGTTTTCAACCTATGACACACAAGGAATGAGTCACTAGACTCAGGGAACTTATACAGAGTATTGTATATTGTCCTGTGTCCATTAGGACAGAGGGGTTGGTCCTCGTACTATATTCTGTTTACTTATGACTTCTCTAGTTCTTAGATATGTGTTTCGTTGAAATGCAAGGTCTAAGTTTTGAGGAGTTATAGGTATAAGAATAAAGTAGAGAACCAGATGTTACAAGTATCAGGATTCTTCAAGGTGATCGAAGATGTAGATACTTGTGTATGGTATTCAGATGATAGTAATGATTAAGAGAACTTGCTTCTCTTTCAGGTTACTCATAATTGGAAGTGCTCCTAAGTTGAGTAACGCTGATCGGCCTCTCTTCCATTTAGTTGACATGCACTGGAGACAGCTGCATGATTTGAATCTGGTTCAATTAGATCAGTGCCTCTGTTTCTATATTGGATATAGAACAGTTCATATCTTGACATTGTTAAGGTACGGGGAGTTGTCCGGCTTATGCTTAAAACCTGACACTGGACAACTCAAGGCACGTTTCTGTAATAGCTATTTGTGGGTTGACCCGGGCTATGACGAGGGTTGACTTTCTACCATCTGGAAGATCAATAGAGATATTGTTCTTAACTCGCCACAGTTTTAATTAAAAATGGATTTTTTCAGAAAACAGTAGTGGGAGTATGGTAGAACTGGAAGTGATTCCAGAACCGCAAACGATTACTGAAGATTTGATAAGAACCTAAAGATTCAATCTGGTTTAACATTCCATTGGCCACTCCGCAAATATGGTGGGTAACCTCAGGCACCCGAGAGGTACTTCGGTATGCTCAAGGACGGTGGCAGGGAGGTTCTTGTTTACCCAGACTTTCCATTGCTGTTGTTCCAGACCGTGAGACCCGGCAGGAGGATGAGTATAGCGTCGTTCTAAACTAGTTTTAGAAGTGCACGTCTATATGACTCTTCCAGAAGTTTGTCGTAGTCAGTGGGAGCAGCGGAAGCATTGGTGGACATCAGGCTTATGTCTATTTATAAACTAAAGCAGATATAGCGGAGATAGATCATCTATTTCTGATGTGACAATCATAGGTTTGACTTCATCAGAACAGGGGATGGATCTGTTAAGAAGGTAGTAGGGTGTGATGTCCTGGTATTTGGATGACATACACAGAGTAGGAAGTGATATTCCTATACTACAATCGGTTATACTTTGGTCGTCACACAGTGGTTTCTCCACATAGGACTTGGATATTATATCAGACATTCTGGTCACTAGATCTATGGTTTTAGATCTAGATTTGGGTGGTTTCCCAATCTGGGTACTTTGACAGCATTCTATGAGTATTTAGAATGGACGACTCCTGGCACGGTGGTGTACCTGCAGGTAATGGAGTCACCCTCTCTAAAGGTGTCTTACAGACTAAAGGGGAGAGGGATGTGCATGATTGGCAGATCATTTGCTTAGGCAATTGAGTCAATCATGAGATGTCAAGTACCACACCAGATGTTGTTCTTGCAGTAGATTCAATAAGTTGATATTGATCCAATCCTAGAGAAACAGTCGGAAGCAGTTTTAGAACATAAGTGGATGTTCTAGAGATATGATAACGACAGCCTCATTCGGGAGACAGTTATCATTCCAGGCTTCCAAGGTGACCTGGATGGCAGAGTGGCTGTCAGAGTTATAGTTTTCCCTCTGACGAGGGGCGGTATTTTGGACAGATGGTCCAGGTGGATACTGAGGGAAGGCATGGCGCAGGATACTGATTAAGTTCAGTTGACGATACAGTCTAAGAAGTTTGGATTTGGAGTTCATTTATGAGCTAGGTCCCATCAGACATCCAGACATTCTAAGACAGGTATTGCTCATTTCGGGAGATGACTTTCTCCGCGAACTTGAGATAAAGAGAGACATAGAAAGAAACACCATAGCGGATCCACTCACTGAGGCTATTCCTCGAATGCAATAGTTTCGCAAACGAGCTTTGTGAGACTGACTAGTAGAGGAGTTGGGTGTTCGGTATCACACGGGTTATGAGTATGCGACATCGCAATAATTAGCCGTGAGTGTAAGTGGGAGATTGTTGGAGATAGTGCCCTCAGAGTCAATTATTGGATCACAGGCACGTGATTGCAATGATTGAGGGGAGGACCTGTCCCGGTAGGACAGTCTTACTCGAGATGATAGTATGCTATCTGGTTTATCTTTATCATCGTGTACTGTTTTAGGTGACCTTACGAGTCGCTATTGCACGTTGATAGAGCCCCTAGGATTCTTGCTTGACTACCAGCAGTATGAGGGCGATCATATACGTGAGAGCTGGAGTCTATAAGCACATCCTTAAAAGCTCCCTAGTCGTGGGAGTTTCGAGACAGGGCATCGATTCTCCAGGGTAGACTAGTGTATACAGTCGAGAGCCCGACGAGGGGCGGTGGCCGGTCTCACAAGCCACTGGTGTCAGTTGGTTCACCTAAGATCTATACAGGTGATCATTGGGTTATGAGTACACCGGACATGACTCGCCGGGAACCTGCTAGTTGGTATTATACCTGACGTCAGATAGCAGTTCCCTGGTGACATGTGTACAGGTTAGTTCATCGACCTGAGATCGTCATTTGTCCCGTGTGAGTTCCCACTGTTCTTTGATTACTACCCTACCACGCTCAAAGGAGACGTGCAAACAGGTTTTATTTGGGTACAGTCCCGAGCCACATGGAGGCAGTGAGCGGATCTGCAGGGGTTCGTCTCTCCCGGTATTGGGGGTGAGGTCGCGCTGTGTCTAGGAGAGCCAGTACATGAAAATTCCTTGGCTAAGGCAGGAGATTTACTGGTAGGTATTCCAGTAGTATCTCAGGGTGTTCTGGGCTACACTCCGACACGACTTGTACCGCTATTGGGGGTCTGACTTTTACCAACCCCCTAGGCCCGCCATGCGATGCTCATAGACGAACGGACCGGACTGTACGGATATTGTCACTGACAGGCTCAGTAGGGTGTCAGGATGAGTTCGTTCATCGACATCCCTTTTGGTCAATAGCTGGTGGCCCGTTATGTATTGGCTGATACCTCTGACGTGCTAGTGGTTAAATCCACAGCCATAGTATTGACGAGTCTTTAGAGTCCACCACACACAGTTACTCAAGTTTCGGGCGAAACGCTGTAGAGGCCGTATGGAGATATGGCAGGGTTCGATCAGATACGTGCGGTATTGCACGGATCGTGATCGGACGGTTTTTACTGGCCGGCTTTGGCTTAAGCCGGATCCTAGTATTAAATAGTGTAGATTTTGTCTCTTTGCATTTGTGTTCAGTGAGAATACAAATGCGGGCATGTATTTGCAGTAGTGGGGTTTTCCTGTAATTTATTGCGGGATCAGTTTTCTGAAGTTGCCAGTTTGCATTCCGTTCCGGCCGGTTTTCCTTTGTTCCTTTCGCGGCCGGACTTTCGTTGGAGGGGGTTATTTGCAAGTTTGCAGATAACTTATTGTGAGGGGGTTTCTTGCATATATGTGGCTTCATGATTGTTCTCTCATGATGAGATTCTTTTCTTGTCCATTCCTTTGCTTTTCATGAGATGGGTGTGGAGTTGATTTGGATATGAAATGGGTGTGACCATTTTCATATTTGATTATTCTTTCATTTTTCCCCTCCTCATTGATAAGAGAGGCCGGCCACATTATTGGGAGGTGTGGGTGTGTGATTTTTTGAGAGAGAAAAATTATGATCTCATTTTCATTCTTCTTGCCATAAAATACTAGTTCACTCAATGGTTCATTTTCTCCTCCACCATGGCAACTTCCAATAACCCTTAAGAGACATAGCCTACTACACTAGTCTACAGCAAATCTTGGACGCGTCGGCTAGCCAACTTCGTGCCCGAGTTGTCTCGGGCCAGAGGTGGGAGCCCGTAAAAGATTCCGGCTACGTGGTGCCCTTTCCGACGAGGTCGTGACGGACGGAGATTCCGCGGGAGATCGGAGTGGAGATGAAGACCGAAGGACACAGATCGCTTGGTATACTTCTCTACCCATCTTGTATTTTGCTAGTAGCTAGGTTAATGGCCCAATCCAGGATAAAAGTGCACGGTGGTGCCGGTTTTCTAGTTTGCAAAATTTTTGTTTCCGCGTTTCCGACGTCGGATCGACGGCCGGGGCGCCGCCGCGGACTTACACGGACCTCGATCTCCTGGCGATTTACGATCTCCCTGATCAGGTGATACCGCCTTAAGATGTGCCTGGATTTCTGATGGGACCGTGGCTCCTTCGCTAAAGCTATAGCCCCATTGTTATCACAATACACTGGTATCGGATCAACAATGGACGGAACCACCAGAAGTTCAGCTATGAACTTCTTCATCCAGACTGCTTCTTTTGCGGCATCGCTAGCAGCAATGTATTCAGCCTCCATCGTCGAGTCTGCGATGGTATCCTGTTTGGAACTCTTCCAACATACCGACCCTCCGTTGAGGGTAAACACAAAACCTGAGACAGACTTGCAGTCGTCCTTGTCACTCTGGAAGCTTGAGTCGGTAAAGGACTCGACCCTGAGGTCTCCATTACCGTAAATCAGGAACATCTCCTTAGTCCTTCTCAGGTACTTGAGAATGTTCTTTACTGCTGTCGAGTGGTTCTCACCCGGGTCTGACTGATACAGGCTCACCACGCTTAGCACGTAAGGTACATCTGGTCTTGTACATAGCATCGCATACATTATAGATCCTTCCGCCGAAGCGTTGGGTATAGTGCTCATGCGAACCCTTTCCTCGTCAGTCTTGGGAGACATCTCCTTGGAGAGGGTGATTCTGTGCAATGCGGGTATGTTACCGCGCTTGGAATCTTCCATACTAAATCTCTTTAGTACGGTCTCTATGTACCTGGACTGCGAAAGTCCCAGTAATCTCTTGGATCTATCTCTGTAGATCTTGATCCCCAGAATGTACGAGGCATCACCTAGGTCTTTCATAGAGAACCTTTGTGATAAGAATAGCTTGACCGATTGTAGCATAGGAATATCATTTCCTATCAAAAGAATGTCGTCCACGTACAAGACTAGGAACACGACAGTTCGTCTTACAATCTTCTTATAAATACAAGGCTCATTCTCGTTCTTGATGAAGTCAAATTCCTTGACTGTCTCATCAAAACAGATATTCCAGCTCCGCGATGCTTGCTTCAATCCATAAATGGATTTGAGCAGCTTGCACACCTTCCTGCTGCTCCCACTGTCTATAAAACCTTCTGGCTGATCCATGTAAACGCACTCTTCTAAACTTCCGTTTAGAAAAGCCGTTTTTACGTCCATCTGCCAGATCTTATAGTCATGGAAGGCAGCGATGGCAAGCAGGATCCTAATGGATTTGAGCATAGCCATTGGAGAAAAGGTTTTGTCATAGTCCACTCCTGGTCTTTGACAAAAACCTTTTGCAACAAGTCTAGCCTTATAGGTTTCTACCTGACCATCTACACCAAACTTTTTCTTGTAGATCCATTTGCATCCAACGGGTTTTACCCCAGGTGGAGCAACTTCCAGGGTCCACACTTTATTAGTGTACATGGACTCCATTTCAGATTGCATAGCATCCAGCCATTTATCAGAGTCCCTACTCATAATGGCCTGCCTGAAACTGGTAGGATCATCTTCTTCCAAGATGCAATCCTCTCGATCCCCATCTACGAGAAAACCGTAGTATCTCTCAGGCGGATGAGAAATCCTACTAGATCTGCGGAGTGGCTAAGGTTCGTCTGGGATTACTGAATCTAGTGGTTCCTCCAAATCTTCAGTTACATTTTGTGGTTCATGGATTTCTCCCAGTTCTACCGTACTCCCACTAGTTTCTTTTGCAAGAAACTCCTTTTCTAATACGGTAGCATGGCGAGATACAAACACCTTTTGTTCCTAAGTGTGGTAGAACAGATATCCTAGTGAATCCTTAGGATATCCCACAAATTTACATAGAACTGACTGTGTCTCTAGTTTGTCCAATTTCTGTGTTTTCACATAGACCGGACAACTCCATATCTTAATAAATTTAAGACATGGTTTCTTGCTACTCCATATTTCATACGGAGTGTTGGGCACAGATTTGGATGGAACTTGATTCAAAAGGTATGCTGCTGTCTGAAGTGCATATCCCAAAAATGATAGAGGCAACTCAGCATTACTCATCATGAAGCGAACCATATCCAATAGGGTACATTCCTCCGCTCCGATACACCGTTGTGCTGTGGTGTGTAAGGAGGAGTAAGCTGAGAGAGAATTCCATTTTCTTTTAAGTAATCTAGGAATTCCGTGCTCAAGTACTCCTCCCCCATGAGACCGGAGGATCCTAATACTTTTGCCAATCTGGTTCTCTACTTCATTCCTGAATTCTTTGAATTTCTTAAAAACTTCAGATTTGTGTTTCATAAGATACACATATCCGAATCTAGAGAGATCGTCAGTGAATGTGATGAAGTACGAGACCCTTCCCCTTGCATGTATAGACATCGGACCACACACATCACTGTGTATGAGTCCTAAGAGCTCTGATGCTCTTTCTCCATGTTCGGTGAACGGAGATTTGGTCATCTTTCCTTTGAGACAAGATTGACAAGTTTCATACGATGAAAATTCAAACGTATCTAAAAGTCCATCTTTATGCAACTTACTCAGCATTTTCTTTCAGATATGACCAAGTCTATAATGCCACAAGTAGGATTCGTTCGTATCTGAACTCTTCCTCTTGCGTGTGTTTTGTACATTGAGCACTGTATTCTGATTTAGAACATAGATACCATTACACAGTGTACCTTCTGCAATCAGTACCTTATCAAGGTAAATGTTCATAATATTTCTATCAAGAACAAAGTTATATCCATCTTTATCAAGTAAAGAAACTGATATGATGTTGCAAAGCATGGAAGGTACATAGTAGCAATTGTTCAAAATCATAGTATTGCTATTTGGCAACACTAGGTGATATTCACCGACGGCTGCAGCATTAACTTGTGCTCCGTTCCCTACTCTGAGGGACATATCACCAGGTGCAACTATCCTACTTTTTCTCAGTCGCTGTAATAAATTAAAGATGTGAGATCCTGATCCGGTATCTAGTACCCAGGAGGTAGGACTGACCGAAAAACAGTTCTCAATGACAAGAACACCTGAAGAAGACGCAACAATATGTTTCTTCTTCGATGGGTTTATCAAGGAATTCAAACTTTCCTCTTTCCCTTACTCATACTTAAAACTGTTGTCGTAAGTTAGAGCCAAACCGATGTTCCTCAGCCCCGAATAAGAATTCGGATCGGTCAAGCGATACATTTTATTATCTTGATTAGGGCGTGAAATGGTTGCTACCTGGAGAGAGAGAGAGGGAAAACACTCAGCCTGTGCTCTTGCAAGATTAGATTGGTTTATTAATTTATCTAATCAGGATGGCTCCCACTGTTTCCTCAAATTCTTCTTCAAACCCTAAAAGAAGAACTAGCCATGATTAATCGCACGTCACAATACTTGCTTAACCTTTCAGCCAGGCTGGTGTTGGTACTTCGAGGGTGGTTTTCCAATGCTTTCGCAAAGTTCCTTAATTACATAACCTCTTTTCCCTGGAGGCGTAGCCCCGCAAACACCATTCTAGACACCTACTTGGTTTATAGTATTGATTGTTAAGTGAAAAAATCTCCCAAGAGTAATCTTACTCATCAGTGGGATTAGGATCCAACTATCATTGTGTGATGCACTAGATGGAATCGACTCTAGTCACCACACTCCAGAAGGTATGCTAAATCTGCAAGTTTCCTGTATGTTTGAAACTCCCGATATGGTTTTTACCCCTAGGACCCAAGTGATCTTGACGAATAATCAATAAATCAAAAGGTCCTAGTCAAGTTCAACCCGTCGTTATCCTGGATTGCATTGGACCCAC
This sequence comes from Agapanthus africanus, assembly GCA_030015575.1. NCBI lineage: Eukaryota > Viridiplantae > Streptophyta > Magnoliopsida > Asparagales > Amaryllidaceae > Agapanthus > Agapanthus africanus. The sequence goes on along the minus strand of JASDDO010000019.1, from coordinate 477,136,787 downwards.
CCGCATGATCCTTGACGAATAATCAACAAAATCATGCAACCGTCCTAACCAATCGCATCTATCTGTGCAACAGAGAACTATTACTCAGCTACCGTTCACTGTGCCTTGACGAATAATCAACAAACACAGCACGAATACTAATTAGTAATTATCTGAAACGACGGAGGGCTACGGCTGGGTTTTTGGTGAAAAACCCGTTAACTTAATGAACTTGATATTGTTGAAGGAACCTGAGTGGTTTTATAAATATATAGTGGCGAAAACCTTTGCTAAAGAGGTCACTCCTTGTGAAGGGATCTCGGCTCTTTCCTCGTCGAATGAGGTGCAGGATATTCCAAACTGAATACCACGATGCAAAGCAAAAATTAGTCGACTATAGTGAAGTTATTACCTTGACGCAAACTTTTACTCAAGGGGTCACTCCCGGTGAAGGGATCTCGGCCCTTGCCTCGTCGAATGAGGTGCTGGATATTCCAAACTGAAATCACTATGCAAAGCAAACGAGAACGTCTGTAATGTCAGTTTTTAAAGCTTGGTTCCAACAACATCTTTTAGGTTTATTATCTTGCATTAATCAAAATTAATGCGGTCCCATCAATTTATAATCCATCACACCAGAAAAGAACGAAAATAAAATGTACGTATATGCTATCCGCATTCGCCACGGGGCCCCGTCATCACTCGTTAGGTTACTTAACTAACGAAAGAGCGGGGGCTGGACTAGCGCGGGTGCAAAACATATACAACATCTACTAGTATATATATGTATATATAACATTCGTCCCAGGCATGATAATAAACAACATCACAGACAACAATACAGAATGGTGGATAATCTTGGAGCCCTGGGTTTCATTTGAGCCGCAAATAAAACCCGACGTTCCCAGTCGTGTGGATAGCCTGTGCAATGAAAACCTGTACCCCCTACGAATGCGGCGTATAGCCCGCCAATTCTAGAATGAATCCCCCTCCGTCTCAACGCCATAAGATGCGGGCTTGTTGCCTTTTAGAACCCGGCTATTCGTGCACTCAACCGCGGGGTAATCCTAAAACAGAAAATGAAAATAATATATACAAACGGTGACATCGACCTCAACCCGGTCATGCCCCAAAATAATATACAACCCGGCAAAGACGAAAGTCTACATGTCGGACGCTTGCCCCGCAATAAGAAATGTACAAATGAATTATAAACTGTATTTCTAACATTGCACCACATGCTATCCACCACGACAATCCAACCACAACATCAGCACAATCACAGAAACATCAACACGAATGTTACGTTCGCAAATCTGTCTAAAAGAACATATAGCAGATAGACGGATTTACCGATCAAATGACATTCACGGTCGCAGAATCTAATCTAAGTACTGATAACAAAATACGCATTTTAAAATTACGATCGACTAAACTTTCCAAGTGGGCCCCAAGTATTAAATCAACACTGTAACAAATCTGGGCCCAAAAAATAATTATTCCAAAAACCACAATTCCAAATATAAGAGGCCCAGAAGAAATTTTGTTCACGTGGACCCCAAAACGGCCGTGGAACCGCCGCCAACAGGGGGTTTTAGCGGCGGATCCGCGGTGGTTTAGAGGGATCTCGTGACCAATTTTCTTTTGTCGTCTTAAAAAAGCCTACATGATTTTCTGAGAGCATAAAATTGATTTTTCGAGCACTTTTAAAAAATGACAGAAACTACATGAATTGAAATGCGGTTTTTGAAATTTGCAGTCGATCGTTATTCTAAACACTTTAGACAAGCTAGTATAGGGTTTATGGGTGGCTCTGATACCATGAAGGGTTACCCTAGCGCCCTGGCCAACTCCCGTGGCCAAATGCGGAACAAAAAATTTCTTGCGAACAAAACTTGGCGCTAGACTATGCCCTAAAACCGGATCTTACCATAAAACCTACTTAGCAAAAGAAGAAGTGCTATCTACTATGATAGAAACCTCACCAAACGAACCAAGTCCTTCGGTCTTCTTTCTTCATCTTTAGCTCCTTGCATACACTTTGAACATGCTTGAACTCCAACTCCGGCTCCTTCGGTCCTCCGGGATCGAGCTTGTTCTCCAGCCTCCTTTTGTCGTAGATGATCCACCCGGGGAGTATGATTCATGGCTCTAGCTCTTTGCAATATGTCAAAAGAGCAACTAGAGAACTTAGGATGCTAGTCTAAGTGGTCTAGGATGTAGTGGGGTTGTCTAAGTGTTAGCTATCTCTTTTCTAACATCTTCACTTGTTTCTCAACACATGAGAATGTTAGTGAAGAGGAAGAAGATGAAGGTGGAGCAAAGCAAGAGGAGGGAGGAACTTGATAGAAAAATGGGAGCTCAAGAAATTATGAACCATAGCATGAAAGAGAAAATACACACATAGGTTTTGTGTATGAATTCTTTCATTAAACAATTAGCAACCATGCTTCAATAGTAACTCCAAAATGAATTATAAATTCATTTGACTACTATTGAAGCATGGTCACCTCTTTTCCTCCCATACTCTACTCTTTACTTTACACCTCATTTCCAATTATCAAATAAAAGGAAAATACATAATGAGGTGGCCACCTTCTAGAAGGAAATCTGTAGTAAATACGGATTTCAGTGTACTGTACAAATATACCGGCAATCGGATAAAAATCCGAATGCTCGAAAGAGATAGAATAACACGGAGGACGTAATACTAGAATATATATATCTAAATACATATACGTAAATTATTAAATCAATACCTGATTTAATAATCCGGCTCAAACCCGAGCCGGCTAGTATTACAAACTGTCCGATCGAAAATCCGAGTACCAAGTACATCAATCGATCGAACCCTGCACGTATCCAATACGGCTACTACATCGTTTTGCCTGGATCAGGGAAACCCTCTATGTGGGACTCTAAAGACTCGACAGTACTCTGGCAGTGGATTTAACCACAAGCACGTCAGCGGCCCTAGCTGTACGTAACGGCTGCCCAGGTACCTGTCGAAAAGGAAGGCCGACGAGCAAGCTCGTCCGAACTCCTACTGAGCCTATCGGTGACAATATCCGTACAGTCCGGTCTCTTCGTCAAAGAGTATCGCATACTGGGTCTAGGGGGTGGTGAACGTCAGACCCTAACAACCTGATAAGTCGTGCCGATGTGACTCAGGACCAATCCGGAAAACTACTGATCAAGCTATCAGTAAATCCCAAGTGCCTTGGCCAAGGTCTTATGGTCCTGGCCAATCGAATCACAGTGCGATATCGACTCCATATACCAGGAGAGACAAATCCACGACAATCGCTCACTGCCTCCATGTGGCTCAGAACTGAACCCAACCAAAACCTGTTTGCACGACTCAGTAGAGCCATGGTAGGGTAGTGATCAAAGTTCACTAGGAACTCACACAAGACAAATGCCGATTTCGGGTCCAAAGACTAACCTGTATACATGTCACCTGAGAACTTCCATCTGACGATAGGTATAGTACCACATAGAATTTCTCGGCGAGTCCGACCAGTGTACTCACACCCAGTGAGCACCTGTATACGATCTTAGGTGCATCAGACCAATGGCTGCGGGACCAACCATCCCCCGATGGGGCTAGAAACATACACACCAGTCTACTCTGGAGTATCAGTGCCCAGTCTCGATACTCACGCGACTAGGGACCATTTAAGGATGTGCTTATGGATTACCCTGCTCCCATAAGTATGATCGCCATCACAACGCAGGTAGTCAAGCAAGATCCTAGGGGCTTTATCAACCTGTAACTGCAATATGTAATAACGAGTATGACATACGCCATGTTTAGATAAAGACAAACCACAATAGTATACTATCGTATCGAGTCTTTATCAATATGTGCAAGCTAGATATAACAACAATATAAATAAATACACATATCCCGATAAAGACAAATCAAATAATATACTATAAAACTGAGCAAGATTGTTCTGTACATACATATCCCTAGTACCTATATGTATACATATACAATACTGGCCTCTAGGGCATATACATCCAACAAAAAAAACTATACTTTTAGTGTTCTAAACAACAACTACAAGGCAACACAACAATAAAACACCTATTTAACAGTTTAGAGGTTATACCTATCCAGACTTACTTAAAAGATGCTAGCTTTCCATGCTCCAAGTGATCTTAGTGGCTAAAACATGACTTGAGAAGTGTTTTAGTGAGGATTAAATGAAGGTTTTGCTTGGTTTTGTGAAGAAGTAATGAAGGTTTCAGTTGAAGGAAGAGAAGAAGAAGAATTGAGAAAGTGATAAGAATGAGAGAGAATGAGAGCGTGAGGTGAGATAAGGATGAGAGGGTGAGTGTACCCATACACTTACTCTCTCCCTCTCCATCATTAATGAAAGTATGCTTATCCATGAGTCACCTTGCCACCTCCCCCCATTCCAAAACAAAAGGATAACTCACACACAAAAATCTAAGTGCAAGGTTAATCATGGCATGGATTTGTTTAAGGTGTCATGACCACTAAACAAGGTTAACACTAAACAACACCCATGTTAACATGCACAAGTGTGTGCAAACCAAAACAAATAATAATAAAATATTGATTAATCTTAATAAAATGCGAGAAAACCATTTTGGTAAACATTTTACTAAAAACTCGCATTATTGCTTAATTAACACTTATCGCAATCTAAGCTGTTACAATCTTCCCCCCTTAATAAAATTCGTCCCCGAATTTAAAATTCTTACTATGCGTACCTTCAAAGAGATGACGGAATTTCTTCTGCATCCTCTTGCAGCCTCTCAAGTGATTTCCTCACTAGACGAGCTACGCCAAAGAACCTTCACAGATGGCAAGACTTTTGACCGAAGTTTCTCTACCTGCCGATCCAATAAAATTATCCGCTACTTGGTGAATCAAAAGATCGCATTCTGTTTGAACGGTTTGGTGCTGAATCATATGAGAAGGGTCATGAAGATAATTACGAAGTATCGACACAAGGAATACAGGGTGAACATCCGGAAATCTAGGTGGAAGTGCAAAACGATAGGCAACGGTACCGACTCGCTCAAGGATCTCAAAAGGACCTACAATTCTGTTAGATATATGTATGCCCTAGAGGCTATTACTGTACATATGATGTATATTGTAATGGATGCTTGGATATATATAGGGAGGACTTTCTTGCTCGACATGATAGTACGCTATCTGGTTGCTCTTTAACTTAACATGTACACTGATTGTCTCTATGTTACATGTTGATAAAGCCATTAGGATGAGTACTTGACTACCAGGACTATGATGCGGATCATACTAGTGGGGACTGTGTAGTCGCCAAGTACATCCTTCAAATGTTCCTAGTCGTGGGAGTACCGAGACAGGGCATCGATACTCCAGAGTAGACTAGCGTATATGCATCTAGACCCATATGATGGGCAATGGATGATCCCATATCCATCGGTGTTTGACATCAAGGATGGTGTACGGGTGCTCAGTTGAGACTGGGTACACTGGACGGACTCGCCGAGAACTCCCAGATGGTATTATACCTCACGTCAGATGGCAGTTCTCTGGTGACACTGGTACAGGTTAGTCTGTAGACCCGAGATCGTCATAGAGTCTTGTGTGATTCCCACTGTGCTTTGATTTCCATCATACCACGTCCAAGAGGGCGTGCAAAAAGGTGGCTTTTGGGCATAGTCCCGAATTACATGGAGGCAATGAGCGATAGGAGAGGATTCGTCTCTCCCTGTATAGGGAGTTGATGTTGTGCTGTGTTCGATTGGATATAACTAGAAATCCCTGGCCAGGGTTGCTGAGATTTACTGATAAGTGTTATCAGTAGTTTCTTGAACTGTTATAGACCTCATATCGACATGACTTGTCAAGCTACTGTGGTCTGACGTTTACCACCCCTAGGCGAGATATGCGACATATCAGACGAAGAGACCGGACTGTACGGGAGTATTACTGATTGGGTTCGCAGGAGAATGTACAGGCTTGCTTGTTGATCTTCTGATCGCTCAATACCTGGGTAGATGTTACGTTTAGCTGACCGCTTGCAGCTTGTGGGTGTTTGATATGATCATCACCTACTGCCGGCGTATTGACGATTCTTTAGAGTCCTACACAGAGATTTCTTGACTCAGGCAAAACGGAGTAGGAGCACATATATGATATGTGCGGGACCGAGAACATTACGTGTATGTGATACCGTATTAGATTCTCACGATATGAGATATCGGCCGGCTATATATGATATAGCGGGGTCATCGGATTAAGTGTTGATTCGATGAACTGATACAGATTATATTAGTCGGTTATTTATGAAATAGCCGGATTATCGGATCAAGTGTTGATTCGATAATTTAATGTATAATTATATATTTGATATATTAAATTACATTAACTAATATAAGCTCACAAAAAGATTCTTTTTCTCACTCGGGTAATACATTGATATATATGCGATATATGTTAATTGTATTATTTTATTTTGTTACAATAAATATTGTATATGTGATATATAATACTGTAACATGTTATGGTTATAAATGAAACATGTTTTGTGGAGTTTAATTGAGGTTAGGGTTTGGATTAGGGTTAAGTCTTCATGAAGTTTTCAAGAAGCTTCTTGAAGCTTTGACTTTGCCTTGGATATTTTGCATAGATATTTCCTTAACCCAACCCAACCCTTTACCCTAGTTAAATCTCTACATGGGTTAAGTCTTCATACTTAACCTATGGTTGCAATTCTAACCATTGACTTGAGTTTTCATTATTCATCACAAAGGATTCTTCTTCTTCTTCCTTGAGTTCTTGAAGAAAAACTTTCTAGCTTTTTCTTTGGTGATGAAAATGAATGAGATTAAGATAATAAATGAGAGCTAAAATCCTACTTCATTATCCTAATCTATCCTAGCCATTTAGATTAGGGTGTTCACTTCATTTGTGAGTGAAAGCTTGTGTTAAAGAATCTTCAAGGTAGATTATCTTAGTTATCGAAGATTGGAAGCAAGTTTGCATCATTCTCTTCCTGGAGCCTCTCTAGAGTCCGGGTATATGATGATCGCAGCGAAGGGACCTCAACACAGAGCTTATGAAGCGAAGGACCGGACTACAAAGGTTGTAATCCCAAACTCTTAGATGTTAAAGTGTTTAACATACTTTGTTTCGCCTAATCTCTAGTTTAAAGATCTTGTAAGGGTTATTCGGCACGTCTAAATTTTAAATCGGGCATGGTTGATGCCTAATAGACCCTTGTGAGAGTGCCTAGTAACCCTACAGTGGTATCAGAGCCTAGGTAGAGCATTAGGCGACGTGTATACGATGTTAAAAGTCCGATCGAACCCCGATACGTCGAAATTGACCCCCTTTCTGGAAATTTTTGAAAATGTGATTTTTTCTGCAATAAAAATACTTAAAAAAATTAGCAGGGAATTCTAAAGATAACCCTAAAACACGAGCCCCCAAGGCTCTCAAAGAGCCGCGGAACCGCGGCAAGAACATGCTTGCCGTGGCGGTTCCGCGGCCAAAATAGTGAACTGGGGACACGTGTTTGTACAGTATTATCCGTAGGTGTTTCTTCATTTTTCTGGGTATTTTTTATCTTACTCAAGTGTTGAGTGTTTTGGGGATTATTTTGTATTCGTTGATTCGATCGGAAAGTTTAATTTCATTTTTTTTCCGGATATTTTAGAAACTGTTAAAATGTTCGAACGGATATCATTAACTCACTTTTTCCCGGCACGAAAAACTTTCAAGTGTTGAATTTTTCTTGAGTTTAAATCTTTCAGAAAAACGTGCAAGTAACGCGGTGGACCCTCTAGAAGAACACAAACCTTAACTCGATTATATGACCGTCTGAACCGCCTCTAAACCTTAGGGTTTGGGGCAGTACGGCGTTGCCACATGTGAGGCGTTGGCTTGACCCTTCTACGGCTGGACCATTGGTACTGTGACATATTCTGGGACTTTTTGAACTCCGCTCAAGTGTTGAGCCATTTGGGAAAACTTGGGTGTTTGTTTATTCAATCGGAAAGTTTAATATTGTCTATTTATCTGGAATGTGTGATACAATATTTGGAATCCACAAGTAGTTATGAGATAACTAATTTGAATGTTATAAATCTAGCAGTTCAGTCTCAGATGATTGGTTGCCACGGGATTTTGATGTGATCAAAAGTCCGTCGCAATCACGTAGCGTACGCGGATACTCGCTGGGTAAACTTAATAGACAGCCACGCCCCATAGCCCCGACCAAGTGACTGTAGGAGAACCCCGTCGCCAAAAGCATCTGTTCGGGTGCTCGCGGCAGCGGTGTTCTGCCTTAGTGCATTTCGTCGACGGTATCGGGGGTGCGGCCGTCTACTACAGTTTGCGACGAGCATTCGATCAGGGTGTTGGGAATCTTGTTGAATTGCCCGACCAGATATTGAAAATGGTTTTCAATAATGAGACTAAAATGCGGGGTTTATAATTGTTAGGTATGCGATGTCTAAGGAATTCATTTGTGTTAGGTTTACCTAGCACCCTATGTAGAGTTTGGAAGCATCACATGTCACAAAGATCAAATTTTTATGGTGCTAAGTAAGCATACAAAGGATCTATCCTAGAAAATTAGGGTTACTAAACAATAAAAGCAACAAAGACTAGGGTTTCAAGAGTACAACCTTTGTAGCTCCCTTCGCTAGACTCTTTGGCCTCTTGAGTGTTGGAGGAAGGTTCTCTTGAAGTCTTCTAGTGTCCACGACGATCCACCCGAAGCTCCCAGTCCAAGCTTGCAACTTCAATTTTCAAGAGAAGAAATGAAGATAACACTCTAAACAAGTGGGCTAAACTTGTGTAGAATGATGTTGTGGTGGCTTTTCTCACTTCAAAAACCTAACTTGATAAGTATATTGCTCACTACAAAAGTCTAGAGAGCAAATGGTGAAGGAGGAAGAAGACGATGGCTTTCTTTTAACAAGAGTAAAAAGATAACTCATGTAAAGAAAAATGAAAATATATGTATATATATTTATTCCTTCTCATCTCAAACCATGGTTAAATGTTTAAGATATTATTTAATTTGAGTTAAATCACAAAGAGAAGGTTAACCCATGGTTAGAAGTAGGTGAGCATGGTTAGGTTAAGGAAGAGTGTAGAAACTAGCCATGAATTATCCTTTTTCTCCTTTTCTTTTGATTTAACAAAAATTAAATAATAATCCATATATTTAATCTATGGTGTGAGTCTTATATTGCCACCATTTTCAATGTGTAATCAACCATGAAGGATGATGTATGTATGTATGTATGTATGTATGCACATCCATATGTGCATGAAACTAAAAGAAAGAAAGCATACATGCATGCATACATCCATCATGTACAAGAAAAGATTTCAAGTGAGAAAACTAATGGTTAAATGATAAATCAACACTTGATTTATCAATCCGGCTACATCACATATGACCCTACCAAAAGCAAGCCGCCCGATCAATATACGGTATCCTATACGCGCATTTTAATCGGGTCCATGCGCATATCGCATACGCACACCACAACGTTTCGCCTGGACTAGGTAACTCCTTTGTGGGACTCTAAGACTCATCAATACGCAGGCAGTGGGTGATGATCATATCAAGCACCCCCAAGCCGCAAGCGGTCAGCTAAACGTAACGGCCACCAGGGTATTGAGCGATCAGAAGAAAACAAGCGAACCTGCTACAACTCCCGTCGAGCCAACCGGCAACACTACCGTACAGTCCGATCTCTTCGTCAGATATGCTGCATATCGATCCTAGGGATGGTCACGTCGACCCCAATAACTCAATAAGTTGTGCCGGTGAATGGTCTATAACAGATCGAGAAACTACTGATAACACTTATCAGCAAATCTCAGCAGCCCTGGCCAGGGACTTACTGATATAACCAGTCGGGCACAGCACAGCATCAACTCCCAATACCGGGAGAGACGAGACCCCTCCTATCGCTCATCGCCTTCGTGTGCCTCGGGACTGTACCCAACGGTCACCTGTTTGCACGACTCGGTAGAGCCGTGGTAGGGTGGCAATCAAAATACAGTGGGAGAACACACAAGACTCTATGACGATCTCGGGTCTACAGACTAACCTGTACCAGTTTCACCTGAGAACTATTATCCGACGATAGATATAATTCCGTATAGGAGTTCTCGGTGAGTCCGTCTAGTGTACCCAGTCACCACTGAGCACCCGTATATGATCTCGATGTCAAACATCGATGAATGTGGGAACATTCATCGCCCATCGTATGGGTCTAGTATCATATACGCTAGTCTACTCTGGTATATCAATGCCCTGTCTCGATATACTTACGACTAGGGACTTTCCAGGATATGCTTATAGACTACAGATGTCCCACTAGTATGATCTCCATCATAATCACAGTAGTCAAGCCGATATCCTCAGGGCTTTATCAGCATGTATGAATGAATAAAAGCATGATCAAATCAACATGTCAGATAAAGAAGAACCAGATAGCATACTATCATGTCGAGCAAGAATGTATGCTGAATATATATACATGTACAAATACATCCATTATCATATAATGGCATCTAGGGCATACATATATCCAACAATCTCCCACTTGCGCTAAGGCCAGTTATTGGCGTATATCATACACAACATCTCAAAAAGTCGCTCATGCTGCGGCTGAGGGAGGGCCTTGGTGAATAGATCCGCGACGTTATTCTTTGTATCTACTCTCCTAATCTCGATCTCGCGGCGATCTACAATCTCCCGGATCAAATGAAAACGCCTCAGGATGTGTCTGGATCGCTGATGGGATCTGGGCTCCTTGGCTAACGCCATAGCCCCATTATTATCACAATACAAAGGTATTGGATCAATAATGGTTGGAACTACTCCTAGCTCCGAGACGAACTTCTTCATCCAGACGGCTTCCTTGGCGGCATCATTCGCAGCAATGTACTCAACTTCCATCGTTGAGTCTGCAACGGTATCCTGTTTGGAACACTTCCAACTTACCGCCCCTCCATTGAGGGTAAATACAAACCCAGAGATAGATTTGCTGTCTTCCTTATCGTTCTGGAAGCTCGAATCGGTAAAGGCCTCCATTTGGAGATCTCCATTACCATACACGAAGAACAATTCTTTAGTCCTTCGTAAGTACTTAAGAATGTTCTTCACAGCTGTCCAGTGATTCTCCCCTGGGTTGGATACCTGCTTACAACACTAAGTGCAAAAGCTACATCTGGGCGTGTACATAACATCGCATACATTATAGATCCTACTGCCGAAGCATAGGGTATAACACTCATGCGAGCTCTCTCTTCATCGGTCTTTGGGCAAGAATCCTTGGAGAGAGTGACCCCATGGCAAGCGGGTAAGGCACCCCGCTTGGAGTCTTCCATACTAAACCTTTTTAGGATGGTGTTAATGTACTTGGTTTGGGACAATCCCAATAACTTTTTGGATCTATCCCTATAGATCCTTATGCCCAGAATGTATGTGGCATCACCCATGTCCTTCATGGAGAACCTTAGTGATAAGAAAGATTTGACCGACTGTAGCATAGGAATATCATTTCCTATCAGAAGAATGTGGTCCACGTACAATACGAGGAATGTGACAGCTCTCCCTACAGCCTTTTTATAAACACAAGGTTCATCTGGATTTTTGATGAAATCAAACTCTTTGATGACATCATCGAAACAGATGTTCCAACTCCGTGATGCCTGCTTTAACCCATATATGGATTTAAGCAATTTACATGCTTTCCCGCTGCTCCCACTGTCAATGAAGCCCTCTGGCTGATCCATATAAACGCATTCTTCTAAATTTCCATTTAGAAATGCAGTTTTAACGTCCATCTGCCAGATTTCATAGTCGTAGTGAGCAGCAATAGCATATAGGATCCGAATGGATTTAAGCATGGCTACGGGAGAAAAAGTCTCGTCATAGTCCAAACCTGGTCTTTGACGAAAACCCTTCGCCACAAGTCTTGCCTTATAGGTCTCCACCTGCCCATCTATACCAATCTTTCTTTTAAAGATCCATTTGCACCCCACAGGTTGTACCCCAGGGGGTACAACGTCCAAAGTCCATACTTTGTTGGTGTATATAGACTCCATTTCGGATCTCATGGCATCCAGCCACTTCACAGAGTCTCCACTCGTGATAGCTTACGGAAAACTGGTAGGATCATCATCATCCATGATGCAGTCTTCTCCGTCACCATCAATGTGGAAACCGTAGTACCTCTCCGTGGGCGAGAAGTCCTACCAGACCTACGGAGTGGCCGAGGTTCCTCATTTTCTATTGCAACAGCCGGTTCAACCAAATTGTCATTTGTAGTTTGTGCCTCTAGAACCTCTTCTAGATCCACCATCTTGCCATCATCTTTATCGGTGAAAAACTCTTTTTCCAAGAATGTGGCATGTTGAGAAACAAATACCTTTTGTTCCTCTTTGTGGTAGAATAGATATCCATAAGAATTCTTTGGATATCCCACAAAGTTACACATGACTGACTGTGTCTCGAGTTTGTCCGGATTCTGCTTTTTAACATAGGCCGGGCAACCCCAAATCTTAATTCTCTTAAGAGATGGTCTCTTCCCATGCTATATCTTATATGGCGTGGTAGACACGGTTTTGGTTGGAACCCTGTTCAGTAGAAATGCTGCAGTCTCCAATGCATGCCCCCAAAACGAGACGGGTAACTCAGCATCACTCATCATGGAACGGACCATATCTAATAGGGTCCTATTCCGTCGTTCTGACACACCGTTGTGCTATGGTGTGTAAGGAGGAGTGAGCTGAGAGAGAATCCCATTCTCTTTTAGGAAGTTTGCAAATTCTGTACTATGATACTCACCACCTCGATCTGATCGAAGCATCTTGATACTCAAGCCGGTTTGTTTTTATACTTCTTGTTTATATTCAATGAATTTCTCGAAAGCTTCGGACTTGTGCTTTAATAAAAGTACATGACCGAATCTTGAGAAATCGTCAGTGAACGTAATGAAGTATGAAAAACCGCCTCTAGCTTGTGTAGACATTGGCCCACATACATCACTATGTATGAGGCCTAGGAGCTCAGTATCTCTTTCTCCGTGTCCGGTAAACGGAGTTTTGGTCATTTTACCCTTGATACAAGACTGGCAAGTCGCATAAGATTTATATTCAAAAGTGTTTAAATATCCATCTTTGTGTAACTTGTTTAGTCTTGTTTCGTTAATATGACCAAGTCTAGAGTGCCAAAGAAAAGCTTCATTTAATTCTGAAAGTTTTCTTTTATTAGTGTGTTGTATACTGAAAACTGTGTGTTGATTTAGGACATATATCCCGTTATTAAGCGTACCATACCCAACCAACATTTGATTCAGGTGAATGTTCATAACATTGTTCTGCAATACAAAATTATATCCTTCATTGTCCAACAAAGAAATGGATATTATATTACAAAGCATACTAGGTACAAAATAATATGGATTCAAAACCAAAATACATCCAGATGGCAACCCCAAGTGATACTCTCCCACTGCGACTGTATGTACATTGGAACCATTTCCAACGCGGAGAGTATGGTCACCTGTCTTCAAAACTTTGCTATTTCTCAGCCCCTATATAGAATTGCAAATGTGAGAACCTGAACCGGTATCCAATACCCAGGAAGCAGAGTTTATTGAAAAACAGTTTTCTGTCACAAACGCACCTGAAGCATAAGCATCCCCATGCTTCTTCTTGAGACTTAAGTACTCCGTGCAGTTGCGCTTCCAATGTCCTGTCTTGTGGCAATGAAAACATTCGCCTTTCCCCGAGTCTCCAGCTTTGGACTTTTCCTTTCCCTTCACCTTTTTAACTCCACCCTTAGGATTGGTGGGCTTCTTCTTTTTCTTTCCCTTGGCCTTAGCTTTCGGGCGAGAAGAAGAAGACTTTCCAACAGTCATAACGGGAGTTTTTGCTGATTTCATAGTGCTCTCTGTACTCCTTAACATATTAAGGAGTTCAGAGAGTTCCTTCTCCATGCCGTGCATGTTGAAGTTCACTATGAATTGAGCAAAGGTGGAGGGGAGGGACTGCAGAATAATATCCGTATATTGTTCATTGTCCATAGTCCATCCAAGGTCCTCAAGCTCTTCTATAAGAGCTATCATCTTCAGAACATGGTCTCCTACTGGTGTGCCAGGGGCCATTCGCATCTGAAACAATTTCTTTGATGCTTCGTATCGTAATACGCGGGATTGCTCTCCATACAACTCCTTTGTATGGAGCAATATACCGTGAATGTCCATATTCTCGTCCTGCTTTTGATGTGTGTTATCCATCGATGCAAGCGCGAGACATTTGGCCGTGGCACAGTCAGCGTCCCATGTCTTGCGGACTTCAATGTCCGCAACTGAGGGTTTTGGACCTGGGACGGACGGGGCTGAAGCCGTGAGGACATATGATACTTTATCATAAGTCAAGGCAATTTTCAGATTCCTCAGCCATTCTTTATAATTGGTCCCATTCAGTTTATTTTTTTCTAGTAGAAGCTTGAGTCCAGTCATGAGTATCTGTCATTAAGAGAGAGAAAAGAATACACTCAGCGAAAGCTCTTGCATAGATCAGATTGGTTATTATCTTGTCTAATCGATGTTTCCCACTGCTTTTATCGAGTTTTTCTTTCAAACCATAAAAAGAAAAACTAGCCAGGATTAATTACAGTCAACAACTTCGCTAACCGTTTAGCCAGGCCAGTGTCGGTATTTGAGGGAGGTTCCCCGTGCTTTCGCACGGACCTAATTAAAGTAAACCTCGTTTTCCCAGAGGCGGAGCCCCGTTAACACCTTTCTAGACACCTAATGAGTTAGTTAATTGTAAACTGTAAAACTCTCCTAGGAGCAACTATTGCCCACAGTGGGATCGGGATCCAACCATCACATGGAAGGTATGCAATCTCATTGAAATTTCAACTATTGAAATTCCCGATGTAATTTTTACCCCTAGCACTCGTGACCTTGGCTAAGGTCAACAAATCACGAGTACTAGTCAAGCTCAACCCGTCATTTCTTCATTAATTAGACCCGTTCACATGACCCTTGGCTAAGGTCAACAAAGTCATATGCCCGTCCTAATTAATCTGCAACATATGCATTTGTAGGAAGACATCACTTAGCTACCGTACACTACGCCTTGGCTAAGGTCAACAAACGTAGCACGAATACTAAGTACTCTACTTCCTAAAATGACGGAGGATTGCGGATGATTTTTAAGAAAATCTTTAACGCTTTGAACTTGATATCGTTGTAGAATCAAATGGTTTTCAAAAGGAGTGGCTTAAGCTCCGCAGTTTTGAAATGTAGCTTTTTCATAAATAGCCGAGTGATTTTAAATCCGATTCTACAACATCTTTTAGGTTTATTTTCTTTACATTAATCACATTAATGTAATCCTATCATTTAAGTCCTTAAGCCAATCACAGAAAAGAAATGAAAATAACATGTACGCTTATGCCATCCGCATTCGCCGCAATGTTCCGTTATGCACCGTTAGGTTACTTAACTAACGGCATACCGGGACGGGACTAGCACGGGTGTAAAACATAAGCAACGTCTACTATATATCATATATATATAATATGTCATTCGTCTCAGATATCATAGAACACAGGCAGCAGAAATATAGATATAATGTGGGATATACTAGGACGTCCGTATTTAGTATTTAGCCAATAATAGAAAATACGGATTCCACAGTCGCGATGAATAGCCAAGCCCACACCCTGTGTTAGTGTATATGCCCTAGAGGCCATTACTGTATCATACTAGTTTGTATATTACTTGATGGAAGCTTGGGATATTCGCAGTTATATATACAATCTTGCTCGAAATGGTAGTATGCTACTTGGTTTGTCTCTGATTTAATATGTGCATGTGTTTCTTTTAGCATATCGCTGATATACATATTAGTAGAGCCCTTAGGATCTTTGCTTGATTACCAGCGTTGTGATGGCGCTCACACTCGTGGGAGCTGGGTGATCTATAAGCACATCCTTATACAGGTCCCTAGTCGTTGGACTATCGAGACAGGGCATCGATACTCCGGAGTAGACTAGCGTATGCGCTTCTCATCCCAGCGTGGGAGACGGTCTGTCCCACAGCCGTCAGTATGTCGTACTTGAGATAGCATGCGGGTGTTCGTTAGGTTACGAGTACACTGGACAGGACTCGTCAGGAACTGTTGGTTGGTAGTATACCTATCGTCAGTTATCAGTTCCCAGGTGACATGAGTACAGCTTAGTCCGTTGACTTGACACTGTCACTTCGCCTCGAGTGTGTTCCCACTGCACTTTGATTACTACCCTACCACGGCTCAAAGGAGTCATGCAAACAAGTAGTTTTTAGGTGCAGTCCCGAAGCACTTGGAGGCAGTGACGGTTAGACAGGATTCGTCTCTCTTAGTATTGGGGGTTGACATCGCGCTGTGTCTAGGAGAGCCATTACACGAGTAGTCCCTGGCCAGGGCAAGCGAGATATACTGGTAGGTTTCCAGTGTTATCTCAGGGTGTTCTGGGCTACACTCCGACACGACTTGTACCGCTATTAGGGGACTGACGTTCACCGCCCCCCTAGGCCCGCCATGCGATGTATCAGACGAACAGACCGGACTGAACGGAGATTGTCACATACAGGCTCAGTAGGAGTTCAGATGGGGTTCACCTCGTCAGTCTTCTTATCGATATCAACCTGGGGACCGTTACGTACAGCTAGTGCCGCTTGCGGTCTGTGGTTAAACCCACTGCCAGCGTAGTGTCGAGTCTTTAGAGTCCCACACAGAGAGCTATTCGCCTTTAGGCAAAATGAGTAGATGTCGCATGGTTTTGCGACAGGGTTCGTTCGCATCCGCGCACTTGTGCACGTTTACTGTCCGGACAGTTTATACTAGCTGGCTTTGGTTTAAGCCGGATCCTAGTATATGATTTGGGATTGGTTTTTCTCATTGTATTCGTGTTCCTCGGGTCACGAATGCGGGTGTGTATGCACAGTTGTTTGAGACAGAGGGAGTGGACCTTGATTAGGGTTAATGACTATTGTCATTTTATTAACCCTAATGCTTATGTGTGTATTATAGTTAATTGATAATTAGTTTAATAATTGTGCATGGTTATGGTTGTTGACCATTTGACCTCCTTGACTTGTTGACCTAGGTTGACACTTTGACCATCATCATTTCTTTTGGAAGATGCTTTTTGATCCTTGCAAATTGAAATGATAATGGTCATGTCATGATTAGCCATGACAATTATCTATCTAATTATTCAATTAAAATAATATGCACATATTAGTGAGAATGGTTCACATAATTCTCATTCTATCATTTCATTTCTCTCTCTTGTTCTTCCTCTCCCTCAAGCTCTCCCTTCTCATGTGTTGAGAAACACTTGAGCTTGAGAAAAACCCTCTCTTGATCATCTCTACTCTCATCTAGGGTTGAAGGACTAGCACTTCTTGAACCCTAGTTACTTCTAGCTTGGAGTTGAAGCCAAAGGTTGAGGCTTTCGGGTGGATCTTTCTTTGACGGGAGAAGACGACAAGGTGACCTCCTTCCACTACTTCAAGGAGCAAGGAGAGAAGGACATAAAGACCAAAGGTATAACCATTCTAGCACTTAGCTAGTTTCTAGTTAGCTTTAGCAAGTTTTTGTTTAGCAAAGATCCTTTAATGTCTAGTCCATGTTGCCTAAGCTCATAAAAATCCGATTTTTATTCCGTTTTCCGCCTCCCCGCAAGTACCGGGGTGGGCAACGTGGACTTACAGTGGTATCAGAGCCTAACTAAACATAAACTAGCTAGGTAGTGAAGTGTAACGAAGTTCGAAACCGAAAAATCCAAAAACCGAGTTTTCAAAAACCCTAGTTTCTGTTAAAAAAATTTCTGGTCAAAACAAAATTTGTTAAACTCTAAAAATCGTCTCAGGGTTTTTTAAAGATAACCACCAAACCCGGTCCAGTGACTCGACCAAGGAGCCGCGGTTCCGCGGCAAATAGCATGCTATTGCCGCGCAACCGCGGCCAAATTGGCTCTTCACTGGGTCGAGTTTGGTGCAGTGTATCTCTGACTTGGTTTTAGGATTTTTAAGATATGTTATATGTGCCCAGATTTTCCAGAATAGAAATTTATTTTTAGGGGCCTATAAATCCGTATTTTTTTTCGGAACTTCACTACACTTTGACTATGAAGGTTATATCTGTGATGTTTGTATGTATTGAACGTCGGCTAATCGCTATATGTCGATTAGTCGGGGTTATACATATCTGTGATCTGTGATTGATACTGGTATGTGTATATGAATGGGTTGGATTGTCGTGGATGAATAGCCGGGGTGGATGTGAGATGAGTGTTGCTTTTTCTTTCATTCATTGTAATATGTAAATTGATGTAATATTATTATTTGTTTGGCCGCACAACCGGGTCGGGGTTGTAGCCGTCATTGTATAATTCTTTTTACTGTTTTTGCTCCTAGGATAGACCCATGGAGGGGGTGCACAAACTACCGGGTATCTCGAAGTGCCGAGTGGCCTACTCACGGTGGTGAGAGAGGTTGCTTCGCTTCGGGTACTTGGCGGGTAGTTTGCCGCACTCGTAGGGGTCTTGGGTAGGGTATTGGCTATTCACCGCGACCGTGTAATCCGCTTTTCGTTGCAGGCTCGAACGGATTGCGGATTCCTAGTATATCCAATGTATTCATCTGTGATCTGTAATGTCTATCATTGCTATATATTTATATATGATAACTATTTAGACGTTGCTTATGTTTTACAGCCGCGCTAGCCCATCCCCCGCTCTGTCGTTAGTTAAGTAACCTAACGGGTGATGACGGGGCCCCGTGGCGAATGCGAATGGCATAAGCGTACGTCATATTTTGGTTGTTTTCTGCAATGGTAGGATTAAATGATGGGACGCATTAAAAGAACTAATGCAAGAAAATAAACCATGTAAAAGTCGATTGGAACACTTTGAAAACCACTCGGTTCTTTTCAAAACTAAACTTTTAAACGTGGAGCTTGAACCACTCCTTTTAAAAGCTATCTCGTTCCATCGATTAGATCAAGTTCACTACGTTCACGGTTTCGCCAAAACCATCCATAGCCCTCCGTCATTCCACATGAATGGTCAAAAAGTATTCAAGCTATGTATTTTGGCC
This sequence comes from Agapanthus africanus, assembly GCA_030015575.1. NCBI lineage: Eukaryota > Viridiplantae > Streptophyta > Magnoliopsida > Asparagales > Amaryllidaceae > Agapanthus > Agapanthus africanus. The sequence goes on along the minus strand of JASDDO010000019.1, from coordinate 477,117,644 downwards.
AAAGTCAAGGCATAGTGATTGGTAGCTATTGGGTATTCATGTGCAGCATAGATAGATGCGTTGGTTTGGGACAGTCGTGCTGCCATTTTGGCCAAAGTCAAGGGTAGGTACGGGTGGGTCCAAATTAACCAGGAGAATGACGGGTAGAACTTGACATGTGACTTATGATATTTTGGCCAAAGTCAAGGTCATAAGAGCATGGGGCAAAAATCCACATCGGGAGTTTCATAAGTACTGAAACTTGCTAGCGCTGCATACCATTTGGAGTGTGATGAATCTGGTAGGATTCCTTCGGTTTTATCACGCGATGATATTTGGATCCCGATCCTACTGTGAGTATATGCTACTCCTCGGGAAAACTCTCACTTAACGATCAATGCTATAAACTTAGTAGGTGTCTAGAAAGGTGTTAGCGGGGCTACGCCCACAGGGAAAAGAGGTTACTTAATTAAGGAACTTCGCGAAAGCGTTGGAAAACCTCCCTCGAAGTACCGACACTGGCCTGGCTGAACGGTTAAGCAAGTATTGTACGGTGAGATTGATCCTGACTAATCCTTTCTTTACGGTTTGAGAAGGGATTCGAGAGACAGTGGGAGCCATCCAGTTTAGACAAACTAAAAACCACTCTAAACTTGCAAGAGCATCATGCTAAAGTGTTTCTTTTCTCTCTCCTAATTGCAGCGACCATTCAAGATGACCGGACTTAAGTTATTACTAGATAAAAATATACTGACAGGGCCAAACTACAAAGATTGGCTCAGGAATGTCAAGATGGCGATCACTTATGACAAGTTGGGGTATGTACTTACCACCAAAGCTCCCCCTGTCCCAGGTCCCACCTCCAGCGTCGCGGATATAGAAATCCGTAAGACATGGGAGATAGATTGCGCGAGGGCCAAGTGCCTCGTACTTGCCTCGATGGACAACGAACATCAGAGGAGGCACGAGAATATGGACCTAGAGTCCATATTTCTCCATACAAAAGAACTGTATGGAGAGCAGTCTCGTATCGCAAGATACGAAGTGTCGAAGAAGCTTTTTTCGGCAAGGTTGGCCGTCGGATCATCGGTAGCGGAACACGTGCTTAAGATGATTGGCTACATTGAGGAGCTCGCGGACCTTGGGACCACGTTGGAGAATGAACTCTATACTAATTTGATTCTCCAGTCCCTTCCTTCCACTTACGCCCAGTTCATTCTTAACTTCAACATGCAAGGAAAGGAGGTTGAACTCTCCGAACTTCTGAACATGTTGAGGACTGCTGAGGGCACCCTACAGAAGGGTAGGGAGACATCCACTTTGTTTGTAGGAGGATCTTCCTCTTCTAGGTCCAGGGCGAAAGCCAATGGCAAGAAGAAGAAAGCCCCCGCCAAACCAAGAGGCGGTGTCGGTAAAGTGGATACGAAAGGAAAAGGAAAAGCAACAAAGATAGCGGGGAAGCTAGTGGGGAAGGAAGAATGCTTCTATTGTCACAAAGTGGTCACTGGAAACAGGATTGCAAGGCTTGGAAGGCCAGAACACAGGATTTGAAGCGAGTTGCGGCTTCAGCTTCAGGTGTGTATGTTATTGAAAACTGTCTGTCAATAAACTCTACATCCTGGGTATTGGATACCGGATCAGGATCTCATATCTGTAATTCTTTGCATGCGTTGAGAAAGCGTAGAGTTTTGAAGGCAGATGATATGACCCTCAGAGTTGCAAACGGTGCTAGCATGGATGCTGAGGCCGTGGGGGACTATCACCTGGGATTGTCGGATGGACATTTTTTAGTTTTGCGTAGTTGTTATTATGTACCAAATGCAACCTGTAATATCATTTCTGTATCTTTATTGTCTAAAGAAGGTTATGAATTTGCATTTGTAAGTAATGTAGTGAACATTCACCTTAATCAAGTTTTGATTGGGTCAGGTACATTAAACAACGGTATATACGTATTAAACCAGCCACAGATTTTCAATGTCCAGAATACACACAAAAGAAAGTCTCCAGAAATAAATAAAACTTTCTTATGGCATTGTAGACTGGGTCACATCAATGAGAGAAGGTTGACCAAGTTACACACAGAAGGATATTTGGATCCGTTCGAATATCAATCGTATGCAACTTGTCAATCCTGTCTCAAAGGAAAGATGACAAAGACTCCGTTTACTGGACACGGAGAAAGAGCGAGCGAGCTCTTGGGACTCGTACACAGTGACGTGTGCGGTCCAATGTCTACACATGCTCGAAGCGGTTATTCTTACTTCATTACTTTTACGAATGACTTTTCAAGGTACGGTTATGTCTTCTTAATGAAACATAAATCCGAGGCTTTTGAAAAATTCCAGGAATATAAGAATGAAGTAGAAAAAAAAACAGGCAAAAGTATAAAGACACTGAGATCTGATCGAGGTGGTGAATACTTGAGTGCCGAGTTCCTGGGTTACTTAAAAGAGAATGGAATTCTCTCTCAGCTTACTCCTCCATACACTCCGCAGCATAATGGTGTATCGGAGAGACGGAACCGAACCCTATTGGATATGGTACGGTCCATGATGAGTAACGCTGAGTTGCCGTGATCGTTCTGGGGATATGCGCTAGAATCAGCTGCATACCTTTTGAACTGAGTTCCAACTAAGACTGTGCCTGCTACACCATATCAGATGTGGTGTGGGAAGAGACCTTATCTTAATCATATTAAGACATGGGGATGTCCAGCTTTTGTAAAAAAGCAGCATGCGGACAAGCTCGAGGCACGCTCAGTACAGTGCAAGTTTGTGGGATATCCAAAGAACTCCAAGGGATATTACTTCTATTGCGAAGAGGAACAAAAAGTCCTTATTTCTCGCCATGCCCACTTTCTAGAACACCAGTTCATAGAAAAAGAATTAAATGGGAGCACAATAGAGCTGGAAGAAATTCCAGAACCACGAGCTATTACTGAAAGCTTGGTTGAACCAGAGGGTTCGAAAGATCAGGACATTCCCACGCCACTCCGCAGGAGTAGTAGGCAGTCTCATCCGCCCGAGAGATACTACGGTTTTCTCATTGACGGGGATAGAGAGGATTGCATCATAGATTGTGATGAGCCTACTAGCTTCCAGCAAGCCATTCAGAGCGTCGACTCGGTAAAATGGCTGGATGCAATGCGGACCGAAATGGAGTCCATGAACACCAACAAAGTATGGACGTTGGACATTGCTCCAGATGGGGTAAAACCCGTAGGATGCAAGTGGATCTTCAAAAGGAAGATTGGTGTAGATGGACAGGTTGAGACCTATAAAGCTAGACTGGTAGCAAAGGGTTTTCGTCAGCGACCTGGTTTGGACTATGACGAAACCTTTTCTCCAGTAGCTATGCTGAAATCCATTCGGATCCTTCTTGCCATTGCTGCCTTCCACGATTATGAGATTTGGCAGATGGACGTAAAGACAGCTTTTCTAAATGGACATTTAGAGGAGTGTGTCTATATGGATCAGCCAGAGGGTTTCATTCAGAGTGGGAGCAGCGGAAATGTGTGCAAGTTGCTTAAGTCCATTTATGGACTAAAGCAGGCATCGCGGAGTTGGAACATCTGTTTTGATGAGACGGTCAAGGAATTTGGCTTTATCAAAAATCCAGATGAACCATGCATCTAGTGTAGATTTGTAGCGAGAACCGTTGTATTCCTCGTTTTATACGTGGATGACATTCTCTTAATAGGAAATGACATTCCTATGCTACAATCTGTCAAGGGGTTCTTGTCACACAGGTTCTCCATGAAAGACCTGGGTGATGCCTCATACATTCTGGATATCCGGATCTACCGTGACAGATCCAAGAGGATATTAGGACTTTCGCAGTCCAGGTACATCGACACCATATTGAAGAGATTCAGTATGGAAGATTCCAAGCGCGGTAATCTACCGGCTTGTCACGGGATCACCCTCTCCAAAGAGATGTCTCCCAAGACTGATTTGGAGAGGGATCGCATGTCTATTATACCCTACGTTTCTGCGGTAGGCTCTATAATGTATGCGATGTTGTGTACCAGACCGGATGTGGCTTATGCACTGAGTGTGGTAAGCAGGTATAAGTCAAACCCTGGGGAGAAACATTGGATAGCATTAAAGAACATTCTCAAGTACCTGAGAAGGACTAAGGAGATGTTCTTGGTGTATGGCGGAAAAGACCTGCAGATTGAGGCCTTTGCTGACTCCAGCTTCCAGAGTGACAAGGATGATTCCAAGTCCATGTCGGGTTTTGTCTTCACCCTCAATGGAGGGGCGGTGTGTTGGAAGAGCTCCAAACAGGAAACCGTTGCTGACTCGACTATGGAGGCGGAATACATCGCTGCATCTGATGCCGCAAAAGAAGCTGTCTGGATGAGGAAGTTCTTGAGAGAACTTCAGGTGGTTCCGTCCATTGTTCACCCAATACCTCTGTATTGCGACAACAACGGGGCTATAGCTTTAGCAAAGGAACCCAGGTCCTATCAGAAATCCAGACACATCTTAAGGCGGTATCACCTGATCAGGGAGATCGTAGATCGCCAGGAGATCGAGGTCCGGAGAGTTGCATCAGAGGATAACACTGTAGATCCATTCACCAAGGCCTAGCCCCAGACTCAGTTCGAGCGGCTGATCGAGATGATAGGTCTTCGATACGCCAGTACATGGCCTTAGTGCAAGTGGGAGATTGTTAGTGTATGTGCCCTAGAGGCCATTACTATATCATACTAGTTTGTATATTACTTGATGGAAGCTTGGGATATTCGCAGTTATATATACAATCTTGCTCGAAATGGTAGTATGCTACTTGGTTTGTCTCTGCTTTAATATGTGCATGTGTTTCTTTTAGCATATCGCCGATATACATATTAGTAGAGCCCTTAGGATCTTTGCTTGATTACCAGCGTTGTGATGGCGCTCACACTCGTGGGAGCTGGGTGATCTATAAGCACATCCTTATACAGGTCCCTAGTCGTTGGATTATCGAGACAGGGCATCGATACTCCGGAGTAGACTAGCGTATGCGCTTCTCATCCCAGCGTGGGAGACGGTCTGTCCCACAGCCGTCAGTACGTCGTACTTGAGATAGCATGCGGGTGCTCGTTAGGTTACGAGTACACTGGACAGGACTCGTCGGGAACTGTTGGTTGGTAGTATACCTATCGTCAGTTATCAGTTCCCAGGTGATATGAGTACAGCTTAGTCCGTTGACTTGACACTGTCACTTCGCCTCGAGTGTGTTCCCACTGCACTTTGATTACTACCCTACCACGGCTTAAAGGAGTCGTGTAAACAGGTAGTTTTTGGGTGCAGTCCCGAAGCACTTGGAGACAGTGACGGTTAGACAGGATTCGTCTCTCCCGGTATTGGGGGTTGACATCGCGCTGTGTCTAGGAGAGCCATTACATGAGTAGTCCCTGGCCAGGGCAAGCGAGATATACTGGTAGGTTTCCAGTGTTATCTCAGGGTGTTCTGGGCTACACTCCGACACGACTTGTACCGCTATTAGGGGACTGACGTTCACCGCCCCCTAGGCCCGCCATGCGATGTATCAGACGAATAGACCGGACTGTACGGAGATTGTCACATACAGGCTCAGTAGGAGTTCAGATGGGGTTCACCTCGTCAGTCTTCTTATCGACATCTACCTGGGGACCGTTACGTACAGCTAGTGCCGCTTGCGGTCTGTGGTTAAACCCACTGCCAGCGTAGTGTCGAGTCTTTAGAGTCCTACACAGAGAGCTATTCGCCTTTAGGCAAAATGAGTAGAGGTCGCATGGTTTTGCGACAGGGTTCGTTCGCATCCGCGCACTTGTGCACATTTGCTGTCCGGACAGTTTATAGTAGCGGGCTTTGGTTTAAGCCGGATCCTAGTATATGATTTGGGATTGGTTTTTCTCATTGTATTCGTGTTCCTCGGGTCACGAATGCGGGTGTGTATGCACAGTTGTTTGAGACAGAGGGAGAGGACCTTGATTAGGGTTAATGACTATTGTCATTTTATTAACCCTAATGCTTATGTGTTTATTATAGTTAATTGATAATTAGTTTAATAATTGTGCATGGTTATGGTTGTTGACCATTTGACCTCCTTGACTTGTTGACCTAGGTTGACACTTTGACCATCATCATTTCTTTTGGAAGATGCTTTTTGATCCTTGCAAATTGAAATGATAATGGTCATGTCATGATTAGCCATGACAATTATCTAGCTAATTATTCAATTAAAATAATATACACATATTAGTGAGAATGGTTCACATAATTCTCATTCTATCATTTCATTTCTCTCTCTTGTTCTTCCTCTCCCTCAAGCTCTCCCTTCTCATGTGTTGAGAAACACTTGAGCTTGAGAAAAACCCTCTCTTGATCATCTCTACTCTCATCTAGGGTTGAAGGACTAGCACTTCTTGAATCCTAGTTACTTTTAGCTTGGAGTTGAAGCCAAAGGTTGAGGCTTTCGGGTGGATCTTTCTTTGACGGGAGAAGACGACAAGGTGACCTCCTTCCACTACTCCAAGGAGCAAGGAGAGAAGGACATAAAGACCAAAGGTATAACCATTCTAGCACTTAGCTAGTTTCTAGTTAGCTTTAGCAAGTTTTTGTTTAGTAAAGATCCTTTAATGTCTAGTCCATGTTGCCTAAGCTCATAAAAATCCGATTTTTATTCCGTTTTCCGCCTCCCCGCAAGTACCGGGGTGGGCAACGTGGACTTACACCCTGGACCCCTACGAGAGCGGCAAACGACCCTACCAATTCTGGAGTTTAGGAGACCCGGTCTCGACTCCTCGAGATGGCCTCCCACTGAACCCCAAAACCCGGTCGCCTGTGCTCCCCTCCTTGGGTCCATCCTAACGCGGAAAAGTAAATAATATACAACACTGGTAGCATCAACCTCAACCCGGAAGTGCCCAAAATAAAAGAATATTATATTACATTTGAATTTACATGAATGAAAATATAAAACTCTCATCTCACATAAAAAAAACCCGGCTTTTCAATCACAACAATCATGCACATCATATCTCAGCAACACATAATATCTCATATCATCAACGTAAGTAAGTATGCATTCACCGATTATCGTCGACGTATAGCAACGACAATCGGTAATACCACTACATACTACACTTACGGTCACAGAAAAGAAAGTGTAAAACTGCAATATCTGGAATCCACATTCTCTTTAGACATCTCAAATGCGAAATATCACATACTTCGTATTTCATGTCTAATAATATGAATTCCACACATTGCATCACATTCCAGATAAACAGACAGTATTAAAGTTTTCGAACGAATAATCAAACACCCAAGATCCCCTAAAGCTCAACACTTGAGCGGAGTTCAAAAACCCAGAGTGTGACAAAGTAGTAGCGGTCCAGCCGTAGAAGAGTCAAGCCAACGCCTCACATGTGGCACGCCGTACTGCCCCAAACCCTAAGGTTCAATGAGCAGTTCAAGACGGTCACATAATCGAGTTAAGGTTTGTTGTCTTCTAGAGGATCCACCACAAAACTTGCACGTATCTCCAAAATATTTAAACCCCGTGAATAGTGAGCAAATGATACTTGTTCGAACACTTCAATACTTTCTAATTTACCCGGAAAAGCAACGAAATGAAAATTCCGATCGAATCGAAGAGTCCAAAACCATCTCCAGAATATACAGTACTTGATTCAGATTAAACATACCTAAAACAATATACAAGCAGTTATAAGAATTACTATGCAAATAGGAATCAATGAAGCCTCTGTATGGCCGCGGAGCCGCGGCCTAAGCAAGGATTTGCATCGGTTCGGCGGCGGTTTGTACGGATCATGGGTTCGTATTTCACAGTGTTTCTTAGTTTTTCCTGCTGTATTTTTTAAGTATTTTTAATTCTGAAAAACAACAGATTTTAAAAAATGACCAGAAGTCCCGAAACGTCGTATTTTGGTTCGATCGGAGTTTTTGCTTCGTAAAAGTGTCGCCTAATGTTCTAGGTCGGCTCTGATACCAATGTTAGGTTTACCTAGCACCCTATGTAGAGTTTGGAAGCATCACATGTCACAAAGATCAAATTTTTATGGTGCTAAGTAAGCATACAAAGGATCTATCCTAGAAAATTAGGGTTACTAAACATTAAAGGCAACAAAGACTAGGGTTTCGAGAGTACAACCTTTGTAGCTCCCTTCGCTAGACTCTTTGGCCTCTTGAGTGTTGGAGAAAGGTTCTCGTGAAGTCTTCTAGTGTCCACGACGATCCACCCGAAGCTCCCAGTCCAAGCTTGCAACTTCACTTTTCAAGAGAAGAAATGAAGATAACACTCTAAACAAGTGGGCTAAACTTGTGTAGAATGATGTTGTGGTGGTTTTTCTCACTTCAAAAGCCTAACTTGATAAGTATATTGCTCACTACAAAAGTCTAGAGAGCAAATGGTGAAGGAGGAAGAAGATGATGGCTTTCTTTTAACAAGAGTAAAAAGATAACTCATGTAAAGAAAAATGAAAATATATGTATATATATTTATTCCTTCTTATCTCAAACCATGGTTAAATGTTTAAGGTATTATTTAATTTGAGTTAAATCACAAAGAGAAGGTTAACCCATGGTTAGAAGTAGGTGAGCATGGTTAGGTTAAGGAAGAGTGTAGAAACTAGCCATGAATTATCCTTTTTCTCCTTTTCTTTTGTTTTAACAAAAATTAAATAATAATCCATATATTTAATCCATGGTGTGAGTCTTATATTGCCACCATTTTCAATGTGTAATCAACCATGAAGGATGATGTATGTATGTATGTATGTATGTATGCATATCCATATGTGCATGAAACTAAAAGAAAGAAAGCATACATGCATGCATGCATACATCCATCATGTACAAGAAAAGATTTCAAGTGAGAAAACTGATGGTTAAATGATAAATCGACACTTGATTTATCAATCCGGCCATATCACATATGACCCCACCAAAAGCAAGCCGCCCGATCAATATACGGTATCCTATACGCGGATTTTAATCGGGTCCATGCGCATATCGCATACGCGCACCACAACGTTTCGCCTGGACTAGGTAACTCCTTTGTGGGACTCTAAGACTCGTCAATACGCCGGCAGTGGGTGATGATCATATCAAGCACCCCCAAGCCGCAAGCGGTCAGCTAAACGTAACGGCCACCCGGGTATTGAGCGATCAGAAGAAAACAAGCGAACCTGCTACAACTCCCGTCGAGCCAACCGGCAACACTACCGTACAGTCCGGTCTCTTCATCAGATATGCTGCATATTGAGCCTAGGGATGGTCACGTCGACCCCAATAACTCAATAAGTCGTGCCGGTGAATGGTCTATAACAGATCGAGAAACTACTGATAACACTTATCAGCAAATCTCAGCAGCCCTGGCCAGGGACTTACTGATATAACCAGTCGGGCACAGCACAGCATCAACTTCCAATACCGGGAGAGACGAAACCCCTCCTATCGCTCATCGCCTTCGTGTGCCTCGGGACTGTACCCAACGGCCACCTGTTTGCACGACTCAGTAGAGCCGTGGTAGGGTGGCAATCAAAATACAGTGGGAGAACACACAAGACTCTATGACGATCTCGGGTCTACAGACTAACCTGTACCAGTGTTGAAAGGTTCCTAGGCATCCTAATGAAGTCTCACAAGGTATCGAACATGCCAATTTAAAAAATTATTGGTGCCGAGAAACCCTAACACGGATCGTAGACTAGAATTCTAGGCGAAAAACTAAACTAGTTAGCAAATAAACTAAAGGTCGGAAACTACAACCTTTGTAGATCCGGATATCCACTTGCTTAGCTCCATGTGGTCGTCCCCTCACTGTCCATCACGAACCTCGGACTCTCGCGACGGCTTCATCGGAGAAGTGAGCGGAATAGTTCGACGGCTTCGTGTCAAAGACGATCTACGTCGAGGTTGCACTAGTTCAAGCTCCGACTTCACCAAGTAGTGAAACTTGTGAAGAAAACACCCAAAACCACTTGGCAAGAGGTAGAGGATGAAGAAATAGGAGGTGGGTTCACTTTTAATTTGGATTTCTCTCACTAAAACTCAACTTGCCATTGATGTAGCAAGCTTGAAGAAGAAGAAGAAGATGATGGCTATGATAAGTTCTATCTAAAAGAAATAGAAAATCAAATACTTATCATAACTCAAACTAGGGTTAAGTGTAGAGAATTAACCATGGTCAATTGGATGGGTTAGGGTTAACCATGAAGATAAGGATGGTTACAAAAGTCAAGGCTTCATGAAGCTTCAACTAATGACAAAGAAAGCCACCATTCTTATCTTTATCTTTTCCAAATAAATAAATAAATAAATGAATATGCAAAAACCCTAATTATCAAATTAACCATGGATTAATTCTATATACTTAACTAAATGATCAAGTATCATCAAACATGATACAAAAAAGTGCACAAAAGCATATCACATATACTATGTGCATCAAGTGAGAAAATCCGTATAAAGTGAACCAATACTAGTTAATGCAAAGTAATATATCAAATATATAATTATACATTAAATCATTAAATCAACATTTGATTAAATGATCCGGTCATGTCGCACATAACCGACTAGTATTCAATATATCGATTTATCGAATCAATGATTCGATAACTAGGTCATATCAAATATAACCAATCGAAACATTTATCGCGAGAATGAAATGCGGTATCACATACACGCATTATTCTCGGTCCTGCACATATCTCATATGCGCTCCTATTTCGTTTCGCTTGAACCAGGAAACCTCTGTGTAGGACTCTAAAGACTCGTCAATACGCCGGTAGCAGATGATGATCATATCAAGCACCCACAAGCCGCAAGCAGTCTGCTAAACGTAACGGCCACCCGGGTATTGAGCGATCAGAAGATCGACGAGCTAGCTCGCTCACACTCCTGCGAATCCGACCAGTAACACTTACTATACAGTCCGGTCTCTTCGTCTGATACGTCGCATATCAGGTCTAGGGGTGGTATACGTCAGACCCCAATAACCCGATAAGTCGTGCTGATGTGAGGCTCATAACGGGTCGAGAAACTACTGGTAACACTTACCAGCAAATCTCTGATCAGCCCTGGCCAGGGACTTCCCTGTTACGGCCAATCGAGCACAGCGCAACATCTACCCCCAATACCGGGAGAGACGAAACCCCTCCTATCGCTCATTGCCTCCATGTGACTCGGGACTGTACCCAAAGACCACCGTTTTGCATGCCCTCATGGACGTGGTAAGGTGGAGATCAAAGCACAGTGGGAATCACACAAGACTCTATGACGATCTCGGGTCTACAGACTATCCTGTACAAGTGTCACCTGAGAACTGCCATCTGACGTGAGGTATAATACCATCTGGGAGTTCTCGGCGAGTCCGTCCAGTGTACCCAGTCTCCACTGAGCACCCGTATACCATCTCTGATGTCAAACACTAATGGATATGGGATCATCCATCGCCCATCACATGGGTCGAGAAGCGTATACGCTAGTCTACTCTGGTATATCGATGCCCCGTCTCGATACACCCATGACTAGGGACCTTGAAGGATGTACTTATGGACTACCATGTCCCCACTAGTATGATCTGCATCATAGTCCAGGTAGTCAAGTACAAATCCTAAGGGCTTTACCAACATGTAACTATAAGACAGTATAAAGAGACTAGTGTACATATTAAGATAAAGAGCAACCAGATAGCATACTATCATGTCGAGCAAGAAAGTCATCTCTATATATGTCCAAGCATCCAATATAATATACATAATCTGTACAATACTGGCCTCTAGGGCATACATACAACTAAAAATCTCCCACTTGCACTAGGGCCAGCTGCTGTAGTATCTCATACCGAGCATCCCGAAGAGTCTCTCAAACTGTATCTGGGGAATGGCCTTCGTGAGTGGATCCGCCGTGTTGTTCTTCGTGTCAACTCTCCTGACCTCGATCTCCCGGCGATCAACTATCTCCCGGATCAGGTGATACCACCTCAGAATATGCCTGGACCGCTGATGGGACCTGGGTTCCTTGGCCAAAGCCATCGCTCCATTGTTATCGCAATACAAAGATATTGGACGCTCAATGGATGGAACCACTCCAAGTTCAGAAATGAACTTCTTGATCCAGACAGCTTCTTTAGCAGCATCGTTGGCAGCGATGTATTCAGCCTCCATCGTCGAGTCTGCCACGGTTTCCTGCTTGGAACTCTTCCAGCTAACCGCCCCTCCGTAAAGGGTAAAGACAAAACCCGACTGCGACTTAGAGTCGTCCTTATCACTCTGGAAGCTCGAATCGGTAAAGGACTCCACTTGGAGTTCTCCGTTACCATACACCAAGAACATATCTCTAGTCCTTCGCAAGTACTTGAGAATGCTCTTCACAGCTGTCCAGTGACTCTCTCCAGGATCAGCTTGATACCTGCTCACTACACTTAGTGAGTATGCTACATCGGGTCTGGTACATAGTTTCGCATACATGATAGAGCCTACTGCCGAAGCATAGGGTATCCCTTGCATGCGAGCTCTCTCCAAATCAGTCTTGGAAGACATCTCTTTGGAGAGAGTGACTCCAGAGATCGTGGGCAAGTTCCCACGCTTGGACTCTTCTATACTAAACCTCTTTAGTATGGTGTCAATGTACCTGGATTGGGACAATCCCAAAATCCGTTTGGATCTATCTCTATAGATCCTAATTCCCAATATGCAGGAGGCATCACCAAGATCTTTCATTGAGAATCTTTGTGATAAGAAGTGCTTGACCGCTTGCAGCATAGGAATATCATTTCCTATCAAGAGTATGTCGTCCACGTACAATACGAGGAAGACAACCTTACTCTCTGCCACCTTCTTGTAGATACAAGGTTCATCTGGATTTTTGACGAAATCAAACTCTTTGATAACGACATCAAAGCAGATGTTCCAACTCCGCGATGCTTGCTTTAATCCATAAATGGATTAAAGCAGCTTGCACACCTTCCCGCTGCTCCCACTGTCTACGAAGCCCTCTGGCTGAGTCATGTACACGCACTCTTCTAAATCACCATTTAGAAAGGCGGTCTTAACATCCATTTGCCAGATTTCGTAGTCATGAAAGGCAGCAATGGCAAGCATGATTCGGATGGATTTAAGCATAGCCACTGGAGAAAAGGTTTCGTCATAGTCCACACCTGGTCTTTGACGAAAACCCTTTGCTACAAGTCTAGCTTTGAAAGTCTCCACTTTCCCATCTACACCAAGTTTTTTCTTGAAGATCCATTTGCTCCCAATGGGTTTTACCCCTTCAGGAGCAACTTCCAAAGTCCATACTTTGTTGGTGTACATGGATTCCATCTCGGACCGCATAGCATCCAGCCATTTCACTGAGTCCCCACTCGTGATGGCCTGCTCGAAGCTAGTTGGGTCATCATCCTCCATGATGCAATCCTGGCTCCCACCGTCTATGAGAAAACCGTAGTATCTCTCAGGTTGGCGAGGAACCCTACTAGATCGGCGGAGTGGCTGGGGTTCATCGGGAACTATGGAATCCTCTGGTTCCACCAGATCTTCTGTTGTGGCTTCTGCAGCTGGAACCTCTTCCAGTTCTACCTCATGACCACTAATCTCTTTTTCAAGAAATTCCTTTTCTAAAAAGGTGGCATGCCGAGAAACAAATACTCTTTGTTCCTCAGGGTGGTAGAAGATATACCCTTGAGAATTCTTGGGATATCCTACAAATTTGCATAGAACAGACCGTGCCTCGAGTTTGTCCGGATTTTGTCGTTTGACATAGGCTGGACAACCCCATATCTTAACATAGTTAAGACATGGTCTCTTCCCTTTCCATATCTCATATGGAGTGGTAGGCACAGATTTGGTGGGGACCATATTCAATAGATGTATGGCTGTCTCAAGCGCATACCCCCAGAAGGAAATAGGTAACTCAGCTGTGCTCATCATAGAGCGCACCATATCTAATAGGGTGCGGTTCCTCCGTTCTGATACACCGTTGTGCTGTGGTGTATATGGAGGAGTCAGCTGAGAGAGAATCCCATTCTCTTTTAGGAAGTCCAGGAATTCATTGCTCAAGTATTCACCTCCTCGATCAGATCGAAGGATTTTAATACTTTTTCCGGTTTGGTTTTCGACTTCTTGTTTATATTCTCTAAATTTCTCAAAAGCTTCAGACTTGTGTCTTATCAAGTACACATGTCCGTATCTTGAGAGATCGTCAGTGAATGTAATGAAGTACGAAGAACCATCCCTGGCATGTGTAGACATTGGACCGCATACATCACTACGTATCAGTCCCAAGAGTTCGGTAACTCTTTCTCCGTGTCCCGTAAACGGAGTTTTGGTCATCTTGCCTTTGAGACATGACTGGCAAGTGTCATAAGATGAAAATTCGAATGGTTTCAAATACCCATCCTTATGCAACTTAGCCAGTCGTGTCGCATTGATGTGACCCAGTCTACAATGCCACAAGAAGGATTCGTTCAGTTCAGAACTCTTCCTCTTGTGTGTGTTTGTTATGCTCAGAACTGTTGATTGGTTTAGAACATAAATGCCATTGCACAACGTGCCTGATCCAACCAACTTTTGGTTATGGAAAATGTTCATAACATTGTCCTGTAATACAAAATTATATCCCTCTTTACTTAATAAAGAAACCGATATAATGTTGCATATCAGGTTCGGCATGTAATAGCATTCGTTCAGAACCAATGTACTACCAGTTGGTAATACAAGGTGATATTCCCCGACAGTCTTAGCTGCAACAATTGCACCATTTCCAACTCTAATGTCTTTATCACCTTCTCCAAGTTCTCTACCTTTCCTAAGCCCATGTAACTGATTACATATATGGGATCCTGACCCGGTATCTAATACCCAGGACGTAGAGCAAATGGAGAAACAGTTCTCAGTAACGAACACACCCGAAGAAAATGCATCAACATGTACTTTCTTCATTCGGGTGGCATGGGAATCCTGGTATTCCCCTATATCCTGTTCATTCCTATAACTCTTATAAGAAAGAACGGAACCAACGTTCCCCAGCACAGTATAACATGCGGGTTCGGTCAATACATCCATATTATTATCTTGATTAAGGCATGAAATGGTCGCTACCTGGAGAGAGAGAGAAGAAAACACTTTAGCGTATGCTCGTGCAAGATTAGATTGGTTTATTATCTTATCTAATCAGGATGGCTCCCACTGCTTTTTATCAAATCTTCCTTCAAACCCTAAAAGGAAAGACTAGCCGGGATTAATTACACACTACAAGTTCGCCAATCTTTCAGCCAGGCCAGTGTCGGTACTTTGAGGGAGGTCCCCCATACTTTCGCACGAACCTAATTAATGTAAACCTCGTTTTCCCAGAGACGTAACCCCGTTGACACCTTTCTAGACACCTACTTGATCAGCTAATTGCAATGTGTAAAACTCTCCCAGGAGTAACTCTTACTCGCAGTGGGTATCGGGATCCAACTATCTCATAGAAGGTATGCAATCTCATTGCAAATTTCAACACTTGAAATTCCCGATAATGCTTTTGCCCCTAGCGTGCTATGACCTTGACGAAAGCCAACAAACCACAGCCCGCTAGTCAAGTTCAACCCGTATATTTCTTGACTGAATTAAACCCACCCGCACGACCCTTGACGAAAGCCAACAAAGCCGTACGACTACCCTAATCCAGTCGCATCATATGCAGCAGATAAACAACACATAGCTACCGCACACTACACCTTGACGAAAGCCAACAAATGCAGCACGAATACTATATGTAACCTATCTGAAATGACGGAGGGCTACGTAGGTTTTTCTGAAAACCTATTGCGTAATGAACTTGATATCGCTGTAGAATCAAATGAAGTTTTGAAATGGAGTGATTTTGAGGCTTTTCTAGTTTTGCTAAAGGAGTCACTCCTGGCGAAGGGATCTCGGTCCTTTCCTCGTCGAATGAGGTGCGGGATATATCATATATATCGCTGTGCAAAGCAAAATCTCTTAAAAGCAATCAAAGCCAAACCGAGTGTGTAGCATCTGCCAGTTATTGCTAAAGGAGTCACTCCCGGTGAAGGGATCTCGGTCCTTTCCTCATCGAATAAGGTGCAGGGTATATCATATATACCTCTATGCAAAGCAAGAACTGTAGCTACCCGTTTTAGTTTAAAATTTGATTCTACAACATCTTAGGTTTCTTATCTTTCATTAATCACATTAATGAAGTCCCATCATTTAAATACCTAAACATCACAGATAGATATGACGTACACTTATGCCATCCGCATTCGCCTCGATGTCCCCTCGTGCACCGTTAGGTTAGGTAACTAACGACAGAGCAGGGCAGGGCTAGCGCGGGTGTAAAACATAAGTAACGTCTATATAATATATCATATATACTGTAAGTGCACGGCGGCGCCCCGGCCGTCAATCCGACGGCCAATTGCGGAAGCGGTGATAAACTTAAATTTTTCTTGAACTGGCAAACCGCCGCGCACTATTACCCGGATCGAACCATTAACTAGTCCTAGCTAACTATAAGATGGGAAAGAGATATACCGACGATCCAAGTCCTCCGGTCTTATCATCATCGTCCGGATCTCCTGCGGAATGTCCCGTCTCCTCCTCGTCGCCGGAAGTGCACCACATCGCCTACTATGTTTACGGGCTCCCACCTCAATGCCGAGGCAACTCGGGCACGAAGCCGGCTACTCGACATGCCCAAGGTTTGCTGTAGAATGTAGTGTAGAGATCCATGTCTCATTTTGGGGTTAAGGAGGTGCCATTTGGTGGAGGGATGAAACAAGAACAAAATGTGGAGGAGCTTGGGGTATTTTGGAGCATCAAATGAACATTTCCCCACCTCCAATTTTGGACAGCCCCCCCTCCAAAAAGAATGGCCGGCCAATGCTAGGTGAAGGGAGAGAATGAGAAAGAGAGAGTCAAGGAATGAGTGGTGCAACCATAACAATAATGCAAAAAGGGAATCATGAAAGAAAATGATCACAACAATAAACCCACACTCAACCAACCTCACCCCTCATCATCATCAACCATCATGCCAACTAAAAGTCAAGCCATCATGAGAAGGAGAAGTCAATGATGGTGCACATCATGAAAACCATCATGATGCTACAAAAAGCAAAGACCCCCTCCACAAAAAGCCTATTTGCAACAATGCAAATAAACCCTCCTCCACCAATCTTCGGCCAATGAACGATACAAAGGAAATCGGCCGAAACGGAAAGCAAACTGGCAACTCCAGAAAACTGGTCCCGTAATAAATTACAGGAAAACCACGATACTGTGCATACACACCCGTATTTGTATTCCGACCGAAATACAAATGCAATGAGACAAAATCTACACTGTACTATACTAGGATCCGGCTTAAACCAAAGCCGGCTAGTAACATCTGTTCGATCCTGATCCGTGCAATACCGCACGTATCTGATCGAACCCTGCCATATAACCATACGGCCTATAGTACAAACTGTCCGATCCTGATCCGTGCAATACCGCACGTATCTGATCGGACCTTGCCATATCTCCATACGGCCTCTACAACCTTTCGCCCGAAAGCTGAGTAACTGAATGTGGGGGACTCTAAAGACTCGTCAACACCTCGGTTGCGGATTTAACCACTAGCACGTCAGAGGTATAAGCCAATACGTAACGGGCTACCAAGTATTGACTAAAAGGGACGTCTGTGAGTGAACTCAGCCTGACAACCCTACTGAGCCTGTCAGTGACAATATCCGTGCAGTCCGGTCCGTTCGTCTATGAGTATCGCATGGCGGGCCTAGGGGGTTGGTAAAAGTCAGACCCCCAAAAGCGGTACAAGTCGTGTCGGAGTGTAGCCCAGAACACCCTGAGATACTACTGGAATACCTACCAGTAAATCTCCTTGCCTTGGCCAAGGACTTTGTGTAATGGCTCTCCTAGACACAGCACGACCTCACCCCCAATACCGGGAGAGACGAACCCCTGAAGATACGCTCACTGCCTCCATGTGGCTCGGGACTGTACCCAACTAAAACCTGTTTGCACGACTCTTTTGAGCCGTGGTAGGGTAGTAATCAAAGTACAGTGGGAACTCACACGAGACAAATGACGATCCCCAGGTCGATGAACTAACCTGCACACATGTCACCAGGGAACTGCCATCTGACGTCTAGTATATGACCGACTAGCATGTTCCCGGCGAGTCCTGTCCGGTGTACTCATAACCCAATGAGCACCTGTATACATCTTAGGTGATCCAACTGACACCAGTGGCTTGTGAGACCGGCCACTGCCCCTCGTCGGGGTCTCGACTGTATACACTAGTCTACTATGGAGAATCGATGCCCTGTCTCGAAACTCTCACGACTAGGGACCTTTTAAGGATATGCTTATAGACCCCCAGCTCCCACTTATATGATCGCCCTCATACTGCTGGTGGTCAAGCAAGAATCCTAGGGGCTCTATCAACGTGTAATAGCAACCTGTAAGGTCACCTAAAACAGTACACGATGATAAAGATGAACCAGATAGCAAACTATCATCTCGAGTAAGACTGTCCTACTGGGATAGGTCCTCCCTCAATCATTGCAATCACGTACCTGTGATCCAATAATTGACTCTGAGGGCACTACCTCCAACATATACTATATACTATATCCATCACAGAGTCACATCACAGATATCGCAGCAGAATAAACATATGAAATATTGGATATACTAGGACGTCCGTGTTTTCAATACGAGCCAGTATAAAACACGGATTCCACGGTCGTGATGAATAGCCAATCCCACACCCCTAGACCCCTACGAGAGCGGCAAGCAACCCTGCCAATTCTAGGGTTAGGAGACCCGGACTCGACTCCTCGAGTTGGTCTCCCACTGGACCCCAGAACCCGGTTACTTGTGCTCCCCTCCTTGGGTCTATCCTAATGCGGAAAAGTAAATAATATACAACGGGTGACAACTTCTGCTACCTGGAAGCGCCCCAAATGAAAGAATATTACATAAAAGTTTTTACATGAATGAAAATGAAAAAACACTCATCTCACATAAAAACCCCCCGGCTATTCAAACACGACGATCCAATATAACATATCCAGCAACACATAACATCACATGTCATCAACGTAAGTAAATATGTCCATCCCAATTGTTGTTGACATATAGCAACGAAACCGGCGATATCACATATTACACTTACGGTCACAGAAAAGAAAGTGTAAAACTACAACAGTTGGAATCCGCAACCTCTTTAGACATCACATGCCTAACTGATATAAATCCCGCATTTTAGTCTCATTATCGAAAACTCTTTTCAATATCGTATGGGACTAAACTGCTAGATTTATAACATTCATCCAGTTATCTCATAACTGTTTGTGAATTCCAATTATTGTATCCAATTCCGGATAAATAGAATATATCAAACTTTCCGATCGAACATTCGAACACCCAAGTTTTCCCGACACCGATCAACACATGAAATAGGTTCAAAGACATTCACTTCATACCTCAGTACCAACGGTCCAGCCGTAGAAAGGTCAAGCCAACGCCTCACATGTGGCACGCCGTACTGCCCCAAACCCGAAGGTTCAAAGGGCAGTTCAAGACGGTTACATAATCGAGTTAAGGTTTGTTGTCTTCTAGAGGGACCATCGCGTTACTTGCACTACTCAGAACGTCTTTTAACCACAGAAAAATCCAACACATGGAATTATTCCGGCAGGGGAAAACTTGGGTATTTATATCCGGTCGAACTCTTTAACATATTCTACAGTTATCTGGAAAAACACTTAGACAAAGTTTGATATTCCGATCGAATCGTCGATTCCCAATATAACCCCAGAGCACTCAACCCTTAAATAAATTTAAAAATACCCAGAAAACTCACCAGAATTTATCAGGTATTACTGTGCAGTGAAACATTGCTGACGTCACTATATGGCCGCGGAACAGCGGCAGAAGCCATGCTTCTGCCGCGTTTCCGCGGAGCATGGAACTGTTCATGGGAAACGTTTTACACAGTAATTCTTAGAATTCTTTGGTGAATTTTTTAAGCATTTTTAATATCAAAAATTCCCAGATTTCAGAGAATGTCCAGAGAGCTCTTGGGTATCGGGGTTTCGGGTTCGTTCGGACTTCAAACTCCGTCTAGACTTCTCCTAAGGCTCTAGCTAGGCTATGATACCAATGAAAGGTTCCTAGGCATCCTAATGAAGTCTCACAAGGCATCGAACATGCCAATTTAAAAAATTATTGGTGCCGAGAAACCCTAACACGGATCGTAGACTAGAATTCTAGGTGAAAAACTAAACTAGTTAGCAAATAAACTAAAGGTCGGAAACTACAACCTTTGTAGATCCGGATATCCACTTGCTTAGCTCCATGTGGTCGTCCCCTCGCTGTCCATCACGAACGTCGGACTCTCGCGACGGCTTCATCGGAGAAGTGAGCGGAATAGTTCGACGGCTTCGTGTCAAAGACGATCTACGTCGAGGTTGCACTAGTTCAAGCTCCGACTTCACCAAGTAGTGAAACTTGTGAAGAAAACACCCAAAACCACTTGGCAAGAGGTAGAGGATGAAGAAATAGGAGGTGGGTTCACTTTTAATTTGGATTTCTCTCACTAAAACTCAAGTTGCCATTGATGTAGCAAGCTTGAAGAAGAAGAAGAAGATGATGGCTATGATAAGTTCTATCTAAAAGAAATAGAAAATCAAATACTTATCATAACTCAAACTAGGGTTAAGTGTAGAGAATTAACCATGGTCAATTGGATGGGTTAGGGTTAAGCATGAAGATAAGGATGGTTACAAAAGTCAAGGCTTCATGAAGCTTCAACTAATGACAAAGAAAGCCACCATTCTTATCTTTATCTTTTCCAAATAAATAAATAAATAAATGAATATGCAAAAACCCTAATTATCAAATTAACCATGGAATAATTCTATATACTTAACTAAATGATCAAGTATCATCAAACATGATACAAAAAAGTGCACAAAAGCATATCACATATACTATGTGCATCAAGTGAGAAAATCCGTATAAAGTGAACCAATACTAGTTAATGCAAAGTAATATATCAAATATATAATTATACATTAAATCATTAAATCAACATTTGATTCAATGATCCGGTCATGTCGCACATAACCGACTAGTATTCAATGTATCGATTTATCGAATCAATGATTCGATAACTAGGTCATATCAAATATAACCAATCGAAACATTTATCGCGAGAATGAAATGCGGTATCACATACACGCATTATTCTCGGTCCTGCACATATCTCATATGCGCTCCTATTTCGTTTCGCTTGAACCAGGAAACCTATGTGTAGGACTCTAAAGACTCGTCAATACGCCGGTAGCAGATGATGATCATATCAAGCACCCACAAGCCGCAAGCGGTCTGCTAAACGTAACGGCCACCCGGGTATTGAGCGATCAGAAGATCGACGAGCTATCCCGCTCACACTCCTGCGAATCCGACCAGTAACACTTACTATACAGTCCGGTCTCTTCGTCTGATACGTCGCATATCAAGTCTAGGGGTGGTATACGTCAGACCCCAATAACCCGATAAGTCGTGCCGATGTGAGGCTCATAACGGGTCGAGAAACTACTGGTAACACTTACCAGCAAATCTCTGATCAGCCCTGGCCAGGGACTTCCCTGTTTCGGCCAATCGAGCACAGCGCAACATCTACCCCCAATACCGGGAGAGACGAAACCCCTCCTATCGCTCATTGCCTCCATGTGACTCGGGACTGTACCCAAAGACCACCGTTTTGCACTCCCTCATGGACGTGGTAAGGTGGAGATCAAAGCACAGTGGGAATCACACAAGACTCTATGACGATCTCGGGTCTACAGACTATCCTGTACAAGTGTCACCTGAGAACTGCCATCTGACGTGAGGTATAATACCATCTGGGAGTTCTCGGCGAGTCCGTCCAGTGTACCCAGTCTCCACTGAGCACCCGTATACCATCTTTGATGTCAAACACTAATGGATATGGGATCATCCATCGCCCATCACATGGGTCGAGAAGCGTATACGCTAGTCTACTCTGGTATATCGATGCCCCGTCTCGATACACCCACGACTAGGGACCTTGAAGGATGTTCTTATGGACTACCATGTCCCCACTAGTATGATCTGCATCATAGTCCAGGTAGTCAAGTACAAATCCTAAGGGCTTTACCAACATGTAACTATAAGACAGTATAAAGAGACTAGTGTACATGTTAAGATAAAGAGCAACCAGATAGCATACTATCATGTCGAGCAAGAAAGTCATCTCTATATATGTCCAAGCATCCAATATAATATACATAATCTGTACAATACTGGCCTCTAGGGCATACATACAACTAACAAGTGTCACCTGAGAACTACTATCTGACGATAGATATAATTCCATATAGGAGTTCTCGGTGAGTCCGTCCAGTGTACCCAGTCACCACTGAGCACCCGTATATGATCTCGATGTCAAACATCGATGAATATGGGAACATTCATCGCCCATCGTATGGGTCTAGTATCATATACACTAGTCTACTCTGGTATATCAATGCCCCGTCTCGATATACCTACGACTAGGGACTTTCCAGGATATACTTATAGACTACAGATGTCCCACTAGTATAATCTCCATCATAATCACAGTAGTCAAGCCGATATCCTCAGGGCTTTATCAGCATGTATGAATGAATAAAATCATGATCAAATCAACATGTCAGATAAAGAAGAACCAGATAGCATACTATCATGTCGAGCAAGAATGTATACTGAATATATATACATGTAAAAATACATCTACTATCATATAATGGCCTCTAGGGCATACATATATCCAACAATTTGGTTAGGCATGCGATGTCTAAGGAGATTGCGGATTCCAACTGTTGTAGTTTTACACTTTCTTTTCTGCGACCGTAAGTGTAATATGTGGTGTATCGCCGGTTTCGTTGCTATACATCAACGACAATCGGGATACGCATGCTTGCTTACGTTGATGATATGAGATATTATGTGTTGTTGTGATATGTTATATTGGATCGTCGCGTTTTGAATAGCCGGGTTTTTTTTATGTGAGATGATAGTTTTTCTTTTTCATTCATGTAAAATTCTTTGTATGTAATATTCTTTTATTGGGGCACATCCGGGCTGAGGATGATGTTACCATTGTATATTATTTACTTTTCCGCATTAGGTAGACCCAAGGCGGGAGCACAAGTAACCGGGTTCTAGGGTCCAGTGGGAGACCATCTCGAGAAGTCGAGACCGGGTCTCCTAACTCTAGAACTGGCAGGATTACTTGCCGCTCTCGTAGGGGTCTAGGGATGTGGGTTTGGCTATTCATCGCGACCGTGGAATCCGTGTTTTATACAGGCTCGTATTAAAACATGGACCTCCTAGTATATCCAATATTTCATATATGTTCTTCTGCTGCAATGTTCTGTGATGAGATCATATTACTGCCTGAGACGAATGTTTATATTATATATATGAGATATATGTTATATTGTAGATTTCGTTTCAAATGTGATGCTTGTGAAGCATAATAAAATGGGACTTCATTAATGAAATTAATGAAATAAAAGAAACCTAAAGATGTTGTAAAAACTTGTTTAAAAACTGGTAGCTCTAGTTCATGCTTTGCATTGCGGTATTCCTTGTAGAAAATCCAACACCTTGTTCGATAAGGAAAGAGCCGAGATCCCTTCACCGGGAGTGACCTCTTTAGCGAAACTAGCAGATGCTACACACTCAGTTTGTCTTTTGATTGCTTCTATAGTTTGGCTTTGCATAGTGATATTTGTGAAATATCCTACACCTTATTCGATATGGAAAGAGCCGACGATACCTTCACTGGGAGTGACCTCTTTAGCAAAACTAGAAAAGGCCTAAAAAGCATTCCATTCAAAATCACTCGATTCTACAGCGATATCAAGTTCATTACGCAAAGGGTTTTTTAAAAACCTGTCGTAGCCCTCCGTCATTTCAGATAAGTAATAGTTACTATTCGTACTACGTTTGTTGACCTCTGTCAAGGCGTAGTGTGCGGTAGCTGATTAGTGCTTATCTGTATACGCATATGATGTGATTGATTTAGGGTAGTCGTGCGACCTTGTTGACCTCTGTCAAGGGTCGTGCGGGTAAGTTTACTTCAATCAGAAAATGACGGGTTAAACTTGACTAGCAGCCTATGGTTTGTTGACCTCTGTCAAGGTCATAGGATGCTTGGGGCAAAATATTATTGGGAATTTCAAGTGTTGAAATTTGCAATGAGATTGCATACCTTCTATGAGATAGTTTGATCCCGATACCCGCAGCGAGTAAGAGTTGCTCCTGTGAGAGTTTTACACATTACAATTAGCCGATCAAGTAGGTGTCTAGAAAGGTGTTAACGGGGTTACGCCCCTGGGAAAACGAGGTTTATTTTAATTAGGTCCGTACGAAAGCATGGGGAACCTCTCTCAAAGTACCGGCACTGGCCTGGCTGAAAGATTGGCGAACTTGTAGCGTATAATTAATCCCGGCTAGTCTTTCCTTTTAGGATTTGAAGGAAGATTGGACTAAAACAGTTGGAGCCATCCTGATTAGATAAATTGATAACCAATCTAATCTTGTAAAAGCGCACGCTGAGTGTTTTCTTCTCTCTCTCTCCAGGTAGCGACCATATCACGCCTTAATCAAGATAATAATACGGATGTATTGACAGAACCCGCTTATTATACTGAGCTGGGGAACGTTGGACCCGCTCCAACTTATAATTGTTATAAGATAGAGCAGGAAATAGGGGATAACCAGAATTCCCGTGCCGCCCAAACAAAGAAAGTGCATGTTGATGCATCATCTTCGGGTATGTTCATTACCGAGAACTGTTTCTCAGTATCCTTTACGTCCTGGGTAAGAGATACCGGATCAGGATCCCACAAATGTAATTCGTTACATGGGCTACAGATAGGTAGAGAACTGAGAACGGGTGATAAGTTTCAAGAGTTGGAAATGATGCAAGTGTTGCAGCCAAGACTATTGGCAGTTATCACCCTGTATTACCAGAATACATTGATTCTGAACGAATGTTATTAGATACCGAACCTGATATACAACATCATATCAGTCTCTTTATTAGTAAAGAAGGATATAATTTTGTATTGTTGGATAATGTTTTGAACATTTCCTATATCAAGAGTTGATCGGTTCAGGCACGTTATCTAAAAGCTTAGACATTCTAAATCAAACCACAGTTCTTAGCGTACAGATCACACACAAGAGGAAGAGTTCAGAAATGAATGAATCCTTCTTGAGGCGTTGTAGACTAGGTCATACCAATGCGACCCGACTACCTGAAGTTACATTTAGATGCATATTTAAATTAGTTTGAATTTACATCTTGTGAAACTTGCCGGTCATGTCACAGAGATAAGATGACCATAGCTCCGTTTATTGGAAACAGAGAAAGAGTTATTGAACTCTTAGGATTGATACATGCTGATGTATGAAAGTTCCCTGTCTACATATGCCAAGACCGGTTCTTTGTACTTCATTACATTCATTGATGATCTCTCTAAATTCAGACATATGTTCCTGTTGAAACATAAGTCCGAAGCTTTTGAGATATTCACAGAATATAAGTTAGAAGTAGAGAACCAGAAACGGGTATAAGTATTATGTCCTTTGATATGATCAGGGAGGAGAATACTTGAGCACGGGATTCCTGGACTATTCTAAAGGAGAATGAGATTCTCCCTTAGCATTACTCCTCCGCATGCACCACAGCACGTCGGTGTATCGGGGCGGAGCAATCACACCCTATTAGATATGGTGCGCTCTATAATGAGTACTACTGAGTTTCCTATTTCCTTTTAGGAGTTATGCACTTGAGAAGCTGCATACCTATTGAATAGGGTTCCAATCAAATCAGTTGCCTACCACTCCATATGTGATATGCTATGGGAAGAGCCCATATCTTAAGTAAGTTAAGATTTGGGGTTGTCCAGCCTATGTCTAAAAGCATAATCCGGACAAGCTCGAGGCAAAGTCAGTTCTGTGAAAGATTGTTGGATATCCCAGGCACCCGCAAGGGAATATTTTCTACCAAACCGAGGAACAAAAGATGTTTTGTTTCTCAACATGCCACCTTTGTGAAAGGGAATTTCTTATGAAGAAATTAGATGGTCATGAGGTAGAACTGGAAAGAGTTCCAGCTATACAAAACTGCAGCTGATGATTTGGTAGAACTATAGCATTCAATAGTAACCACGAACCTCAGCTTCTTCGCCGATCTAGTAGGGTTCCTCATCCACCTGAGAGATACTTCAGTTTCTCTATGACAGTGGGAGCGAGAATTGCATCATGAGATGATGACCCAACTAGTTTCGAGCTGGCCATCAGGAGTGGGACTCTGTAAGAATGGCTGGATGCTTAGCGATCTGAGATGGAATCCTTATACACCAACAAAGTATGGACTTTGGTTGCTTTATCTGAAGGGTTAAATCCCCATCAGGAGCAAGTATATCTTGAGAAGATTACTTGGTGTATATGGAAAAGTTGAGACTTTCAAAGCTATGCTTAAGTCCATCCAGATCCTACTTTCCACTGCTACATACCATGACTACGATATCTGGTGGTTGGGTGTCATTACTGCTTTTCTAAATAATGTTTTGGAAGAGAGCGTCTATAAGTACACAGCCAGAGAGCTTCGTAGACAGTGGGAGAAGCGGAAACGTGTGCAAGATGTTTTATGTGATAAAGCAGGCATCGCGGAGTTGGAACGTCTGTTTTGATGTGGTAGTCAAAGAGTTTGACTTCATCAAAATGGTAGATGAACCTTGTATATACAAAAAGGTAGTAGAGAGTATAGTGGTGATCCTCGTAGAGTACGTGGATGACATACTCTTGATAGGGAAGGAGTTTCCTATGCTACGCTCGGTCAATCTCCGCTTATCACAAGGATTCTCCATATAGGATCAAAGTGATACCTCCTAAATCCTAGGTTTTATATCTATGAGATAGATCTAAGTGAGTTTCCTATGCTACGCTCGGTCAATCTCCGCTTATCACAAGGATTCTCCATATAGGATCAAAGTGATACCTCCTAAATCCTAGGTTTTATATCTATGAGATAGATCTAAATGGATGTTAGGATTCTTACTAGGTGTAGTGAGATAGTATCAATCGATCCTGGGGAGAATCACTGGAAAAGTTCCAGGGTGATAAGGACGACTGAATGTCAGTCGCAGGCATTGTCTTTACCCTCAGTAGAGGGACGGTATGTTGGAAGAGTTCCAAACTAGATATCGTGACTTACTAGACAATTAAAGGCAAGATACATCGTTACCAATGATGCTACCAAAGTGGCCGTCTGGATATATAAGTTCATGAGATGAACTTCGTTCCAACCATTATGTGACAATGGAGTTGTGGCTTATGCCAAGAAACCCCCGTCCCATCAGAAATCCAGATATAATTCTTAGGCATTATCACCTGATCATGGAGATGGTTGATCTCCAGGGAGATCGAGGTTAGGAGAGTAGACATAGAGGACAACAGCGCGGATCCACTCACAAAAGCCTTTTTCCCAGTAGAGACTTTTATGGGATGGTTGAGTATGAAATACTTCAACCACAGCTAATTGTTGGGTATGTGATACCACAACAGATGGCCCTAGTGCAAGTGGGAGATTGGTAGCTATATGTATGTCCTAGAGGCCATTACTATACATATGATGTATATTGTAATGGATGCTTGGACATATCTAGGGAGGACTTTCTTGCTCGACATGATAGTACGCTATCTGGTTGCTCTTTATCTTAACCTGTACTCTGATTGTCTCTATGTTACATGTTGATAAAGCCATTAGGATGAGTACTTGACTACCAGGACTACGATGCGGATCATACTAGCGGGGACAGTGTAGTCGCCAAGTACATCCTTAAAATGTTCCTAGTCTTGGGAGTACCAAGATAGGGCATCGATACTCCAGAGTAGACTAGCGTATATGCATCTTGACCCATATTATGGGCGATGGATGATCCCATATCCATCGGTGTATGACATCAAGGATGGTGTACGGGTGCTCAGTGGAGACTGGGTACACTGGACGGACTCGCCGAGAACTCCCAGATGGTATTATACCTCACGTCAGATGCCAGTTCTCTGGTGACACTGGTACAGGTTAGTCTGTAGACCCGAGATCGTCATAGAGTCTTGTATGATTCCCACTGTGCTTTGATTTCCATCATACCACATCTAAGAGGGTGTGCAAAAAGGTGGCTTTTGGGTACAGCCCCGAATCACATCGAGGCAATGAGCGATAGGAGGGGATTCGTCTCTCCCGGTATAGGGAGTTGATGTTGTGCTGTGTTCGATTGGCTATAACTAGAAATCCCTGGCCAGGGTTGCTGAGATTTACTGGTAAGTGTTATCAGTAGTTTCTCGAACTGTTATAGACCTCATATCAACACGACTTATCAAGCTACTGGGGTCTGACGTTTACCACCCCTAGGCGAGATATGCGACATATCAGACGAAGAGACCGGACTGTACGGGAGTGTTACTGATTGGATTCGCAAGAGAACGTACAGGCTTGCTTGTTGATCTTCTGATCGCTCAATACCTGGGTGGCTGTTACGTTTAGCTGACCGCTTGCAGCTTGTGGGTATTTGATATGATCATCACCTACTACCGGCGTATTGACGATTCTTTAGAATCCTACACAGAGGTTTCTTGACTCAGGCAAAATGGAGTAGGAGCACATATATGATATATGAGGGACTGAGAACAATACGTGTATGTGATACCGTATTAGATTCTCACGATATGAGATATCGGCCGGCTATATGTTATATAGCCGGGTCATCGGATCAAGTGTTGATTCGATGAACTGATACAGATTATATTAGTCGGTTATTTGTGAAATAGCAGAATTATCGGATCAAGTGTTGATTCGATAATTTAATGTATAATTATATATTTGATATATTAAATTACATTAACTAATATAAGCTCACAAAAAAATTCTTTTTCTCACTCGGGTAATACATTGATATATATGCGATATATGTTAATTGTATTATTTTATTTTGTTACAATAAATATTGTATATGTGATATATAATATTGTAACATGTTATGGTTATAAATGCAACATGTTTTGTGGAGTTTAATTGAGGTTAGGGTTTGGATTAGGGTTAAGTCTTCATGAAGCTTTCAAGAAGCTTCTTGAAGCTTTGACTTTGACTTGGATATTTTGCATAGATATTTCCTTAACCCAACCCAACCCTTTACCCTATTTAAATCTCTACATGGGTTACGTCTTCATACTTAACCCATGGTTGCAATTCTAACCATTGACTTGAGTTTTCATTATTCATCACAAAGGATTCTTTTTCTTCTTCCTTGAGTTCTTGAAGAAAAGCTTTCTAGCTTTTTCTTTGGTGATGAAAATGAGTGAGATTAAGATAATAAATGAGAGCTAAAATCCTACTTCATCATCCTAATCTATCCTAGCCATTTAGATTAGGGTGTTCACTTCATTTGTGAGTGAAAGCTTGTGTTAAAGAAACTTCAAGGTAGATCATCTTAGTTATCGATGATCGGAAGCAAGTTTGCATCATTCTATTCGTGGAGCCTCTCTAGAGTCCGGGTACATGATGATCGCAGCGAAGGGACCTCAACACGGAGCTTATGAAGCGAAGGACCGGACTACAAAGGTTGTAATCCCAATCTCTTAGATGTTAAAGTGTTTAACATGCTTTGTTTCGCCTAATCTCTAGTTTAAAGATCTTGGTTAGGGTTGTTCGGCATGTCTAAATTTTAAATCGGGCATGGTTGATGCCTAATAGACCCTTGTGAGAGTGCCTAGTAACCCTATATATTCTGGGACTAAGTTTCCCCTGCTTCCCAAAACTCGTCACGCCCTTCATCGGAGAAATCCGTAGGAATATATGATCCCCCACTGCGAACTCAATTCTGCGACGACGACGGTCGGCATAAGATTTCTGTCTGCATTGGGCTGCTCTCATCCTGTCCTGAATCAACTGGGTCTTCTCCGTAGTCTCTTGACTAGTTGGGGTCCAAAAATCCTGCTCTCGTTGAGTCGATCTAACTGACTGGCGATCGACACAATCTACCATACAAAGTCTAAAAAGTTGCCATCTGAATCGTCTCCTGATAACTGTTATTATAGGAGAACTCCATCAATGGCAAGTAATGATCCCAACTGCCAACAAAATTAAGCACGCACGCACGAAGCATATCCTCCAGAGTCTGTATAGTCCTCTCTGACTGACCATAGGTCTACGGATGGATAGTGGTGCTAAAGCTCAAATAGGTACCCAAGGCTTCCTGAAGGTTTTGCCAAAGACGGCTAGTAAACGAGGTGCCTTTATTGGATACAATGCATGAAGGAACTCCGTGCAACGCACAAATTCACCAATATACAACTGAGCATACTGAGCATAACCGAAAGTGGTCTTCATTGGAAGGAAGTGAGCCGCTTTCGTTAACCGGTCAACAATCACCCAAATGGAGTCATATCCTTGACTAGAGCTGGGTAGACCCACAACGAAAACCATGGAGATTTGCTCACATTCCCACCCCGGAACGGTTAAAGGTTGCAACTCTCCTTCCGGTCTCAAATGCTCTGCCTTATCTCGCTGACAAGTCAGGCACCTCGAAACGAAATCCGAAACATCACTCTTCATCCCTGCCCACCCGTAACCATCTCTCAAGTCACGTTACATCTTGGTGGAACTTGGGTGAACACTAAAAGCTGACTGATGTGCCTGCTCTAGGATCTCGCATCCCTACCCATCGGTATCTGGTACACACAAGAGAGTCCCTTAACGTAGCACACCCTGGTCATCAATCAAGAACTCCGAATCTTTACCCTGCCGAACATGCTCAAGAATCTCAGACAAATGGGCATCGGCGGGTTGTGCCTCATGAAAACGATTAAGTAGAAGTGGACGGACGTGGACATGAGAAAGCTGTCCCCCAGTGGAGGTGAACTTAACCGTACTCAGCTATCGTACAAGAACTGCAAATCTGCAAAAGACTGTCTCTGAACTGCGCTTAACTGGGACAAGCTACCCCCGGGCCTACGACTCAAACATCAGCTACCACATTCTCCTTGCCCGGGTGATAAAGGATCTCACAATCATAATCCTTCACAAGCTCCATCCAACGGTGCTGTCTCAAAATGAAATCCCGCTGCAGGAAGATGTACTTAAAGCTCTGGTGGTCTGTGAAAATCTGACATGACTTCCCGTACAAGCAGTGTCTCTAAATATTCAGCATAAGACCACCGCGGCCATCTCAAGATCATGAGTGGGATAATTCTGCTCGTGCTCCGTCAACTGCCCGAAAGCATAAGCGATAACTCTATTATGCTGCATCAATACACAATCGAGCCCCACTCGCGAAACATCACAGTAAACGACAAAGTCGCCCGATCTAGAAAGCAAAGATAGAACTGGTGCAGTCATCAACCGAGTCTTCAACTGCTGAAAACTCAGGTCGCATGCCTCAGTCTAAACAAAAGGAACCCCCTTCCTGGTCAGTCCGGTCAGCGGTGCAGCGATACTCGAGAAATCCTGCACGAAACGGTGGTAAAAATCGGCTAAGCCTAAAAGCTGCGGACCTCGGTCACTGATACAGGTCTGGGCCAAAGCTGTACGGCCTCGATCTTCCTTGGGTCCATACGAATACCGTCTCCCATAACCACATGACCTAGGAAGTCAACACTATCAAGCCAGAAAGAACACTTCGAGAATTTAGTAAACAACTGGTGCTCTCTCAATGTCTGCAAAGCCATCCTCAAGTGCTGCTCATGTTC
This sequence comes from Agapanthus africanus, assembly GCA_030015575.1. Lineage (NCBI taxonomy): Eukaryota > Viridiplantae > Streptophyta > Magnoliopsida > Asparagales > Amaryllidaceae > Agapanthus > Agapanthus africanus. The sequence continues at coordinate 477,085,822 of JASDDO010000019.1, read as the reverse complement.
CTCTCGACTCTTGGATTACACCAGAATGTCATCAATAACAAAATAATAAACTGGTCGAGGAACGACCTAAAAATCCGGTTTATCAAATCCATGAACGCTGCTAGGGCATTGGTGAGTCCAAACGATACCACCAAAAACTCATAATGCCCATAGCGCGTACGAAAAGCAGTCTTTGGAATGTCATCATTCTGAACCCGCAATTGATGATGACCTGATCTCAAATCAAACTTAGAAAAATGTCCCGCACCCTGGAGCTGATCAAGGAAATCTTCAATGCGAGGTAAAGGATACCTATTCCGCAACGTAACTCGGTTCAATTGACGAAAATCAATGCACAACCTCAATCTACCATCCTTCTTCTCGACGAACAGAACAGGAGCTCCCCAAGGCGAAACACTTAGACTTACAAGTCCCCCATCAAGCAACTCTTGCAGCTGATCCTTAAGCTCCCTAAGCTCCGCCGGCTCATCTGGAACAACGTCGGGAAACTCTCACACGATAGGAACCCGGTCCAATGAATCTACTGTGGCTCTGGTATCACGAATGTGTAACATTTCAGAAAAATAAAATATTATTTTTTTTGAATTTTTATAATTAAATAATAAATATTATGAATATTTTAATAATACGGTATAATTAAATACTGATAAATTGGAAAATATTGGAAAATTAAATTAAATGGCGATTTTGGAGGGTGTTTTATATGATTTAAGTAAATTATAAATTCTTTATGATTAATTATATTACATTTTTATGCTAATCGCGATTAAATATCACTAATCGTGCTTGATTTGTGCGCATGACATGCACCATGTCATATTACACTTTTTACATTTTTCTACCATGGCTATTCTTTTTCTTTTGCCTGGATTTGTTTTAAAATGAAATGAGAAGAGAAAAGAAAAGAAAAGAAAAGAATAGAAAAAGGAATAAAAAAATAAGGTATGGGCAAGTGAGAGAAAGAGAGAGGTGAGGGGTCTTTGACCTTGCTCCCATTTGTTTTCCCCTCATTTCTTCTTCATCTTTTCCTCTCCTCATCTCCCATGGCTGTCTCTCACTTCCCCCTCCTCTTCAACCCTCACAACACCACCAAAAACAACTCAAAACACTTCATTCCCTTCATTAAAAACTTGCACAAGTTCACTACAAGCACTTTGGACCAAGAAAGCTAGGATTTTGAAGATTTGGGGCAACTCAAGAATTTTCTTGAGTTTCCAAATGAGGTACTTTCTTCACCATTAGCATAGTATTTCATTCACTTTAGTATCCATACATGTTTAGAAGTGTTTTAGTTTGGATTAGTGAACTTTGAAAATTCCAAATTGAGAATTAGAGTTTGATTTGAATATAAAAGTGTAATTGAGATTAGTAGAGCTCGTACAACCCCTTTAGTGTTAGAATTTTGAACTAGAATAGAGCCTAGATATTGTAACGTTTTGAAAATCGTTCCGGTGAAATTTCGGAAAATCGGTAAAATAAGGGTGGTTTCTGTAAAAAGTCTTTGTATCTTTATTATAAAATTAAATATAAATATTCTAGCTATGTAATTGCTAGTATTTGGTGTTTATTGAGCCACTGGTGAAATTTCAAATTTTCTGAAATTTTTTCCGAAATTAATTATTTTAATATTATTTTAAGCCGTCACTAATAAATTTAATTAAGGAAAATTACAAATTGGAATGGGTTGATAAAAATTTTATAATTCTTGACACACTGAACTGACATGTAAAATATTGTTTTTGAAATGAAATGGTTTGCCAAAACGGTTTAGAAAATATCGAAGAAAAATGGCTTAATTACTGAATGTTGTGTTTATGGGAATTGGGGTAATACATTTATCTTTTTCCCTAACTCACACACCCACACCTCACCCTCTCTCCCTCCCCCTATGTGGCCGGCCCCCCTTTACAGCCCTCCCCCCTCTCCCTCTCTCCAATCACCTCACTTTTGAGAAGAAAAGAAAAGAAAAGAAAAGAAAATGAAAGAAAGTCAAAGGGGTGTAAACCTTGTCTTTTCTCCCCACTTTCTCCATCTCACTCTCTCTCCTCTCCCCCTCAATTCCAGCCGACCCCCCTCCAATAGCAGCCCCCCGCCCCAATTTTATCCCCTCATTTCTCATCAAAAACTTCATCAATTTGCCCCAAAAATCAAGTTAAAACCTCAAAAATTCTCCAATCCAACTCTTACCCATTATTTCTTTACCCAAGCTAGCATGGATCTTGGAGGAAATTTGGCATTTTGGAGGCTATGATCTTCATGTTGATCTCTTGATCATGAGTTATGAAGATTCATCCATATCTGTTAGTTGTTAGTTGAATGTTTAAATCAAACTTAATTAGGTGTTTCAAAAAAAATATAAATAGGTTTTGAATTCAAGTTTGGAAATTCAAGTGGATGGTTTTTGTCACGACCCGCAGGGTACGGAACGTGACTGGCACTTAAGTTTACGAAACGTCTCAAGACGTCCGTAAAATAAGTAAGCCAAAGCCCAGAAACCAAAACCAAATAAGCAAAAGAGTGAAGAAAACCCAATCAATTGAAAGCGAGTTTATCCAATAAGTCATATAAAACCTTTTTAAAAAAACAATATCATTTTTTTTCCGAAAATTTCGGCAGAGTCTCCTTTGTAAATACTGGCCCCCAAAATGGGTACAACAAGAATATATATAAATCCAACAAATATGGCATCCCCAAGCGGGAGCTAGCTCTTCTCCACAAGGCGGTCACAAATCCCACGCAATATAAAACAACAACATGTAAGATAATCATGAAGGAGCATGAGAAAAACAGCATGTCGACTCAAGTGAGCTCGACCCCAAAATACAGCATAAAAAGTCCACAAATCTCACAGTCCCATCTCTAGGTCAATATACAACAATACTGGTAGATACAGTAGATGGAGTACACTAGATACAAAGAATATACAAGGTGGTGCAAAAATAATAATATAACCCACCTAAGAGCAAAACCTCGAGTCCAGGCAAAAGAAGCAAGTGCGCCCGCCGCTACTGTACTGACGGAGCGGATCTGAAAAAGGCTGTGGCACAGCGGGGGTGAGTTGCCAACTCATGAGTAATAAATAATATCTACACAGGCTATCGAATGCATGCACACAAGCATCCTAGCATCTATAATACAGGTATGACAGGACATAATAGCAGGTATGTATGCAATATGAATATACTAGCAGGTATGAATGCAATGTGAATCAACTCATGATCTGAATGTGTAAGTATAAGAATCATGTTTTTCCTTTAGGAACCTCTTTTGAAATACCAGCACAATACCACTAGAATCAACAAGAACCTGTGTCCAGCAACGACACCTCAAAACTATCACAAATCTCATATATCCAAGTCATAGTATCTCTGGCCTCAGCCATCCGGCTGACCCATCTCAATATCAATATCTCATCATCTCGCGGCCACGGTCGGTATCCTCTGGATATCCGCCGTCCCAAACAGTCACCGGTAGGTAATCCGCCCCCTGCCAGGCTCATCGTCAGCACCACGAGCTTCTTGCCCCGGGGTACCTTACCGGGCCCACCATGTACCCGAGACGGTTCATCCAACTCCTCAAAACGGGTCTCGAAAACCACAGCAAACTCATGGTGGACGACACTTACATCACTAGAAAACCGCAATTTACATATTTAAATATATAGTAAGTTTAGAAATTTTGCGGCTTTCCCCCGAAATCCAGAAATATCATAAAATCTCAAGAAATCCTCATAAGTGCATATGTCAATGATAATGAATGCATATGGTATCAATAATCAAGTTGCGATGTGTGATTAATAGACTAGGCATGAACAAATAATATGATGAGGTACATGCACATGAATAGCAATCCTACGATTTCATTTTAAGGAATTAAAGGCAATAGCACAAGTTTAAGTATCAATTATAGTAAAAGGTTTCAAATTATAGGTTATCTAGTGTGGTGGCATGGCAATTACCAGGGTGTGTGTGTGAGCATGAATAGTGCTCGTGCTGCATATAAAAACCCTGGCAATGGTGCAGGTGTCCTATAGAATGGGTTCGCATATATATGTCAATATAAGGCATGAATGTAGCAAATAATCATACAAGTATTACACCCCTAATTACTAACATTACTAAGAATCTTCTTTTTAAGCTACTAAAACTATCGTGCGACTTGCGCCATCCAACGATAGTCCCCGGTAGATGTTACATCTACTCACCGGAATCCCTAGCTAGTCACGTCCAATCACCGCTTTCCCCTTTCGTGCCGCGTCTGACGTCTCCGCGACCGAACCTGGAATTTACATCAATACCAAACATAAGGTTACATACCATGAAACGACGCAAATCCCAAACGAAAATACCAACGTTCACAAGCTAGGTACAACGTGCACAAGGTGCGCGGAACACACGCGAAAATCGCAAAAACTAACTAAAATCGTCGATTTGGTCGCCCGGCAAAACTAAAACCCGAACACACAAATTTCCGCACTCACGCATCCTAAATGTCATAGGATAAGCCAAAAACATCATCAAGATATCGCAATTAATTCATCACAATATTTTATAACAAAAACTAGTAAGCCAGAAATTTGCAATTTGGTGCAAACATCGAAAATTAGCGATAAAGTTAGCACAATCCAACACAAACATCCAAACTAACCCACTAGATAGCCACTACACTAATTTTAAACCATTTACAAACCATCAAACCATAATTCCAACACAACAATCATGCTTCAATCTATTTCCATACACAAACCCCTTTCTTGATTTTTGTCATTAGCAATTACAATGAAAATTTCACACAAGTTTAACTTAGATTAGCATAATATGAAGCCACTTAAGCAAAGTAACCTTAAAGATTGGTTTAGTAAACAACTAGATAGCTAATTAGCTTTAATTAACTAAATAATGGTTTCTAAAACCCTAGTTAACTCAAACCATTAACTTTTAAAAAAATCTAGAATGAAATTAGCACTAATATTAACACTAAAACAACTCCATTAAAGAATTCTAACCATAAGAACTTAACTTGGTGGAAATTATACCTCAAGATCTATGGATCTAGCAAGAACAAGAGGCCTCCAAAGATGGCTTCATAGCACCATGATCCAAGCAAGAGAGGCTAAGGAGAATGGGATGAAGGATGGGGTTTAATTTGTGAGGTTTAAATTGCAATTTTGGAGCAAACTTGAAGAATTTTTGAAGAAGATGAAAAGAAAAATGATGAAAAGGGGAGGGGCTGTAGATTTCGGCCAGAGGAGGGAGGAGGGGAATGGTGGGGTGTGTAGGAAATGTCACCAAGTCAAACCCCCCTCAAAGTCAAATACACCATACCTCCAAAATATTATATTTTAAAACCTACACTTCAACTCAATTCATCCCTAACAAAAGAGTTTTAAAACAAAAGAGAGAGGGAGAATTTTCTGCAGTTTGGGCCAGCCAAGGGAGATGTGAGGATGTGTGTGTGAGAGTGCACAAAAAAATTATGCAAAAAGACCCCCTACAAGTCCAAAATTGCAAGTTTAAGCTTAAATTCAATAAATTTCGTTTTCTATAATAAAAATTAGTTAAAACTTAAAATAAAATACTAAAAATTTATGTTACAACTAGATTTTAATTAACATGATTTTAAAGCTTAAATTTAGCCCATTTAAATTTGTATTTATCGCTAATTTAATGTATTTTCTTACCGGCTTAAAATGATATTAAAAAATTGAAAAATTAGGGAAAATTTTTAAACGACCAGAATTTCATAAGTAACTCATTTGCAACTAAAAACTAGCAATTACCTATCCAAATTAGGTATAATTAGTCCTAAACTGCAAAATAACAAAAAGGACGATTTACGGAAAAATACCGAATTTTCACCGATTTTCAGGAAAACACCAAAATGACTTTTCAAGGCGCTACAGTTTTAGATTATAGTTAGGGTTTTGTTGTGTGATTATGGTTGCAAAGTGGAATTCATCATTTTGTGAAATGTGAAACAAAATCAAATTGTTTGTTTGCAAATTGTTATATGTAAATTGTCCTAATTATGTTTGTTTTGCAAACTAGATTTTTGTAATTAATATAAAGAGTGAGATTAAAAATATAGTTAATGGTTGTGTGGCTTAGTTAATATGTTTTAATGAGAATTTTGGACACTAGAATTGTTAAAATATTAAAGTTGATTAAAACCCAAGTTTTGAGCTAAAATGGAAAATTGTGCTAATTTTATTAACTAGGTTTTGTAAATATATATATTTTGAGGAGAATAAATTGTTGGAATGGTTTATATGACTTGGTTATGATATTGAGTGGATATTGCGGCCGCTAAATTTATTTAAACGTCGACTTTTGTACTAAAACGGGTAATTTTTCTTGCTAGATTTTCGGAAAAATAGCTTTTAAAGTGAGTTTGAGGTTTTGTGAATTTTAAGGTATTTTATATTATAATTAGTGCTTGTGATTGTGCAAATGAGTGTGTTTGGGTTTTTCTCGATGGTTTTGTTAGTTGTATGTATGCCCTAGAGGCCAGTATTGTACAGATAATGTATATTATATTGGATGCTTGGACATATATAGAGATGACTTTCTTGCTTGATATGATAGTATGCTATCTGGTTGCTCTTTATCTTAACATGTATACTTGTCTCTTTATACCGTCTTATAGTTACATGTTGGTAAAGCCCATAGATTGTGTACTTGACTACGTGGACTATGATGCGAATCATACTAGTGGGGACATAGTAGTCCATAAGTACATCCTTCAAGGTCCCTAGTCGTGGATGTATCGAGACAGGGCATCGATATACCAGAGTAGACTAGCGTATACGCTTCTCGACCCATAAGATGGGCGATGGATGATCCCATATCCATTGGTGTTTGACATCAGAGATCGTATACGGGTGCTCAGTGGAGACTGGGTACACTGGACGGACTCACCGAGAACTCCCAGATGGTATTATACCTCATGTCAGATGGCAGTTCTCAGGTGACACTTGTGCAGGTTAGTCTGTAGACCCGAGATCGTCATAGAGTCTTCTGTGATTCCCACTGTGCTTTGATTTCAACCTTACCGTCCATAAGGGCGTGCAAAACGGTGGTTTTTCGGTACAGTCCCGAGTCACATGGAGGCAATGAGCGATAGGAGGGGTTTCATCTCTCCCGGTATTAGGGGTTAATGTTGCACTGTGCTCGTTTGGCCGTAACAGGGAAGTCCCTGGCCAGGGCTGATAGGAGATTTACTGATAAGTGTTACCCGTAGTTTCTCGACCCGTTATGAGCCTCACATCGGCATGACTTATCGGTTATTGGGGTCTGACGTTTACCATCCCTAGACTTGATATGCGACATATCAGACGAGGAGACCGGACTGCACGGTAGTGTTGCTGGTTGGCTCGACGGGAGTTGTAGCAGGTTCGCTTGTTCTCTTCTGATCGTTCAATACCCGGGTGGCCGTTACGTTTAGCTGACCGCTTACGGCTTGGGGGTGATTGATATGATCATCACCCACTGCCGGCGTATTGACGAGTCTTAGAGTCCCACAAAGGAGTTACCTAGTCCAAGCGAAACGTTGTGGAGCGCGTATGCGATATGCGCATGGGCCCGGTTTAGATGCGCGTATGAGATACCGTATATTGATCGGGCGGCTTGCTTTTGGTTAGGATCATATGTGATATGGCCGGATTGATAAATCAAGTGTTGATATATCATTTAACCATTAGTTTCTCACTAGAAATCCTTTCTTGTATTTGATGGATGTATGCATGCATGTATGTTTTCTTTTAAGATTCATGCACATATTGATATGCATACACACATGCATACATACATACATCCTTCATGGTTGTACATACATGGAAAATGGTGGCAATATAAGACTCACACCATGGTTTAAATATATGGATTATTGTTTATATTTGTGTTAAAACAAAATGAAAAGGAAGGTTAATAAATGGTTGTTTTCTGCACACTTCTTTAACCTAACCATGCTCACCTACTTCTAACCATTGATTAACCTTCTCTTTGTGTTTTAACTCAAAGTAAATAATATATTAAATATTTAACCATGGTTTGAGATGAGAAATAGAAAATATAAATACATATATTTTTCTTTTTCTCAAGAGAGCTTTTCTTTTCACTCTTGTTCAAAAGCCATCATCTTCTTCCTCCTTCACCTTTTGCTCTCTAGATCTTTCAAGTGAGCAAAATACTCAACAAGATAGGATTTTGAAGTGAGAATAAGAACCACAACATCATTCTACACAAGTTTAGCCCACTTGTTTAGAGTGTTAGCTTCATTTCAATCTCTTGATAAAGTGAAGTTGCTAGCTTGGACAAAGCGGACTCCGGGTGGATCATCGTTGACCTAGAGGAGTTCAAGCGGACCTTTTTCCAAACCCCAAGTAGCAGAGGAGTCTAGCGTAGGGAGCTACAAAGGTTGTACTCTCAAAACCCTAGCATTTCTTTCATGTGATGAAGTGTCGTTTATGAAACCCTAATTTTTCTAGGATTGATTCTTTGTGTGTTCACTTAGCACCCTATATTTTTAATCTTTGGTACATGTGATGCTTCCAATCTCTTCATGAGGTGCTAGGTTAACCCAACATTGGTATCAGAGCTACTATGCATTGGATGTCGACCTATGGGGGGTTCTCACTGTGTGACAGTGTGGCGAAGCATAGGCTCTTACCCTCAGGGTGTCCCGAGATAGGAAGGTGTTCCGGCGGGTTGTAGTCCTCGCGAGGGGGCATGCGTAAAAAGGAGCCGCTGAGGGACCCGTTGGTGCCACAGCAACCCCACTGGATGGGGTTGCTGCCTGACCAACATTGGTATCAGAGCCAACCTAGAACATTAGGCGACACTTTAGCGAAGTCAAAACTCCGATCGAACCAAAATACGACCATTTCGGACACTATCTGGACATTTTTTAAAACCTGGTTATTTTCAGAATTAAAAATATGCAAAAAATTCAGCAGGTAAATATAAGAATTACTGTGAAAAACGATGCCATGAACAGTTAATTTCACCGCAGACCCGCGGCAATAGCCTGCTTAGGCCGCGGTTCCGCGGCCGTTCTGTTGCTTCATCGTGTCGTTTTTGTACAGTAACTAATTTATCTGCTTGTATATTGTTTTGGAGTATTTTTAATCTGAATTTAGTACTATAACTTCAGGAGATGTTTTTGGACTCGACGATTCGATCGGAATTTTGATTTCGTGTCATTTCCGGGTAAATTAGAAAGTATTGAAGTGTTCGAATGAGTATCATTTGCTCACTTTTCACGGGGTTTAAATCTTTCGGAGATACGTGCAAGTTTTGTGGTGGACCCTCTAGAAGACAACAAACCTTAACTCGATTATGTGACCGTCTTGAACTGCCCTTTGAACCTTAGGGTTTGGGGCAGTACGGCGTGCCACATGTAAGGCGTTGGCTTGACCCTTCTACGGCTGGACCGCTACTACTGTGTCACATTCCGGGTTTTTGAACTCCGCTCAAGTGTTGAGCTTTAGGGAATCTTGGGTATTTGATCGTTCGTTCGAAAACTTTAATACTGTCTATTTATCTGGAATGTGATGCAATGTGTGGAATTCATATTATAAGACATGAAATACGAGGTATGTGATATTTCGCATTTACGATGTCTAAAGAGAATGTGGATTCCAGATATTGCAGTTTTACACTTTCTTTTCTGTAACCGTAAGTGTAGTATGTAGTGGTATTGCCGATTGTCGTTGCTATACGTCGACGACAATCGGTGTATGCATACTTACTTACGTTGATGATATGAGATATTATGTGTTGCTGAGATATGATGTGCAGGATTGTCGCGATTGAATAGCCGGGGGGTTTTATGTGAGATGAGAGTTTTATATTTTCATTCATGTAAATTTAAATGTAATGTAATATTCTTTTATTTGGGGCACTTCCGGGTTGAGTTTGATGCCACCAGTGTTGTATATTATTTACTTTTTCGTATTAGGATGGACCCAAGGAGGGGAGCACAGGTGACCGGGTTCTGGGGTTCAGTGGAAGGCCATCTCGAGGAGTCGAGATCGGGTCTCCTAAACTCCAGAATTGGTAGGGTCGCTTGCCGCTCCCGTAGGGGTCTAGGGTGTGGGCTTGGCTATTCATCGCAACTATGGAATCCGTATTTTCTATTGTTGGCTAAATACTAAATACGGACGTCCTAGTATATCCCACATTATATCCATGTTTCTGCTGCGATATCTGTGATGTGATCATTTGATATGTTGTGATGGATACAGTATATAGTATATATGATATATTATATAGACGTTACTTATGTTTTACACCCGCACTAGCCCTGCCCTGCTCTGTCGTTAGTTACCTAACCTAACGGTGCACGAGGGGACATCGAGGCGAATGCGGATGGCATAAGTGTATGTCGTATTTATCTGTGATGTTTAGGTGACTTAAATGATGGGACTTCATTAATGTGATTAATGAAAGAAAAGAAACCTAATAGATGTTGTAGAATCAAATTTTCAAAAAGGGTAGCTACAGTTTTGCTTTGCATAGCAGTATATATGATATACCCTGCACCTTATTCGATGGGGAAAGAGCCGAGATCCCTTTACCGGGAGTGACCTCTTTAGCAAAACTGGCAGATGCTACAAAACTCAGTTTGACTTTTTGACTGCTTTTGGAGTTTTTGCTTTGCACAGTGATATATATGATATATCCCGCACCTTATTCGATGAGGAAAGAGCCGACATCCCTTCACCGGGAGTGACCTCTTTAGCAAAACTAATAAAAAGCCTCAAAATCACTCCATTTCAAAATTCACTAGATTCTATAACGATATCAAGTTCATTACGCAATAGGTATTCAGAAAAAAAACCTGTCGTAGCCCTCCGTCATTTCAGATAAGTCGTATATAGTATTCGTGCTACATTTGTTGGCTTTCGTCAAGGTGTAGTGTGCAGTAGCTATATGCTGCTTATCTGCTGCATATGATGCGACTGGATTAGGGTAGTCATACGGCTTTGTTGGCTTTCGTCAAGGGTCGTGCGGGTGGGTTTAATTCAGTCAAGAAATGTACGGGTTGAACTTGACTAGCGTGCTATGGTTTGTTGGTTTTCGTCAAGGTCATAGCACGTTAGGGGCAAAATATTATCGGGAATTTCAAGTGTTGAAATTTGCAATGAGATTGCATACCTTCTATGAGATAGTTGGATCCCGATATCCACTGCGAGTAATTGTTACTCCTGGGAGAGTTTTACACAGGACAATTAGCCGATCAAGTAGGTGTCTAGAAAGGTGTCAACGGGGTTACACCTCTGGGAAAACGAGGTTTACTTTAATTAGGTCCGTGCGAAAGCATGGGGAACCTCCCTCAAAGTACCGACACTGGCCTGGCTGAAAGATCGGCGAAGTTGTAGGGTGTAATTAATCCCGGCTAGTCTTTCCTTTTAGGGTTTGAAGGAAGATTTGATAAAAACAGTGGGAGCCATCCTGATTAGATAAGATAATAACCAATCTGATCTTGCAAGAGCATACGCTAAAGTGTTTTCTTCTCTCTCTCTCCAGGTAGCGACCATGTCATGCCTTAATCAAGATAATAATATGCATGTATTGACCGAACCCGCAAGTTATACTGTGCTGGGGAACGTTGGTTCCGTTCTTTCTTATAAGAGTTATAGGACTGAACATGACATAGGGGAATACCAGGATTCCTATGCCACCCGAATGAAGAAAGTACATGTTGATGCATTTTCTTCGGGTGTGTTCGTTACAGAGAACTGTTTCTCCATTTGCCCTACGTCCTGGGTATTAGATACCGGGTCAGGATCCCATATATGTAATCAGTTACATGGGCTTAGGAAAGGTAGAGAACTTGGAGAAGGTGATAAAGACATAAGAGTTGGAAATGGTGCAATTGTTGCAGCTAAGACCGTCGGGGAATATCACCTTGTATTACCAACTGGTAATACATTAATTCTGAACGAATGCTATTACATGCCGAACCTGATATGCAACATTATATCGGTTTCTTTGTTGAGTAAAGAGGGATATAATTTTGTATTACAGGATAATCTTATGAACATTTTCCATAACCAAAAGTTGGTTGGATCAGGCACGTTATGCAATGGCATTTATGTTCTAAATCAATCAACAGTTCTGAGCATAACAAACACACACAAAAGGAAGAGTTCAGAACTGAACGAATCCTTCTTATGGCATTGTAGACTGGGTCACATCAATACGACACGACTAGATAAGTTGCATAAGAATGGATATTTGAAACCGTTCGAATTTTCATCTTATGACACTTGCCAGTCATGTCTCAAAGGCAAGATGACCAAAACTCCGTTTACGGGACACGGAGAAAGAGTTACCGAACTCTTAGGACTGATACATAGTGATGTATGCAGTCCCATATCTACGTATGCCAGGGATGGTTCTTCGTACTTCATTACATTCACTGACGATCTCTCAAGATACGGACATGTGTTCTTGATAAGACACAAGTCTGAAGCTTTTGAGAAATTTAGAGAATATAAACAAGAAGTCGAGAACCAAACTGGAAAAAGTATTAAAATCCTTCGATCTGATCGAGGAGGTGAATACTTGAGCAGTGAATTCCTGGACTTCCTAAAAGAGAATGGGATTCTCTCTCAGCTGACTCCTCCATATACACCACAGCACAACGGTGTATCAGAACGGAGGAACCGCACCCTATTAGATATGGTGCGCTCTATGATGAGCACAGCTGAGTTACCTATTTCCTTCTGGGGGTATGTGCTTGAAACAGCCATACATCTATTGAATATGGTCCCTACCAAATCTGTGCCTACCACTCCATATGAGATATGGAAAGGGAAGAGACCATGTCTTAACTATGTTAAGATATGGGGTTGTCCAGCCTACGTCAAACGACAAAATCCGGACAAACTCGAGGCACGGTCTGTTCTATGCAAATTTATAGGATATCCTAAGAATTCACAAGGGTATATCTTCTATCACCCTGAGGAACAAAGAGTGTTTTTTTCTCTACATGCCACCTTTTTAGAAAAGGAATTTCTTGCAAAAGAGATTAGTGGTCATGGAGGTTCCAGCTACAAAAGTTGCAACAGAAGATCTGGTGGAACCAGAGGATTCCGTAGTTCCCAATGAACCCCAGCCACTCCGCCGATCTAGTAGGGTTCCTCGCCCACCTGAGAGATACTACGGTTTTCTCATGGATGGTGGGAGCGAGGATTGCATCATGGAGGATGATGACCCAACTAGCATCGAGCAGGCCATCACGAGTGGGGACTCAATGAAATGGATGGATGCAATGCGGTCTGAGATGGAATCCATGTACACCAACAAAGTATGGACTTTGGAAGATGCTCCTGAAGGGGTAAAACCCATTGGGAGCAAGTGGATCTTCAAGAAAAAACTTGGTGTAGATGGGAAAGTGGAGACTTTCAAAGCTAGACTTGTTGCAAAGGGTTTTCGTCAAAGACCAGGTGTGGACTATGAAGAAACCTTTTCTCCAGTGGCTATGCTTAAATTCATCCGGATCATGCTTGCCATCGCTGCATATCATGATTACGAAATCTGGCAAATGGATGTTAAGACCGCCTTTCTAAACGGTGATTTAGAAGAGTGCGTGTACATGACTCAGCCAGAGGGCTTCGTAGATAGTGGGAGCAGCGGGAAGGTGTGCAAGCTGCTTAAATCCATTTATGGATTAAAGCAAGTATCACGGAGTTGGAACATCTGCTTTGACGTCGTTATCAAAGAGTTTGATTTCGTCAAAAATGTAGATGAACCTTGTATCTACAAGAAGGTAGCAGAGAGTAAGGTTGTCTTCCTCGTATTGTACGTGGACGATATACTCTTGATAGGAAATGACATTCCTATGCTGCAATCGGTCAAGCTCTTCTTATCACAAAGATTCTCAATGAAAGATCTTGATGATGCCTCCTGCATATTGGGAATTAGGATCTATAGAGATAGATCTAAACGGATATTGGGATTGTCCCAATCCAGGTACATTGACACCATACTAAAGAGGTTTAGTATGGATGAATCCAAGCGTGGGAACTTACCCACGATCTCTGGAGTCACTCTCTCTAAAGAGATGTCTCCCAAGACTGATTTGGAGAGAGCTCGCATGCAAGGGATACCCTATGCTTCGGCTGTAGGCTCTATCATGTATGCGATGCTATGTACCAGACCCGATATAGCATACTCACTAAGTATAGTGAGCAGGTATCAAGCTGATCCAGGAGAGAGTCACTGGACAGCTGTGAAGAGCATTCTCAAGTACTTACGAAGGACTAAGGAGATGCTCTTTGTGTATGGTAATGGAGAACTCCAAGTGGACTCCTTTACCGATTCGAGCTTCCAGAGTGATAAGGACGACTCTAAGTCGCAGTCGGGATTTGTCTTTACCCTTACGGAGGGGCGGTTAGCTGGAAGAGTTCTAAGCAGGAAACCGTGGCAGACTCGACGATGGAGGCTGAATACATCGCTGCCAACGATGCTGCCAAAGAGGCTGTCTGGATCAAGAAGTTCATTACTGAACTTGGAGTGGTTCCATCCATTGAGCATCCAATACCTTTGTATTGCGATAACAATGGAGCGGTGGCTTTAGCCAAGGAACCCAGGTCTCATTAGCGATCCAGGCATATTCTGAGGCGGTATCACCTAATCCGGGAGATAGTTGATCGCCGGGAGATCGAGGTCAGGAGGGTTGACACGAAGAATAACACAGCGGATCCACTCACGAAGGCCATTCCCCAGATACAGTTTGAGAGACTCTTCGGGATGCTCGGTATGCGATACTACAGCAGCTGGCCCAAGTGCAAGTGGGAGATTGTTAGTTGTATGTATGCCTTAGAGGCCAGTATTGTACAGATGATGTATATTATATTGGATGCTTGGACATATATAGAGATGACTTTCTTGCTCTATATGATAGTATGCTATCTGGTTGCTCTTTATCTTAACATGTATACTTGTCTCTTTATACTGTCTTATAGTTACATATTGGTAAAGCCCTTAGGATGTGTACTTGACTACCTGGACTATGATGCGGATCATACTAGTGGGGACATGGTAGTCCATAAGTACATCCTTCAAGGTCCCTAGTCGTGGGTGTATCAAGATAGGGCATCGATATACCAGAGTAGACTAGCGTATACGCTTCTCGACCCATGAGATGGGCGATGGATGATCCCATATCTATTGGTGTTTGACATCAGAGATCGTATACGGGTGCTCAGTGGAGACTAGGTACACTGGACGGATACGCCGAGAACTCCCAGATGGTATTATACCTAACGTCAGATGGCAGTTCTCAGGTGACACTTGTGCAGGTTAGTCTGTAGACCCGAGATCGTCATAGAGTCTTGTGTGATTCCCACTGTGCTTTGATTTCCACCTTACCACATCCATGAGGGCGTGCAAAACGGTGGTTTTTGGGTACAGTCCTGAGTCACATGGAGGCAATGAGCGATAGGAGGGGTTTCGTCTCTCCCGGTATTGGGGGTTGATGTTGCACTGTGCTCGATTGGCCGTAACATGGAAGTCCCTGGCCAGGGCTGATTGGAGATTTACTGGTAAGTGTTACCCGTAGTTTCTCGACCCTTTATGAGCCTCACATCGGCATGACTTATCGGTTATTGGGGTCTGACGTTTACCACCCCTAGACTTGATATGCGACATATCAGACGAGGAGACCGGACTGCACGGTAGTGTTGCCGGTTGGCTCGACGGGAGTTGTAGCAGGTTCGCTTGTTCTCTTCTGATCGTTCAATACCCGGGTAGCCGTTACGTTTAGCTGACCACTTGTGGCTTGGGGGTGATTGATATGATCATCACCCACTGCCGGCGTATTGACGAGTCTTAGAGTCCCACAAAGGAGTTACCTAGTCCAGACGAAACGTTGTGGAGCGCGTATGCGATATGCGCATGGGCCCGGTTTAGATGCGCGTATGAGATACCGTATATTGATCGGGCGGCTTGCTTTTGGTTAGGGTCATTTGTGATATGGCCGGATTGATAAATCAAGTGTTGATATATCATTTAACCATTAGTTTCTCACTAGAAATCCTTTCTTGTATTTGATGGATGTATGCATGCATGTATGTTTTCTTTTTAGATTCATGCACATATTGATATGCATACACACATGCATACATACATACATCCTTCATGGTTGTACATACATGGAAAATGGTGGCAATATAAGACTCACACCATGGTTTAAATATATGGATTATTGTTTATATTTGTGTTAAAAAAAATGAAAAGAAAAGGTTAATAAATGGTTGTTTTCTACACACTTCCTTAACCTAACCATGCTCACCTACTTCTAACCATAGATTAACCTTCTCTTTGTGTTTTAACTCAAAGTAAATAATATCTTAAATATTTAACCATGGTTTGAGATGAGAAATAGAAAATATATATACATATATTTTTCTTTTTCTCAAGAGAGCTTTTCTTTTCACTCTTGTTCAAAAGCCATCATCTTCTTCCTCCTTCACCTTTTGCTCTCTAGATCTTTCAAGTGAGCAAAATACTCAACAAGATAGGATTTTGATGTGAGAATAAGAACCACAACATCATTCTACACAAGTTTAGCCCACTTGTTTAGAGTGTTAGCTTCATTTCAATCTCTTGATAAAGTGAAGTTGCTAGCTTGGACAAAGCGGACTCCGGGTGGATCATCGTCGACCTAGAGGAGTTCAAGCAGACCTTTTTCCAAACCCCAAGTAGCCGAGGAGTCTAGCGTAGGGAGCTACAAAGGTTGTAGTCTCAAAACCCTAGCATTTCTTTCATGTGATGAAGTGTCGTTTATGAAACCCTAATTTTTCTAGGATTGATTCTTTGTGTGTTCACTTAGCACCCTATATTTTTAATCTTTGGTACATGTGATGCTTCCAATCTCTTCATGAGGTGCTAGGTTAACCCAACAGGTTTGGCGTTTGTACACCGACATCGAGGGTTTTTGGGTTGATTTGTGAAAGCAACCATAGGTTTTGACCTATGTGGGATTCGTGTGTCGTTTTAGTCATGAGTCGGATTTTAATGCGATACGGTGTGTTATAATATGTAGGTAGCTCATGTAGACTTAGAGACGACAAGCAAGCGCATGGCGACGTCGGCACCGGCGAGCGAGGACCAGGTGAGTAGATTTATATCTACGGGGAGAAGTCGGGTGAATGGCGTATAGCACCCCCGCAGTTTGTGGTGATGTATACGAATACGTATACACACATATATATTGATTATATTGTTGAGATTATTGATGATAAAGATGGACTTTTGGTGTTCTATGATTGGTTTAGTGTAGTTGCGAAACCCTAGAGTAGGGGTTGCACCTATACACACACGCACGCACATACTTGCATACTTTCTTTCTTTTACATGTGCGTATATAGGATTATATATTTACGTGTTCACATGGGTATGGGACTATGTGTTCATATACTGGATTTGAGGATAGTACTTGGGATTTGAGATGAGTCGATGAGATTCGATTTGAGGCCGTAAGATCGGTGATATGATAGGGTTCGTATTTGATATACGACCTGATGTTTTAGCGGGTCCTTTGACGTAGTTTTCACACACGTGCATGCATACTTAGGTGATATTAGTATCGTACTAGACGTAGATCAGTACCCAGATTATGATCTTGGATAAAGAGGATACCAGATGAATAATGTGATATTGACCCGTACCCAGATTTGGGGACGCCGTACGACGGATTTACGTATGAGCTATATATTGATGATTGATCCGCACTCTTGACTTGGGATGTCTGATTATAGATATGGTATCATATATGATATTATTGAGGCGGGATCACCGACTATTTATATACAGGTATGTATATATATCGACTCAGATGTTAGGCGGTTTCCTTACCTGTAGTTCAGCTTGTTAGTTCAGCCATATAGTTTAGTGTAGTTGTTAGACTAGATTAGACTCCTACCTATTTCAAAACTAACAGATCATGGGTATTTTAAAAGACAGGTCAAGGGATTCTACAGAGATTTCAAAAGGCGTGTCTTTTCTTAAAAACACCGTAGCCCTTATTTCCAAAACCCCACGATTTGTGTTATTTCAAATGGCACCATAGTATGACATATATATATATATATATATATATATATATATATATATATATATTAAATGCAGAATAGTTACCGTTGTACCTAGTATTTAGCTCCCGCTCATTATTGTTGTTCGCCCCGCATCGCATACTTGTATTGCTATTTCATATTGCATTGTTGATATTATGCTGTTAGGACACCGGCACCATTACCGATGATGCGTATGTACTACGTACACTTACTTGCCGGCACACACACATCTTCATTGGTTATTGCCATGTCACGTACACCTTAGAAAATATTATTGCTTGACTTAGCTTGTTAGTTAGTAGTTTGACATGATATTAGTGTACCTTCCTTATATAACAGTTTAGACATTGTAGTTATTACTTGTCATTTCATGCATACTGTTATTCTTTGTTATGCCGCATTCATAGATTTTCATGCCTATATTCATGGTTTTACGTGCTATTGATGATTTGGATTCGGATTTCATGAGATTTCTTGGATTTGGAGGAAAACCGCAAAAACATAAATAAACTTCTTCTCCCTCTTTTAAATAAAAAGTGCGGTTTTCCCATGATGTATGAGTCGTCCACCATGAGTTTGCTGATGGATTTTGAGACCCGAGTTCGAGGAGTGGAGGAACAGTTTCGGGTACATGGTGGACCCGGTGCGGTACCTCGGGGCAAGAGGATCGCAGATGATGGCGTTGAGCCTGGCAGGGGAGCACTACCGACCGGTGATTTTACCCGATGCGTCGGATATCCGGAGGATACCGTCGTAGTCTTGAGATGGATGGTAGGGGCCGGTCTGGACTGACGGCGCCCTAGATATTGAGATTGAGACATTGAGATTTCGAGATATTGAGGTACTGAGATTTGATGATACAGGCCAGTCCGGATAGCCAGAGCCTGAGATTTTGAGACATTAAGGTTTAGGTTTTGTGTCGATGCTAACTCTGTTTATGCTGATTTCATTTATGATTCCTCTTTTAAAAAGATACAGAAATCTCACTAATTTTTGAAAGTAGTTTTCTTCAGTACATGCATTCTGTTTCATGCATTCATACATCATCCATATGATACATTGCTACCTGAGGCACTGACACGAGCACTTGGTATTACCGTTGTTTAGAAGTATACCCTAGCCATTGTTATAGGCTGCTGGTTATATATTTGAGGATATATTATGATTGTATGACTTAGGATTGCGTTGTTTATGCGATTTCTGTTCGTAGATGTTTCTATTCATGAGTTGGCAACTCACCCCCGTTGTGCCACAGTTTCTTGCAGGTTTTGCCGTACAGGTTTCATTACGGCTTTACTGGCACTACTTCCATTTCCGGGTGATTTGCTAGTAGGTGGGTTTATTGTATCGTACCCATCAGTATACTTGGTATATATTATAATTTAGTTGTATCTAGAAGTTCCATCAACCAAACATATATTTATTTTTGAGATAGAGACCAGTGATGTTATTCTTTCGACCTTAGAGTCGTGCTTTATATTTCTGTGGATTTCTTGTTGTTTTGAGTTTCCTTTTGAGTTTTGATCCTCGCCCTTGGTGTTGTATATTATATTGCTTATGTGGTTGTGACCGTCGTTTGACGAAGAGCTAGCTCTCGCTTAGGGATGCCTTTTTTTTGATTTCGTATACTATTCATGTTGTATCCCGTTTTTGGGCCAGTATTTACACAGGAGACTCTGCCGAAATTTTCAGTAAATATTTGATGTTTTTAAAAAAACGCATAATTCGGCTTGTGCTATTAAAACAACTTGATTTAAATTGGTTTTCCTCCACTCTACTACTTTTCTTGGTTTGGATTTCTGGGTTTTCGGCTCACTTAGATTACGTACGCCTCGGGACGTTTCGTAGTTTAAGTGTCGGTCATGTTCCGTACTTTCGGGACGTGATAAAGTTGGTATCAGAGCGTTAGGTTTTACCTTCAGAGCGTAGGATGACCCTTGGTTGATGGAATAGGTAGCTTGAGTAGAGTGACGTACCGTACGTATGTTCCGCGGCATATTTACGATACGCTACTCCACTTAAGAAGCCTTAGGATGTACATTTCTTTGTTCAGTATTATATTCATTCCTGATCTAGTCTCATCGGTACTAGTTATGGTTTTGCTGCCACGATTACGGGCAGGGAGAGCTACGGCTAGAGTTGCGGTCAGCACGAGCTCGTTACGAACGAGGACTGACCAGGGCGTAATTCCGGCGACACACGATTGCAGAGATGTGTCTTTTTATTGTGTTTTCGCGCCACGAGCGTTTGATGGATCACTGTATGAGATTACTCGGTTGTGCTGATCGGCACCAGAGGATTGCTCCACTGATAGAGGCCAACCGGATTTTGATGACCGTTGATGTATTGCTTATTCATGATGATTGAGGCACTGTTCAGCATGCAGATGAATGAGCCAGTTGTTGCTGTGAACGACGAGATATCACCCTAGATGTTGGAGCTATTGCAGTACGGGTTGTACTAAGAGATGATAGAAGGTCGCTAGTCACACGAGGATGAATGACTAGGACATGGGGTTCGTTCGCCTACCCCGATGCGAGACCATCAGATAGATTGATTCCAGCTAGAGACGACTTCACGCGGAGACGTAGAGAGTCGACAGAGACGATCGAATGTCGGAAACCTATTATTCCAGGTTTAAAGATTCGGAAAGACATGCAGGCAATTCTATAGACCCTCTAGAAGAATGAAACCCTAACTCGACTTAATGACCGTGTGAAAGCCTTTGAACCTTAGGGTTTGCGACAGTTCCACGACGCCATTAGTGAGGCTTGGGTTAGCCCTTCTACGGCTGGACCATCGATGCTGTAGTATGTTCTCGATACTGTTAAACTGTACCAAGATGTTGAGCTCTTGGGGGATTATGAGCTTTGAAAAATCGATCGGATGGTTCGACTTCATTCGGATGCTAGATGGTGAGATGCATTCTTGGGAGACTCCAGATACGAGGTTAGCCGTTGGAGCTCAGTCCATGCAGCCATTCCGGAACGAGAACAGATCTAGTAAGGGACGATGACTTCCAGACAGTTCGGCAGAGACGAGATTTGGGAGAGATCTCAACAGGACCTTTCTGGAATGAATTACGAGGAGACTTGGACCCAGGAGTGGTCATATTACGCACACCGGCAGGCCAGAGTTCAGGATAGTCGACGAGACATGCTATGAGTGACCATGACAGTTGGCCAGAGATTCTTGGAGGATGTGCTTGAGCGGTACTATTCCGCCATATTTGATTTCGGTATTTTGGACGATCTATTCTCATGACTGATTTTGATGATTGAGTTTCATGATATTTGTTTTCATGTACCATGGTTGCACCTACTGCGTATTTACGATTTTTGCACAGTTGTTGCACTCGTTATCGTTTTTGTGCCTTGGTTTCTCATGTTTATGATTTTATGGGTTTCATACAGTTGAGTTGATTTTGTGCGTATATACGCACACGATTTGTTTTTTGCACTCGGTATAGTTCGCATATGCTTGCAGTGCAGTGTTACGCATTTTGTGCACTTAGATGCACTGGACTTCGATTTCGATGGTGATGTTCGATATTTGTTTTGTGCACCTTGTACACCTGATTGGATTTTGCGCATGTTCGGCGCTTGATATTGGATTTCATGATATCGTGCATGATGGATGCACCTGATTTGGGTTTTCACGCATGTTGGGCGCATGTTATGAGATACGATTTTGGTGCACACCAGAGGCCCTAAATCGAGATTCTTCGTGCATGTCAGATGCACCTGTTTTGCTGTCAGGCACACCTGTTGCCCTTGACAGATGTTTCGTGCACACCCGATGTTCTTAGATGTTGTTTCTGTGCATATGTATGGCACATTCATAGTTTTCGATTTCCGTGCGCACCAGACACACGTGGCATTCATATATATATTTGGGATTGATATTTTTTGTAGTAGTATACTTTTATGATACTTGCTATTTGGTTTAGTACTGAGCAGGACTAGTCAGAGGACAGTACCTGAGTATATTTTTGCATGTATTGATAGTTATCGAAGGGATTTCTAAAGAGGAACTATAGTCTCAGTATTTACCTATGTGTCTGAGATGACACGAAACATTTTATAAAGGAAACCCTTCTAAAATTGCTTTCAAAATGGCGGGACGTGCATATTAAACAAAGGATATATATATATATATATATATATATATATATAGTTATTTTCTTACAATAGACGTCCACCACTGTGCAGTGTTGCGAACATCGCACGGCAATTTGAAAAAGGTTTGGCATGCATTGCTTCCAGATGTTTTAATGATGTATATCATGTTGGTTTTCGTATTGGATCTTGACATTGGTGTCTTCACCATAACTCCGATGATTGCGGGATGCTTGACGGAGTTTTGATTTTGAGTTATATGCTCATTTTTCATGCGCATGCGCTGCGCTACGATTTGTTTTATCTATTTATGATTTCGGAGCCCCGACGACTTGATGGTTTTGCTTAGATGTTTTAGTATTTGGGGGAGTTTTTAATTTAAATTCGGGGAACGAATTTCTTTAAGGGGGAAGATTGTAACGTTTTGAAAATCGTTCCGGTGAAATTTCGGAAAATCGGTAAAATAAGGGGGTTTTCTGTAAAAAGTCAAAATACAAATATCTTTATTATAAAATTAAATATACATATTCTAGCTATGTAATTTCTAGTATTTGGTGTTTATTGAGTCACTAGTGAAATTTTAAATTTTCTGAAAATTTTTCCGAAATTAATTATTTTAATATTATTTTAAGCCGTCACTAATACATTTAATTAGGGAAAATTACAAATTGGAATGGGTTGATACAAATTTTATAATTCTTGACACACTAAACTGACATGTAAAATATTGTTTTTAAAATAAAATGGTTTGCCAAAACGGTTTAGAAAATATCGAAGAAAAAGGGCTTAATTAGT
Organism: Agapanthus africanus; assembly: GCA_030015575.1. Taxonomy (NCBI): domain Eukaryota; kingdom Viridiplantae; phylum Streptophyta; class Magnoliopsida; order Asparagales; family Amaryllidaceae; genus Agapanthus; species Agapanthus africanus. The sequence goes on along the minus strand of JASDDO010000019.1, from coordinate 477,062,824 downwards.
GAATGTTGTGTTAATGGGAATTGGGGTAATACATTTATCTTTTTTCCTAACCCACACACCCACACCTCACCCTCTCTCCCTCCCCCCATATGGCCGGCCCCCCTTGACAGCCCTCCCCCCCCTCTCTCTCTCCAATCACCTCACTTTTGAAAAGAGAAGAAAAGAAAAGAAAAGAAAATGAAAGAAAGTCAAAGGGGTGTAAACCTTGTCTTTTCTCCCCGCTTTCTCCACCTCACTCTCTCTCCTCTCCCCCTCAATTCCAGCCGACCCCCCTCCAACAGCAGCCCCCCCCCAATTTTATCCCCTCATTTCTCATCAAAAACTTCATCAATTTGCCCCAAAAATCAAGTTAAAACCTCAAAAATTCTCCAATCCAACTCTTACCCATTATTTCTTTGTCCAAGCTAGCATGGATCTTGGAGGGAATTTGGCATTTTGGAGGCTATGATCTTCATGTTGATCTCTTGATCATGAGGTATGAAGATTCATCCATATTTGTTAGTTGTTAGTTGAATGTTTAAATCAAACTTAATTAGGTGTTTTAAAAAAAATATAAATAGGTTTTGAATTCAAGTTTGGAAATTCAAGTGGATGGTTTTAGATTATAGTTAGGGTTTTGTTGTGTGATTATGGTTGCAAAGTGGAATTCATCATTTTGTAAAATGTGAAACATAATCAAATTGTTAGTTTGCAAATTGTTATATGTAAATTGTCCTAATTATGTTTGTTTTGCAAAGTAGATTTTTGTAATTAATATAAAGAGTGTGATTAAAAATCTAGTTAATAGTTGTGTGGCTTAGTTAATATATTTTAATGAGAATTTTGGCCACTAGAATTGTTAAAATATTTAAAGTTAATTAAAACCCAAGTTTTGAGCTAAAATGGAAAATTGTGCTAATTTTGTTAACTAGGTTTTGTAAATATATATATTTTGAGGAGAATAAATTGTTGGAATGGTTTATATGACTTAGTTATGATATTGAGTGGATATTGCGGCCGCTAGATTTGTTTAAACGTCGAGTTTTGTTCTAAAACGGGTAATTTTGCTTGCTAGATTTTCAGAAAAATAGCTTTTAAAGTGAGTTTTAGGTTTTTGTGAATTTTAAGTTATTTTATATTATAATTAGTGCTTGTAATTGTGCAAATGAGTGTGTTTGGGTTTTTCTCGATGGTTTGGCGTTTGTACGCCGACGTCGAGGGTTTTGGGGTTGATTTGTGAAAGCAACCATAGATTTTGACCTATGTGGGATTCGTGTGTCGTTTTGGTCATGAGTCGGATTTTAATGCGGTACGGTACGTTATGATATATAGGTACCCCATGTGGACTTCGAGACGACAAGCAAGCGCGTGGCGACGTTAGCACCGGCGAGCGAGGACCAGGTGAGTAGATTTATATCTACGGGGAGAAGTCGGGTGGATGGCGTATAGCACCCCCGCAGTTCGTGGTGATGTATATGAATACGTATACACACATATATATTGATTATATTGTTGAGATTATTGATGATAAAGATGGACTTTTGGTGTTCTTTGATTGGTTTAGTGTAGTTGCGAAACCCTAGAGTAGGGGTTGCACCTATACACACACACGCACATACTTGCATACATCCTTTCTTTTACATGTGCGTATATGGGATTATATATTTACGTGTTCACATGGGTATGGGACTGTGTGTTTATATACTGGATTTGATGATAGTACTTGGGATTTGAGATGAGTCGATGAGATTCGATTTGAGGCCGTGAGATCGGTGATATGACAGGGTTCGTATTTGATATACGACCTGATGTTTTAGCGGGTCTTTTGACGTAGTTTTCACATACGTGCATGCATACTTAGGTGATATTAGTATCGTTCTAGACGTAGATCAGTACCCAGATTATGATCTTGGATAAAGATGATACCAGATGAATAATGTGATATTGACCCGTACCCAGATTTGGGGATGCCGTACGACGAATTTACGTACGAGCTATATATTGATGATTGATCCGCACTCTTGACTTGGGATGTCTGATTATAGATATGGTATCAGATATGATATTATTGAGGCGGGATCACCGACTATATATATACTGGTATGTATATGTATCGACTCAGATGTTAGGCGTTTTCCTTACCTGTAGTTCTGCTTGTTAGTTCAGCCGTATAGTTTAGTGTAGTTGTTAGACTAGATTAGACTCCTACCTATTTCAAAACTAACGGATCGTGGGTATTTTAAAAGACAGGTCAAGGGATTCTACGGAGATTTCAAACGGCGTATCTTTTCTTAAAAACATCATAGCCCTTATTTCCAAAACCCCACGATTTGTGTTATTTCAAATGGCACCATAGTATGACGTATATATATATATTAAATGCAGATTAGTTACCGTTGTGCCTAGTATTTAGCTCCCACTCATTATTGTTGTTCGCCCCACATCGCATACTTGCATTGCTATTTCATATTGCATTGTTGATATTATGCTATTAGGACACCGGCACCATTATCGATGATGCGTATGTACCACGTACACTTACTTGCCGGCACACACACATCTTCATCGGTAATTGCCATGTCACGTACACCTTAGAAAATATTATTGCTTGACTTAGCTTGTTAGTTAGTAGTTTGACATGATATTAGTGTACCTGCCTTATATGCCAGTTTAGACATTGTAGTTATTACTTGTCACTTCATGCATACTGTTATTCATTGTTATGCCGCATTCATAGATTTTCATGCATATATTCATGGTTTTACGTGCTATTGATGATTTGGATTCGGATTTCATGAGATTTCTTGGATTTGGAGGAAAACCGCAAAAACATAAATAAACTTCTTCTCCCTCTTTTAAATAAAAAGTGCGGTTTTCCCATGATGTATGAGTCGTCCACCATGAGTTTGCTGATGGATTTCGAGACCTGAGTTCGAGGAGTGGGGGAACCGTTTCGGATACATGGTGGACCCGGTGCGGTACCCCGGGGCAAGAGGATCGCAGATGATGGCGTTGAGCCTGGCAGGGGAGCACTACCGACCGGTGATTTTACCCGACGCGTCGGATATCCGGAGGATACCGTCGTAGTCTTGAGATGGATGGTAAGGGCCGGTCTGGACTGACGACGCTCTAGATATTAAGATTGAGACATTGAGATTTCGAGATATTGAGGTACTGAGATTTGATGATACAGGCCAGTCCGGATAGCCGGAGCCTGAGATTTTGAGACATTGAGGTTTAGGTTTTGTGTCGATACTAGACACTGTTTATGCTGATTTCATTTATGATACCTCTTTTAAAAAGATACAGAAATCTCACTAATTTATGAAAGCAGTTTTCTCCCGTACATGCATTCTGTTTCATGCATTCATACATCATCCATATGATACATTGCTACCTGAGGCACTGACACGAGCACTTGGTATTACCGTTGTTTAGAGGTATACCCTAGCCATTGTTATAGGCTGGTGGTTATATATTTGAGGATATATTATGATTATATGACTTAGGATTGCATTGTTCATGCTATTTCTGTTCGTAGATGTTTCTATTCACGAGTTGGTAACTCACCCCCGTTGTGCCACATTTTTTTGCAGGTTTTGCCGTACAGGTTTCATTACGACTTTACTGGCACTACTTCCATTTCCGGGTGAATTGCTAGTAGGTGGGTTTATTGTATCGTACCCATCAATATACTTGGTATATATTATTATTCTGTTGTATCTAGAAGTTCCATCAACCAAACATGTATTTATTTTTGAGATAGAGACCAGTGATGTTATTCTTTCGACCTTAGAGTCGTGCGTTATATTTCTGTGGATTTCTTGTTGTTTTGAGTTTCCTTTTGAGTTTTGATCCTCGCCCTTGGCGTTGTATATTATATTGCTTGTGTGATTGTGACCGTCATTTGACGAAGAGCTAGCTCCCGCTTAGGGATGCCTTTTTTTGATTTTGTATACTATTCATGTTGTATCCCGTTTGGGGGCCAGTATTTACAAAGGAGACTCTGCCGAAATTTTCAGTAAATATTTGATGTTTTTAAAAAAACGCATAATTCGGCTTATGCTATTAAAACTACTTGATTTAAATTGGTTTTCCTTCACTCTACTAATTTTCTTGGTTTGGATTTCTGGGTTTTCGGCTTACTTCGATTACGTATATTCGGGACATGACAGATACCCCCAAATGCGAACTTTGAAATCTGCCAATATTGGATTTTCTGGAATTAGTGGTGATGTATTGAAATCTGCTATGACCCGGGTGACCTGAAATTTTTTTAGCAAGTATAGTGATGTGTGCAGGTGACTAGAATATTACCCCTGACCCGAGCCCCTATATCATTACCTAGGCCGCAGATTTAATGGGTATGGCTGCAATTTGTGGCCATATTTTGGAACTAGGCTGTGGTCTTTCGTGGAAAGCTAGATAATCTGATAATTTGACCTACCACATATGCAAAATTGACTAATTTCACCAAGGGTAAAATCTGGGACCATTTTCTTGAGTTGCTGCATTGTTTTACGACTTCGTTTTAACTTTGGTTTTGGTATTTGGGTTTTTAACTCGATTTCTTGATGTTTGTACATCGACATCGAGGATTTGTTTGGCCTTTCTTGCATATGTAGACCATAGGTTTTAATCTATGTGTGATACGCGTACCGTTTTGGTTTCGTGCGTGAATTCTGTTTATAATGCTATATGTGTATACATGTAGGTACCTCCGCGTGAGCTTCGGGATGACAAGCAAGGACGTGGTGACATCAAGTTCGGCAAGCAAGATCAGGTGAGTAGATATATATCTATGGAGGAAGTCGGGTGGATGGCGTATAGCACCCCCGCAGTTCGTAGTGTAGCCTATAATATATTATAGCTATATGGATATGTGCTATGTGAAACCTGGATAGTTAGCAAGTAGAATCTTAGAAGATCATGGGTTAATTCTAGTATAATTGGATGATAGTGTCGTAGTTAGTTTCTTAGTCGCGAACCTAGAATAGGTTCACACACACGCACACATATTCGCATACATTTCATTTACTTGTGCGTATATGGGGATATGTATGTATATATATACATATAGGTATGTGAGTATGTATGTATGTATGTATGTATGTATATATATATATATATGTATATATATATATATATATACCTGGATTATGAGAATAGTATATGATACTTGGAGATGAGTCGATGTGATTGGACATGATGCTGTGAGATCGGTGATATGATTTGGATCGTATTATGAGATACGGCATGAGATTATAGCGGATCTTTAGGCGATGTGTTTACATACACACGTATATATTTATGTTGATGGTATAAAAATGCACTAGACTTTAGATCAGTACCCCTAATTCAGGATATAATGATAAGAATACCTGATGAATAATGAGATAAATGTGATATTTGACCCACACCCAGATTTGGGATGCCGTACGATGGATTTACCGTACGAGATATAATTATGACGATTGATCCGCACTCTTGACTCGAGGATGTCATATTATATATATTGTATCGTATGTGATACTATTGAGGCGGGATCACCGACTATTATATATATGTATATATCGACTCAAACTTAGGTGGTTTCCTTACCCTTTCGATCGGTCTGTTAGTTTAGTCCTGTAGTTTACCTACTAGATATTAGACTGGTTCGATTCATACTTATTTCCAAAACTAACGAATCGTGAGTATTTTAAAGACAGGCCAAGGGATACCACGGATATTTCAAAGGATGTACATTTTCTTAAAAACACCGTAGCCCCTATTTTCTAAACACCACGATTCGTGCTATTTCAAATGTCAAAACTGTATGACTTATTAATATAAATGTATATTCTTATATGTTGCGTTCTTATTCATGTTCTGTACATTCATACTATTCGCATCTCATTGCATGCTCATTTGTGTTTACTTTTAGTGTTATAAATCATGCTGTCAGGACACCAGCACCATTACCGATGATGCGTATGCTCCACGTACACTGGCTTGCTGGCTCACACACATCATCATCGGTAACTGCCATGTCATATACACATTAGAAAACACTATTTATTTAGTATAAACTGCTAGTTGATAGTTTCGACATAGTACCAGTACATTTGTTTTTATATGCTAGTGTAATTATCGCATTCTTTGCTTGATATCCGATGCATTCATATATTCATTTGTCATGCATTATTATGGAGTTTATTGCTGGTAATTCATTGTTATATACTCATGAGATTGGGATTTCGGATTTCTATGGGATTTCTGGATTTGGAGAAACCGCAAGGATTTTATAAACTTATTATCATTTTAAAATGAAAGTTGCAGTTTTCTCATGATATGATTTGAGAGAAGTCCACCATGAGTTTTCTCGGCTCTTGAGTGATATGATACACCCGATTCGAGGAGGAGGAGGAACCGTCTGTGGGTGCATGGTGGACCCGGTGCGGTACCTCGGGGCGAGAAGGTCGCAGATGATGGCGTTGGTCCTGGTAGGGGAACACTACCGACCGGTGACTTCATTGTGACTCGATGGATATCCGGAGGATACCGATCGGAGTTTGGGCCAGTCCGGATTGCGGGAGCCCAGGGGCCAGTCCGGATAGCCGGAGCCCTAGATATTGAGATATTGAGACATTGATGACATTGAGACTTTGAGGTTTGAGATATTGTGTCAATATTGGACACTGATTTCCTGTTGATTTCTTTGATGATATTTCAATTTATATACAGATATCTCACTGAGATAAGAAAAACAGTTTTTCTCATTAGATGTATTCTGTTTTCATGCATTCATACATCATATATATGATATGTTGCTACCTGAGGCACTGACACGAGCACTCGGTATTACACTTATGTATAGATGTTTACCCTTGCCATTTTATCATGTTTCAGGCCATATTATTTGAGGATATTACTGATTGTATGACCTAGGATTGAGTCATACATACGATTTCTGCACGGTGATGTTTTCTAGTCACGAGTTGGCAACTCACCCCCGTTGTGCCACGGTTTCTTGCAGGTTTTGCCGTACAGGGTTCTTGGCGGCTTTGCTGGCATACTGCTTCTTTCCGGGTGATTGCTTTGGTAGGTGGGTTCACTCGCATCGTGACCACCATTGTACTTTATTTTATTCAATTGTATCTAGTAAACTCCATGAACTAGACTTGTATTAATTTATAGACTTAGAAGACCAGTGTATATTCTTTCGACCTTAAAGTCACGCGTTGTATTATTATGGGTTTTCTTGATGATATTGAGTTTCCTTTTGAGTTTTGATCCTTACCCTTCGGCGTTGTATATTATATTGCTCGCGTGGTTGTGACCGCCAATTGGCGAAAAGCCAGCTCCCGTTTGGTGATGCCTTTTATCATTTATGTATATGATTCATATTGTACCCTTTTGGGGCCAGTATTTACAAAGGAAACTCTGCCGAAATTTTCAGAAAAGACTTGAAGTTTTAAAAATGCATTATTTCGGCTCATGTTGTTAAACTACTTGCTTTAAAACTAAACTTTTCCTTCTCTCTCTTTTCAAATGGTTTAGATTTCTGGGCTTTTGGCTTACTTGAATTTGATGGGGTCCTATAGACTCATACGATTCAAGTGTCATTCACGTTCTATTTCGGGTCGTGACAAAGTTGGTATCAGAGCGCTAGGTTAACTTTGGTTCGAGTTTATGTTTGACTATGCGGAGTCTAGGGCGTTTATATATATTCGGAACCTAAGCTTGACCTTACGGAACTTAGACTTGGTCAAGGGGGTATTAGATCCGAACTTTCGTCGCATAGGTTGACCTTGGTTGATGGAGTGGGTGACTTAAGGAGAGTAACATATTGTGTGTATGTTCCGCGGCATACTTACGATACGCTACTCCGCTTAAGAAGCCTTAGGATGTACATTTCCTTGCACATTATTATATTCATTCCTGTGATCTATCCATATCGATATCAGTTTATGGTTTTTGCTGCCATGATTTCACGGGCAGAGAGAGCTGCGGCTAGAGTTGCGGTCAGCACGAGCTCGTCACGGACGAGGACTGACCAGGGCATGATTTCAGGGACACATGATTGTATAGATGAGTCATTTTATTGTGTTTTCGCGCCATGAGAGTTTGATGGATTGCTTTTACAAAGATTTCTCGAACGTGCAGATCAGCACAAGAGGATTGGGCCACTGCTAGAGGCCAGCCAGAATGTGATGATGGTCAATGCACCGATTATTTTGATGATTGAGGCACTGTTCAGCGTCCGGACAAATGAGCCAGTTGTTGCTGTGAATGACAAGGTATCGCCCCAGATGTTTGAAGCTAATACCGCACGAGTTATACTTAGAGATATGATAGAAGATCGCTAGTCACCCAAAGAGGAATGACTAGGACATGTGATTCGTTGCCTACCCCGATGCGAGGTCATCAGATTGATTGATTCCAGCTAGAGAAGACTTCACACAGGTACGTTGGGAGTCGAAAGAAAACGATCGAATGTCAGAAACCCATTTTCCAAGTTTAAAATATTCGGAAAAACATGCAAGTAATTCCGTGGACCCTCTAGAAGAATGAAACCCTAACTCGATATATTGACCATGAGAACGCTTTGAACCCTTAGGGTTTGCGGCAGTTCCACGGTGCCATTAATGAGGCTTGGGTTTGCCCTTCTACGGTTGGTCCATCGGTACTATGGCATGTACTGAATAAACTGTACTCGAGAGTTGAGCTCTTGGGGGATTATGGAACTTTGATGAATCAATCGAAAGGTTTGACGTCGTTCGAATATCATGTGATGGGATACATTACTTGGGAGACTCCAGATACGAGTATAGCCGTTGGAGCACAATCCATGCAACAACGAAGAGATGAGTCTGAATCAGTCGACATTAGAGAAAAGTGGAGTAAGAGGTTCGTACGAGATCTTGATGAGATGACGTTCCACTCCGTTGACATCAGAGATGTGATACGCATGCAGAGGAGTTGCATATAGATACATCTTCCAGAAGGAGTCTTGATGGGTATGCAGCCATTCCGGAACAAGAAACAGATTTAGTAAAGGATGATGACTTCCGGACAGTTCAGCAGAAACGAGATTTAGGAGAGATTTCGACAAAACCTTTATGGAATACTATACGAGAAGACTTGGACCCAGGAGCGGTCATATTACGCACACCCAGTAGGCCAGAGTTCGGCATCGTCGACGAGACATGTTATGAGTGACCATGATAGTTGGTCAGAGATCTTTAGAGGATGTGCCAGAGCGGGACTGTTTCCGCCATCTTTGATTTCGGTATTTTAGGCGATTTATTTGCATGATTGAGATTTTGTGCACCACGGTTGCACTTGACTTCGATTTGGTGTCATTCGAGATGTTGATTTTGATATATGCCTATAGTATGCATGTGATTTGGCTGGTGCTTTCGGCATAGTTTTCATGCACTTTTAGTATTTTGATTCGATTTTGTGCACACTGATGTACATGGTTGTGAGATTATATAGCACTGTCTACCTGATTTGGATTTGGATTGAAATATGTTGTATACCGTCGATTTCAATTGTGATACTCGATATTTGACTTTCGTGCACTTTGTGCACTTGATTTAGATTCTTGCACACCTACGACGCACAGGGTTTGAGTTATTCAACTAAGGGGACTTATACAAATTAGTGTATGTTGTCCAGTGTCCATTAGGACAGAGGGGTTGGTCCTCGTACTATATTCTGTTTACTTGTAACTTCTCAAGTTTTAGACAAGTGTTTCATAGAAATACAAGGTCCAAGTTTTGAGAAGTTATAGGTACAAGAATAAAGTAGAGTTCGAAGATGTAGATACTTGTGTTTGGTATTCAGTTGATAATAATAGTTTTTAGAACTTGCTTCTCTTTCAGGTTACTTATATTTGGATGCACTCCTAATTGAGTAATGCCGATCTTCATTTAGTTGACATGCACTGGAGACAGCTGCATGATTTGAATCTGGTTCCAATTAAATCAGTGCCTCTGTTTCTATATTGTATATAGAATGGTTCATATCTTAACGATGTTAAGGTATATGGAGTTGTACGGCTTATGCTTAAAATCAGACTCTGGATAACTCAAGGCACGTTTCTGTAATGGCAGTTTGTGGGTTATCACAGGCTATGACGAGGGTTAACTTTCTACCATCTGAAAGATCAATAGTGATATTGTTCTTGACTCGCCACAGTTTTAGTAAAATGGACTTTTTCAGAAAATAGTAGAGGGAGTATGGTAGAACTGGAAGTGATTCCGGAACCACAAACAATTACTGAAAATTTAATAGAACCTAAACATTCAATTGGGTTTGACATTCTATTAGCCACTCCGCAGATATGGTGGGTAACCTCAGGCACCCAAGAGGTGCTTCAGTATCCTCAAAGACGGTGATATAGAGATACTTGTTTACCCAGACTTGCCATTACTATTGTTCTAGACTATGAGACCCGGCAGGAGGATGAGTATAGCGTCGTTCTAAACTAGTTTTAGAAGTGCACGTGTATATGACTCTGCCAGTGGGTTGTTATAGTCAGTGGGAGCAGCGGAAGTATAGTGGACAAGTAGTTTGTGTCTATTTATAGACTTAAGCAGGTATAGTGGAGATAGATTATCTATTTTTTATGTGACAGTCATAGGTTTTGACTTCATCAAAATAGGAGATGGATCTGTTAAGAAAGTAGTAGGGTGTGATGTCTTGGTATATGGATGACATGCACTTTGTAAGAAGTGAAATTCCTATACTATGATCGGTTATACTGTGGTTGTCATACAGTGGTTTCTCCACATAGGATATGGATATTATATCAGGCATTCGGGTTACTGGATCTATGGTTTTAGATCTAGATTTGGGTAGTTTCCCAATCTGGGTACTTAGATAGTATTCTAAAGGTGTTTTAGAATGGACGACTCCTGGCAGGTGGTGTGCCTGCAGGTGATGGAGTTACCCTCTCTAAAGGTGTCTTACAGACTAAAGAAGAGAGGGAAGTGCATGATTAGCATATTACTTGCTTAGGAAATTGAGTCAATCATGAGATGTCAAGTACCACACCAGATGTTGTTTTTGCACTAGCTGCAATAATTTTACATATTAATCCAATCCTGGGGAAACGTTCGGAATCAGTTTATGAACATAAGAGAATGTTCTAGGGATTTGGTAACGACAGCCTCTTTCGGGAGACAGTTATCATTCCAGGCTTCCAAGATGACCTGGATGACAGAGTGACTGTCAGAGTTATAGTTTTCCCTCTTGATGAGGGGCAGTAGTTTGGACAGGTGGTCCAAGCGGATACTGAGGAAGGCATGACGTAGGATACTGATTAAATTCAGTGGACGATACAGTCTAAGAAGTTTGCTGGATTTGGAGTTCATTTATGAACCGGTTCCCATCAGATATCCAGATATATTCTAAGACAGGTATTGGTCATTTCGGGAGATGGTTTTCTCCGCGAACTTGAGATAAAGAGAGACATAGAAAGAAACATTGGAGCAGATCCACCCACTGAGGCTATTTCTCGAACGCAATAGTTTTACAAATGAGCTTTGTGAAACTGATTAGTAGAGAAGTTGGGTGTTCGGTTTCACATGGGCTGTGAGTATGCGACACCGCAATAATTAGCCTTAAGTGCAAGTGGGAGATTATTGGCTTTAGTGCCCTCAAGTCAATTATTGGATCGCAGGCATGTGATTGCAATCATTGAGGGAGGACATATACCGGTAGAACAGTCTTACTCGAGATAATAGTATGCTATCTGATTTGTCTTTATCATCGTGTACATGCTTCAGGTGACATTACAGATCACTATTACATGTTGATAGAGCCCATACGATTCTTGCTTGACTGCCAGCAGTATGATGGCGATCATATACGTGGGAGCTGGGTGGTTTATAAGCACATCCTTAAAATGTCCTTAGTCATCGGAGTTTCGAGACTGGGTGTCACGACCCGAAATTGGCACGTGGCGGCCCTAATAGTACGCAACGTCTACAGGCGTAACGCAGTAAAAGAAAACCAAAAGCCAGAAAACTAAACCATTAAAAGACAAGAAAAGATAAGAAATATTGTTTAAAAATCTTTTAAATCACAACCCAAATTCTTTAAAAGTCTAACTTTATTTCCTTTAAAATTTTGGCAGCACCTCCTTTGTAAAAGCTAGCCCCAAAAATGGGTATAACATAAATATAAAGTAAAGCATCTCCAAACGGGAGCAAATACACGCCTAAAGGCGGAAAACAACCACCATAACAAATATACGACGCCGTAGCGAAGAAATAAAAGACGATAGAAAGTAAACTGTATAAAAGACAACAAGTCACAAATAATATACAATATCGTCCTTACCAAGTCTCTAAGTCAACAAGAGAATATAGTAGATGGAGAGTACAAGGATACAACGAATATACAATACAACAAACGAATAACCACAAAACCCACCTAAGCAAACTGCACACTGTGAGCTAATGCGGTATCCGTAGAAAAATATGATAGAAGAATAGCCTGCCTCGACTACTCTGGGGAACACCCTGCAAAACAAACTGTATCACAACGGGGGTGAGTTGCCAACTTGTGAATAGTAAATAACATAGGCAGGTAATTGCAAGTATGCACGTACAGCGTGAATCTAACATGTACAATTAATAGCAATAAAAAGTCATATGAATGCAATAATCATGAAAGGTACACTAGCAGGTACAACTAATACATGAAGAGATGCATATAAATAAAGGTATGTAAATGCAACAGTCATGAAAGGTACTCTAACAGGTACTACAAATACATGAAGCAGTGTATAAACAATAAATGTGGAGGACGGAATGAAATATGTCATTTCCACGGAATCCTGACATCGTGGCAGGATCACAATCCATCAAGACAAATCCAAATCCTAATTCCTTAAATTAGCCCCCAAATTGGCTCTCATATCATATAACTCTCACAAATCCTGAATGTACAATATCGAATAAATCTCATATATCCTGAATATACAAATCAGCAATCTCATAAATATCCTGTATCCAATATCAAATGAATCACCTATATCCCAAATCAAATTATCAAGTAAAAATCTAACATCCTAAATATATTTGCATGAATAAATATGATGATGTATATAATTTAATGTCAATACACATATATTAGCGTCCCATTCCACTAATATTGGTGTAAGGGCATATATAACAGCGTCCCATTCCACTGTTATATATACAAAGAAGTAAAAAGAAATATCATCAAAACAATATGTCAAGCATCGACACAGAAATACTGATCTATCAGGTGCTGTCACCAAGACTGGCACCCTGATAGGTACGTATCACACGCTATCCGAAAAGCATGAGCGCCTAGCTCTGACCCTCGTCTTTCCACATATCTATACGTACATGACTCCCGTCGGTATCCCCATGATAACCGCTGAGTCATTGGTAATGTCACCGAATGGTATGGTTCCCCCACTAACTCATCGTCTAGCTCCACGAAATTCTTGTCCCGGGGTACCTCCGGGCCCTACCATGTACCCGCACACGGACCCCTCCTTTCCTCGCGTGGGGTATATATATATATCAGAACCGATAAATCTTATGGTGGCTGCTGAAATATCAAATCAAGGGAAACCGGATTTTTCAAATAATGCATAATTTCATGAACTCCCACGGTCTCCAAATCCAGAAAACATCATGAAAAATCCATATCACAATGCGAAAATCCATGTATATAATATATGAAACAAAAACGGAAATGTAAGCATATAAAGGAAAAGCCGCTAATTAACTGCAACAAGTTAATATAAATATCATGTGGTTCCTAATTTTCTCCAATTCTAAAATGACATCAGGTAAACGTAAACATGTTGCTATAACCAGATGTATGTGAAAACATAAAGGTATAACAAGATATATGTATCTACCTATAAGTAATGATGTAGTATACCTTCTGGGTATAAGTGAAATAGGGGTGCAAGGTATACCTGTAGCTATGTCATAAAGTGTGCATGTACCTATCACTAATGGTAAAATACTCTATAGGTATACAGGTAACTAGCATGTAAGTATGTAGAGCATATGTGTAAGCATGTAGGTATACAGGTATGCTATAAGTCAATGCGTAAAGAAATATGAATCAAAATCTCAATATCCCTAACCAAGCAATATCATATCTATAAGTGGGTTGTGCGTGACATGGCAATTATTGATGGTGTGTGTAGTGATTGTTTGGATACGTGCGTGTTCAAGTTCTAGTTTAAATACCGCAATTAAGACGGTTTCGCTTGTAGCTAGCCGGTTGAGTACGGGTCGTCCACAGGGAGATGTGAGTCTTTTTCAAAGTGTTTTAACGAGTTAAGTCCTGTGTTCAGATTTTGTTGGATTATCTAAGTGTTGAGTTGATATTTAAAGAGAGCTTGTTAGGGTTAGGATTAGGTTAGTTTGAGTTAGGAGTCTCCACATCTTTCGTTGCCCTTCTTAATATCGGTGTTACGGTAATCGGCAACAACGGGGATTAGCACGACTAGGAAGGAACTTGCGAGTATAAGCTAGGCTTTCCAACGCATAAGTCCTTCCTTTTGGTGCTTGTCCGTCCGTTCTTGGCTCTTATCCATAACCTCCGGTTAATTCAACCACAACCGGTCTCACTACGGGATCACCGCTATCATGTAGGATACGGTGCCGTAAGGAGCGGATTGTGGTTCAATTAACGGGAGTCGATTTAAGCTGTTGGGCAAGGAAAGAGTGAGAGAGATTTCCTTCTCTCAAACTTCCCTTATCCTACCCTAACAAGTATAAAACTACTCACACTTCATGATAAGGAAAAACAAAACAAAACAAAAGAGGAAGATAGAAAGAAGGAGATTAGAAGAATACGACTAACTATTTGCAACCTCACCTTGGCGAGGATCGAGCGTAAGTATCATTGTCGTATGAATGATAAAGAAAAAGAGAGAAGAAAGAAACAACAAGGAAATAACAACAACTACTTAACAATTAAAATTACAACAAGTAAAGAAAGAGCAAGACAAGCATGATAATAAAATGATCTTCTTTATTTACCATTCCTCCCTCATAAAGCTCACTACAAGTTTAATGGAGAAGAGATGAGAAGAAGAAGAACATGTAAACTAAAACCTAGAAAAAGAAAATACAAGAATGGACCCTTTCCTTCACAAAGTTCTGGGCTATTTATAGGCCAAAAAATGAAAACCTAGGGCAACCACCAGAACCCACATGCAAAGACAAAAATACCCCTGGAAAAGTTTTTCCTGCCGCCACTATATGGCCGCGGATCCGCGGCTTAGACCCCCCTTTGGCCGTGGATCCGCGGCCTTGTTGATGAATTGGATCTGGGGCTTTTTGGTGGCTCCCTGGTTTGATGTACTCTTCAATCTGGTACATGTGTTTTCTGAAAATACCTCCATATTTTCTTCCAGAATTTCTGTTGAGGGAAAGGTGGACTTTTTGTCAAGATTTGGCATGATTGCCTCGAGCTCCGCGTAGATTTCTTGGAACTTGTTGTTGCCATTGAGCCTTGTGCATGAAGGTGACATTGATTTGACATTTTGTCTTCCTAAACTGGTATCTGGCAACATACGGATGACGAGTGGAGACCGTGTTTTCTCAGTGGTTGGCAGGAACCCGGATTTTGTTGTGTTTTCCATGAATTTCGCCGTTTTAGAACCGAGAACCTGTATCCTGCAATTGACTAGTAAACACGGCTCAAGAGTATCTACCGATATGCAATGTGACAAAAATTGGGCGGTATGAAAATGCAAAAATCTGATATGAACAAATACCCCCAAACTTATCATTTGCTCGTCCCGAGCAAAGCCCATTTATTCACAAAATTTTTTTTCCTAACCTCACTTTCGCAGGGAACGCGATTGCACTGAGCATGTGCAACAAGCCATTAAACCTCTAGGTGTCCCTAGTAGGAGGAGTGTTGTCTCCTGAGGGTTTTCAGCGGATACTACCCACCAAATCCGGTCAAGTTTGGTTTTGTAAAATAACTAAGCTTCAAACCCTAAAGTTTTGTTTTAGAAAATAACAATTCTATAATCCTAAGTCTAGACCATCGAACCTTTATTTTTCACACCTCGCTTCTTATTTAACTACAGATTTTATATGTCTTTACGTGCAGTGCAAATCGTGTCGTTAAGTTCCAGAAGGATCGATTAAAGTCATCATGTCGCACAATAGATAACAATTTTTAAAGGATCACATAAGTTTTATAACGAGTTAAGCATTTTTCAAGTTTCGTTTTCCAGTAAGGTTTCAACTTCAGAATTTCTATCTTCCTTAACAGGAAACTAAGTCGTATTTTTCACTCCACCTTTTTCTTGTTTTCATTTCATACACACTTCTGTGAACGTGCAATAGTCTTTATCATAGAATAAAACCTTCATATCTCCGTTAATTTTTTTTTATAAAAGCCTGTCTTTTATCAAGATTATTCTCACACAAAGAACCGTTAGGAATTTTAACTCGGAGAGAACACTTGCTTGACTTAGTTTTAAAATTGGACTTTCTAGGCTTCTTAGCGAGCTTTGGGCCAATGCACCCAAACCAGTTGGTTTTAGGGCATTAGGTGTAGAAACACCCCAGCGGACTTAATTACTCAAGTTACCTAGGTCCAAAAACAAAAGACAGTTTGGCGTGAAAATCAGATGATTTAATACGAACGGAGATATAACCGGCAGTTCAATTATTTTTTTTTTTGAATAAAAGACGTGTTTAGTGAGTTTGGTGTGTAATCATTCCAATCAAGTTTCCGATGGGTTATTTTTCAGACTTAGCTCCAATTACGGCATCAATAACATTCCTTCATATTCGCTTTTACTTCATAAACTATTCTTGACATTACTTATTTCAGAACAAACCTATTTGATCCTCAAAAAATTATTTATCTGTTTAAAAGTTTAAACATGAAAGACTTGTCATCTAATTCCCAAAATCTTACGACACGTGTAGTGTGATGTAAAGACGTATATCAGCTATAGTTAACTTCAAAGGAGAGTTATCTTTCAGGTTTTCAAAATCCAAACATAAGATTTAGTTATTCCTATTTTTTCAAACAAAAACCGTCGAATGTTGAATCAGAGTTCTTCCACAAGCTAACTTGACAAAAAAGTTTTTATATTTTTAAGAAAATTTTCAAATTTTTATGGATTTTATGGATATTAATATGCAGATGCAAAATATACATATGAATGCGAAGTTAAGAAATGCGTACCGAGCGTACCCCCAAACTTAAACTGGACAGTGTCCTCACTGTCGTTGCATGAAGAGAGTAGTTGGAAGGTTCAAAATTGTCGGTTAGTGATACACAAATTTTTATTTGTTTTTGTTTTTAAAGAAAAGAAAAAGAATATACACAAATATATACAAAATGGTTTGTACATACCCCCAAACTTATTTGGAACAGTGTCCGCTGTTCTTGGCTGGATAACCGAAGTTTGGAGGTAGGCAGAGGAAGATCATTCAGGGTAAACCGGCTCCTGTAAGAACAGGAGCTCCTCTGTTGGATCGGCGCTAAGGTAAGGTTTGCATCGGTGTCCGTTTACCTTGAAGAGTGAACCGTCCTTTGGATTTTCCAAATCCACAGCGCCCTGCGGATACACATTCCGCACAAAATACGGCCCTTTCCAGCGAGATCTGAGCTTTCCTGGATGGAAGTGAAGTCGGGTGTCATAAAGCAGTACCTGCTGACCAGGTACGAAGGTTTTGCGCAAAAGGTGTTTATCGTGAAACACCTTCGTTCGATTCTTAACGACAACCGCATTATCGTAAGCCTCATCCCTAAGCTCGTTCAGTTCGTTCAACTGCAGCTTCCGATGGCTGCCCGCGTCCTCAAGAGACAGATTCAGCTCTTTTATCGCCCAAAATGCGCGATGCTCTATTTCGACAGGAAGGTGGCAGGCTTTTCCGTACACAAGCCGATAGGGAGACATGCCAAGGTCGGTCTTATAAGCGGTTCTAAATGCCCAAAGGGCATCAGTGAGTTTCAGAGACCAATCCTTACGGTTCTTGGAAACCGTCTTCTCCAGTATCTGCTTGATTTGCCGATTTGAAACTTCGGCCTGCCCGCAGGTTTGGGGGTGGTAGGGCGTAGAAAGCTTATGATTAATGGAGTATTTCCGCATCAAGGCTTCGAAAGTTTTATTGCAGAAATGACTTCCATTGTCGCTAATGATCGCTCGGGGGTGCCCAAACCGTGAGAAAATGTTTTCTTTAAGGAACCTAACGACAACCTTGTTGTCATTAGTTCGGCTGGGCACAGCCTCGACCCATTTAGAGACGTAATCAACAGCTAGAAGGATGTACAAGTTCCCAAAAGAGCTGGGAAACGGCCCCATGAAATCTATCCCCCAAACATCGAAAATCTCCACAACCAAGATCGGTTGGAGCGGCATCTCATTCCTCCGGGATATCCGGCCCATGTGTTGGCACCGGGAGCAAGTCTTGCAATAGTCGTGAGCGTCTTTGAAAAGTTGTGGCCAGTAGAAACCACATTGCAAGATCTTCTCAGCTGTCTTTCTGGGCCAAAAATGCCCGCCACACGCTTGATCGTGGCAAAATGACAGCACACTCTTGAATTCCTCATCAGGGACACACCGACGAATAATCTGGTCGGGACAGTACTTGAACAAGTAGGGTTCGTCCCAGTAAAAGTGTTTTACTTGGGATAAGAAGCGAAGTCTGTCCTGACTCGACCATTCAGTCAGTAGTAATCCCGTGGCCAAATAGTTCACAATATCTGCGAACCAGGGTTCGCACGATACTGTCAAGAGCTGTTCATCCGGGAAAACGTCGTTGATCGGAATTGGAAGCGAAGGCGAAGAAGGAAGTCGTGAGAGATGGTCGGCAACTACGTTTTCACATCCTCGTTTGTCCTTAATGACAAGGTCAAACTCTTGAAGCAAGAGGATCCAACATATTAACCGAGATTTGGCATCTTTCTTCGCAAAAAGATGGCGCAGAGCTGAATGGTCTGTGTAGACAATGACTGGAGAGCCGATGAGGTAGGGCCTGAACTTTTCTAGAGCAAATACAACAGCTAAGAATTCCTTCTCAGTTGTTGTATAGTTGAGTTGGGCGTCGTTCAGGGTTTGGCTCGCGTAATAGATTACGTGATGCATCTTGTTGATGTGCTGTCCAAGGACAGCACCGATGGCAAAGTCGGATGCATCGCACATAATCTCGAATGGGTGCGTCCAGTCAGGGGAAGAAAGAACGGGAGCAGAAGTGAGGGAGCGTTTCAGTGACTCGAATGCATTCACACAGCTCGAGTTGAAGTCGAAAGGCGTATCCTTGGCCAGCAAAAGAGTCAAGGGCCTAGCAATCTTGCTAAAGTCCTTGATAAACCGTCTATAGAAACCGGCATGGCCAAGAAAGGCTCGGATATCTCTGACGCACCGGGGAGGAGGCAGATTGGAAATGACCTCAATCTTTTCTTTGTCAACCTCTATGCCATTTTGCGAGATGATATGTCCTAAGACAATACCTTCGCGCACCATGAAGTGGCATTTCTCCCAGTTCAAAGTGAGATTCTTGTCCTTACATCGGGTAAGGACAGCGTCAAGATGCAGCAAACACTCGTCGAAGGAGTCGCCGAAGATGGAGAAGTCATCCATGAAAATCTCCAGAAATTTTTCCACCATGTCCGAGAAAATTCCCATCATACACCGCTGGAAGGTAGCGGGCGCATTGCATAACCCAAAGGGCATGCGACGATATGCAAACGTGCCGAAAGGACAAGTGAAAGTGGTCTTGTCCTGGTCTTTTTCAGCGATGGGAATTTGATTATAGCCAGAGTAGCCATCAAGAAAGCAGTAGTACTCGTGTCCGGCCAATCGTTCCAGCATTTGGTCAATGAAAGGTAGCGGAAAGTGGTCTTTCCACGTTGCGGCGTTGAGTTTTCTGTAATCAATGCAAACTCGCCACCCAGTTTGGGTGCGAGTAGGGATTAACTCGTTCGCCTCGTTGGTTATGACCGTGATGCCCGACTTCTTGGGGACAACGTGAATGGGGCTAACCCACTGGCTATCAGAGATAGGGTAAATGATACCACTATCTAGACATTTGACGATCTCCTTCTTCACAGCCTCCTTCATGACTGGATTAAGACGTCTTTGTGGATCCCGGGCTGGTTTGGCATCATCCATCAGATGAATGTGATGCTCAACGATGAGGGGACTAATCCCCTTGATGTCCGCCATGGACCAGCCAAAAGCTTGCCTGTTGCTGTGCAAGACCGCGAGAAGGGCTTTCTCTTGCTCGGGAGCTAGAGAAGCCGAGATGATGACAGGAAGGGTCTCGTTCTCACCTAAGTAAGCGTACTTAAGGTGAGACGGCAAAGGCTTGAGTTCGAGCGTCTGAGGTGAAACGATAGAAGGCAAGATTGGTGCAAAGGTCTCGAACTCAAAGGACTCCAGCAAAGGTTCAAAGCGAGTGTAGGCAACCGAGTTGGATGGTTCAGGTAACTCATCCGGAAAGTCGAAGGATTCAAACTCGGGTTGCGCGCGGCTAAGATCGTTCGTGAACGTGAAACACTCGTAGTCATTGTCGGGCGCAGAAACAGCAGCAGGTTCGAAGAGAAACGCACTAGTGGCGTCAAGATTATCGTGATCAAACAGAAATTCCTCGAATTCACACTCTTCTGGGGTGATCTCCTGGATCGAGCAGACATCCAGTATATGAGCATTAGGTTCGGCGGGCTGATTCCCCAACCTAAAAATGTTGAGTTCAATCGTCATGTTTCCAAAATAGAGGTTCATCGAACCATTGCGACAATTGATCACAGCATTTGAGGTTGAGAGAAATGGGCGACCGAGTATAACCGGAATTTGATTCCGGGGGTTAGCTACAGGCTGTGTATCTAAGACAATGAAGTCAACGGGGAATATGAAGTCCCCGACTTTTATTAACACATCCTCTAGCTCACCCCTAGGGTGGGTGATCGATCGGTCGGCCATTTGGAGAGTGCAGTGTGTGGGTTTCAGCTCTCCGACGCCTAATTGCTCGTATACTGAATACGGAAGCAGGTTAACACTGGCACCAAGATCTAATAGTGCGCGGTTGATGTTCTTATCCCCAATAGTAATTGAAATCGTAGGACAGCCAGGGTCCTTCCGTTTTTGTGGTAAAGATTGGGTAAGGGCATCACTCACAGCACTAGCCAAGAAAACTTTCTTGGGTACCTGAGACTTCCTCTTTTTCGTGCACAAGTCCTTTAAGATTTTCGCGTAGGACGGGACTTGTTGGACAGCATCTAAAAGAGGAATGTTAATGTTAACCTGCTTGAATAACTCCAGAATCTTCTCCATTTGAGGATTTTGTTTGTTAGACCTCAACCGGTTTGGAAATGGAACATTTTGAAAATTGGTTGAGTCTAATGCTGGAGGAGGAGATTTTGGAGTTGGAACGGATCCCAGAATAGGTGTTTTCGTGGAGTGAGAAGTGGGTCCGTTCAGAGCAGAAGAAGAGGAAGGAGAGCCTGTGGAAGAACGGAGAACAGGCTCGGAAGACGAAGAAGAAGGAGAAGAAGAAGAAGAAGAAGAAGAAGAAGCGGCCGGGGTGTCATTGTTGATTCGTGTGCCGGTGTTGTTTTGCAGCATTCTTCCCGATCTCAGTGTGGTCACGGCACTCACATTATGGTTTTGTTGTTCAAGAGCAACATGTGCATTATGTGGGTGACCGGGATTTGGAAGTGGCTGGGACGGGAGCTTCCCCTTCTCTCGCTCGCTTAAGGCCGCGTTCAGCTGTGCAATCTGAGCCTCGATGGTCTTGATGCTTTGCCCGTATGCGGCAGTGTGTTGCACTAAAGATTGAATCGAAGACTGGATGTTGGCGGTGGATTGAGTCGATTGTTTAACAAACGCCTCCAGACTTCGCTCGAGCGAGGAAACCTTATCAGTGTTTGACGGAACAAAGTTGTTTGGTGGAAAAGAGTTGTTGGGTGCAAAGTTGTTCGTCTGGTTTTGGAAAGGTTGGGGTTGGAAGGGCTGCTGATACTGAGTTTGTTGTTGCGCTTGTTGTTGCGGCGGAGGGGCCCTTTGGAAATTGTTGCCCTGGAATTGATTCTGATTCTGATTCCAGGCGAAATTGGGGTGGTTCCTCCAACCGGGATTGTAGGTGGAAGAGTTTGGATCATTCCTTGGTCTTTGCTGGAAGGCAGCATTAACCTGATCCTGTCCTTGCGAGGGTGGATTGTAAGGACACTCTTCAGTCAAGTGGGAAGGATCGGAACAACAAGCGCAGATGGTACGAAAGGGAAGAACAGGGGCAGGAGCAGGAGCAGAAAATTTGCTCTCTATCGCTTCAAGCTTTCGTGTTATAGCAGCCATTTCAGCTTTCATCGCAATAGAGACGTCAAGTTGGTGGATTCCTACCCTAGACTGACCGGTAGAAGTGGAGGTAGAAGAAGAAGAAGTCGGTCTGGTGCTCTCCCACTGTAGCGTTTGCTCCGCAAGGTCGTCAAAGAACTGCCACGCTTCCTCGTCAGATTTCGATAGGAAGTGGCCCTGACAGATGGTTTCCAGCAACTGCTTCGTTGCTGGGTTTAGTCCCTCGTATAAGGTTTGGCAGAGTTGCCATTTCTCTATACCGTGGTGAGGACACTGAACAAGAAGGTCTTTGTATCGGTCAAAGCACTTCCAGAAGGGTTCAGAAGGAAGCTGGGAGAATTGGTTGATTTCATTTCGAATTCTTGCGGTCTTATGATTTGGATAGAATTTTTTCAGAAACGCTTTAACAAACTCGTCCCAGCTGGTGATTGAGTGGGAAGCGGTGCTATACAGCCATTTTTCAGCGAGATCGCATAAAGTGAACGGAATGACCCGTAGACGTATAGCATCGTCCGACAGCTGGGTTGTTTTCATCATGGCACAGACATTTTGAAATTTATTGATGAAGATATAGGCATCTTCAGATTCAAGCCCATGAAAACGTGGAAGCATGTTGATGAAATGGGGCTTAATTTCAAAGTTGTCCCCATTGGCCGGAGGAAGAGAAAGGCAGGTGGGAAGTGCAGAACGGGTGGGGTAGAAACGATCCTGGAGCGCGATTCGCTGCGGCGCTACAACAGGCGGAGGTGGTGGGATATTGGTCTCCGTAGGAGGTGGAGCCAATCCAGCGGTGGTCAAAGAGATGTTCGGATTAAATCTCGACATCGCGGAAGAAGAGGTTGGTGAAGGTGAAGGTGAAGGTGAAGATGTATGAACAGAATTCCGGTCAACGTCGGAGTTGGCCGGCAAAGGAAGAGGTGAAAGAGGAGTGGACGGAGTATCGACTTCGGAGTCGATCGCGTAGTCGGTCGCGACTAACGTAACGCGGACTAGACGGGCGCTAGTGTCCCGAGTCCAAGCGGATATACACTAAACGAGTTTAGTATAGTCAAAGCGGAGAAGGTGAGGGTAAGAAAACGTCAATGGAGAAAGGCGATGGGTGGTGGGTGAAAATGGATTTGGCGACAAAAGGGCAAGATTTTATAAAAGTTTTTTGATTTTTTTTTTTGTTTTTGTTTTCAGAAAGACATTTACAGAAATATGTACGGAAATATGGCTTAAGCAATCACAAACAAGATATGCACAATCACACTTAGATCTAGGGTAACCTAGGTCTACTAGACCTGCTCCTGAACTTGATTGTCGAAGTTAAACAGTGTCGAGAAACAGGCTTAAAAATACACTGATCATGAGGCCAGGTAAGTGCAGAGATAAGGGGAGGTTGTCCAACGCTTTCGTGAAGTTCCTTAATTAAATAACCCTTTCTCTTTCGGCGGTTGCGCCTTTAACACTTTCCTAGACACCCCGTAAACAATATACGGTTAAGCGAGGTTCTAAACACGGTTTATCTTCTCCTAATGAGCGCGAAGTCCTTAGGGCTGAAGTCTAGTATTTTTTAATTTACAATGGACAATGCATATGCTTTAGTGATTTTGGGGTCCTGGGAAGGGTGATGAAATCCCCACCCAATCTGGATTGGTTTCAAGCCCCTTAAGTCCGTATTAAAGAATGCAAAACAGTAACAAATCAACTGCAAACAATTTTTATTTGCGGCGCAAAGAATCCTGCACAAGAACAGTTTATTGGAAGGGGGAGAAGAATTTGCGTAAAGAAGGCTGCAGAAAACACAATTCAGTGGAGTCCAGAGGAGTGGAGAGGAGCAGAGAGACTTACAGAGAGATTTTGGGGCTCTGAAGCCACCAAGTGGCCGCGGATCCGCGGCCTAAGCTTCCTTATGCCGCGTTTCCGCGGCTATATGGTGGGATTGGAGCCTCAAAATTTTTGTGTGGGCTTCTGTGCTTGTTCTCTGCTTGTCTGGATTTGGGGAATTCTGATTTGCTCACTGTAACTGTTCCAGATCTTGACAGTAGACCGTATGCTTCGTTTTGTCCGTCGCGGTGTAGCCGCGAAATATGGGTCTATCTTCCCACGTCTTTGGCACTGTACTTGAACTCCGTATTATCCGACGTCTTTGGCGTCGATCTTGAACTTTGTATTTTCCTGCACACTTGCACAAAAGCTAATCAAAAATAACAAGATGATTTTTTTACAAAGTATATATTTTTTTCGTTTTTTTTTTTTATACTTACAAATTAACCCGAAATTACACAAAGAAATAAACTACCGTCTCCCCGGCAACGGCGCCATTTGATTGTTTGGATACGTGCGTGTTCAAGTTCTAGTTTAAATACCGCAATCAAGACGGTTTCGCTTGTAGCTAGCCGGTTGAGTACGGGTCGTCCACAGGGAGATGGGAGTCTTTTTCAAAGTGTTTTAACGAGTTAAGTCCTGTGTTCAGATTTTGTTGGATTATCTAAGTGTTGAGTTGATATTTAAAGAGAGCTTGTTAGGGTTAGGATTAGGTTAGTTTGAGTTAGGAGTCTCCACATCTTTCGTTGCCCTTCTTAATATCGGTGTTACGGTAATCGGCAACAACGGGGATTAGCACGACTAGGAAGGAACTTGCGAGTATAAGCTAGGCTTTCCAACGCATAAGTCCTTCCTTTTGGTGCTTGTCCATCCGTTCTTGGCTCTTATCCATAACCTCCGGTTAATTCAACCACAACCGGTCTCACTACGGGATCACCGCTATCATGTAGGATAGGGTGCCGTAAGGAGCGGATTGTGGTTCAATTAACGGGAGTCGATTTAAGCTGTTGGGCAAGGAAAGAGTGAGAGAGATTTCCTTCTCTCAAACTTCCCTTATCCTACCCTAACAAGTATAAAACTACTCACACTTCATGATAAGGAAAAACAAAACAAAACAATAGAGGAAGATAGAAAGAAGGAGATTAGAAGAATACGACTAACTATTTGCAACCTCACCTTGGCGAGGATCGAGCGTAAGTATCATTGTCGTATGAATGATAAAGAAAAAGAGAGAAGAAAGAAACAACAAGGAAATAACAACAACTACTTAACAATTAAAATTACAACAAGTAAAGAAAGAGCAAGATAAGCATAATAATAAAATAATCTTCTTTATTTACCATTCCTCCCTCACAAAGCTCACTACAAGTTTAATGGAGAAGAGATGAGAAGAAGAAGAACATGTAAACTAAAACCTAGAAAAAGAAAATACAAGAATGGACCCTTTCCTTCACAAAGTTCTGGGCTATTTATAGGCCAAAAAATGAAAACCTAGGGCAACCACCAGAACCCACATGCAAAGACAAAAATACCCTTGGAAAAGTTTTTCCTGCCGCCACTATATGGACGCGGATCCGCGGCTTAGACCCCCCTTTGGCCGCGGATCCGCGGCCTTGTTGATGAATTGGATCTTGGGCTTTTTGGTGGCTCCCTGGTTTGATGTACTCTTCAATCTGGTACATGTGTTTTCTGAAAATACCTCCATATTTTCTTCCAGAATTTCTGTTGAGGGAAAGGTGGACTTTTTGTCAAGATTTGGCATGATTGCCTCGAGCTCCGCGTAGATTTCTTGGAACTTGTTGTTGCCATTGAGCCTTGTGCATGAAGGTGACATTGATTTGACATTTTGTCTTCCTAAACTGGTATCTGGCAACATACGGATGACGAGTGGAGACCGTGTTTTCTCAGTGGTTGGCAGGAACCCGGATTTTGTTGTGTTTTCCATGAATTTCGCCGTTTTAGAACCGAGAACCTATATCCTGCAATTGACTAGTAAACACGGCTCAAGAGTATCTACCGATATGCAATGTGACAAAAATTGGGCGGTATGAAAATGCAAAAATCTGATATGAACATGTAGCATACAATCAGTGCTCGTGCAACATGAATCGTCAATAATATGTGCAGTGTCCTAAGGATACTAATCCAAGCACAATAATATCTAAGTAATAGGGTAAATGCGCAATTCTAAATATGACATAGAATATGCGACAGAAATAACATCTCTAGCCCAGACGCATAACGCCATGCGGGCGATTCCCCTGTAGATGTTAAATCTACTCACCAACGCTCCTGGCTAAGTGAAGCCAACCACCTGTTTTCCCTTGTCGTAGCGTCCAAAGTCCCCGCTTGCGAACTTAAAATTTCATAAACATATCACATAAGCAAATATCCTACATCGACGAAAAAATATCGAAACGCAAGAATAACTCCCTGAAAATTGTACTGCGCACCTAACGGGCACGATATCGGTCAAAAACCCTAACTAGGGTCGCCAAACTACGAAACACCTAGTTTAGATTCCGATCGTCCCGATCGCGCATTCAGAACACAACAATAAACGTGGACTCAATATAAATAACGTCGCAACGTCAAAAGAAACCCACGTCTAAAAGTTACCGAAATCTAGTAAGCAGTACTTATCTTTTTAGCACAAAACTACAAGTTTTACCAAAACTATAATTTACAAAAATCTTCAAATAGCAAGGTTAAACCATTTAAACCATTTCTATATTTTTAAACTTGCTTAATTTAGTTTTAGCAAAAACCTAGTAAGCAAAAACCCTTAATTAGACAAAGTAGTAATTAACAAAAATTAGCATTTCTACTAGGTTAAGCTTTTCCAAATCACAAATTAACACTTCAATTAAATATTAAACACTTAAATCAAGCTTTGACCTTAATTTGAATATTCTAAAACCATTTCTAGAATTTAAACATGAAATTAAAAGCTTAAATTAACATCTAATTAAGCTAGCATAAAGATTTAAACATAAAAATTAAGGATTAGGGTTAGGATTTTATACCTTCCAAGAACACAACTTGAAACAAGAACAATCCACACTTTTGCCTTAAAAATCCTCACTAGAATGAAGATCTAAGAAAGTTTTGTGAAGAAGAATGAAGGTTTTGGATTATATTTGAATTTCTATGAATTTATTTGGATTTTTCATGATTTATTCAAAGTAAAATGAGTTGAAATGGGGTGGAAATCATGAGGGGCAGCCAAGGAAAGAAGAGGGGCCGGCCAAAATGGAGGGAGGTGGAAATTTGTGGAAATTGTGGAGAAGTTTCTAGCAAAAAAAATCATTTAATGCACATTTAATGCAAAATGCCACCTTTTATTCATTTTCTTTTCTTTTTTAATTCAAAACCTTTTGCACTAAAAAAATATCTAGATATTTAAAAAGAAGGTTCTAAAATAATTGTAGTGATGATTTCCAAGAATTTTCATTTAGAAGAAATTTCCCGATTTACGTGCATATTTTACCGGCTAAAATAATATTTTATTTTGGAAAAATTCTATCTGAACCAAAACCTCCCAAATACCCCCAAAGTTCGCGCACAAGCTTTATTTTAGCTAAAATAGGTTCCGGAAAGTTTCTACGGACGTTTGATCGAAATCGGGTTAAAACGGAAAATACCGACAATTTTGCCTGAAAACGGAAAAATTCGCAAAACGGTTTCTGAAACGTTACAATCTTCTCCCCTTAAAGAAATTCGGTCCCCGAATTAAAATTCATCTATGCGTACCTTTAAGAAGATGAGTACAAAACTCCCAAATCTCGCTCGCAGCTTGCCAAGTGATCATCTCACTATACAGCTACGCCAAAGAACCCTCACAAACGGCAATACCCTTGACCGAAGTTCCTCCACCTGCTGATCCACTATAACTAGCGGCTGCTGGTGAACGAAAGATCGCGTCCAAGCTAATTGGTCTGATGCTGAATCATGTTAAAAAGGTCATGAAGGTAATTGCGAAGTATCGACACAAGGAATACGGGGTGAATACTCAAAATCAGAGCGTAAGTGCCGAATTATAGGCAACGGAACCAACTCGCTTCAAGGATCTCAAAAGGACCTACAATCCTGGGATACTTCCTAAACTCAACACGTCATTCATCGGAAAATCCCGTAGGAATACATGATCTCCCACTACGAACTCAAGTCTGCGACCACTACGGTCGGCATAAGACCTCTGTCTGCACTGGGCCACTCTCATCCTGACCTGAACCAACTGGATCATCTCCGAAATCTCTAGACTAGCTGGGGTCCAAAAATCTTACTTACGCAGAGTCAGAAAAACAGATTGGAGATCGACACCACCTAACAAACAAAACTTAAAGGTTGCCAATTGGAGTGCCTCATGATAACAGCTATCGAAGGAGAATCCGAACAATGGCAAGTGACGATCCCAACTGCCGACAACAATTAATACGTACGCACAAGCATATCCTCCAGAGTCGGTATAGCCCGCTCTCTCAAAACCATCACCATGCGGATGGAAAAATGGAGCTAAAGCTCAACCAGTGCCCAAGGCTTCCTGAAGTTCTTGCCCAAGACGGCAAGCGAATAGGGTGCCCTATTTGGATACGACCCATGAAGGAACTCCGTGCAATGCACAAACTTAACCAAGGACAACTGAGTAACCCGAGTATAACCGGACAACTAGCATCCGAATGGAGTCGCACCCTGACCAAACCTGGGTAGACACCATAACGAAATTCGTGGAGATCTGCTCCCACTCCCACTTCAGAACGGTTAAAGGTTGCAACTCTCTAGCCGGTCTCAGATGCTCAACCTTAACACACAACAAGACAGACAACTCGAAACAAAATCCGAAACTTCACTCTTCATCCCTGCCCACTCGTAACTATCTCACAAGTCACGCTATAATTTGGTGGAACTTGAATGAACACCGAAAGTTGACTGATGTGCCTGCTCTAGGATTTCGTGTCTCTACCCAATAGTATCAGGTACGCAAACGCGTCCCCAAATGTAGCACATCTGGTCACAACTCAAGGACTCTGAATCATTACCCAGCCGAGTATGCTCAAGTATCTCTGACGAACGAGCATCGGCGGGCAGTGCCTCGCGAAAGCGATTAAGGAAAAGTGGTCGGGCGCGGACATGAGCAAGCTGTCCCCTCAGTAGAGGCGAACTTAAGCTGCACTCAACGATCGCACAAGAACTGTAAATCTGCAGAAGACTGTCTCAACAATCAAAACCTGCTGCAGAATGATGTACATTAAGCTCTGGTGGTCCGTGAAAATCTGACATGACTCTCCAAACAAGTAGTGTCTCTAAATCTCCAACGCAAGACGACCGCGACCATCTCCAGATCATGAGTGGGATAACCTGCTAGTACTTCTTCCAACTGTAAGGAAGAAAAAGCGATAACTCTATAGTCCTACATCAGTACACAATCAAGCCCCACTCGCGAAACATTACAGTTAAACAACAAAGTCGCCCGAACCAGAAAGCAAAGAAAGAACTGATGTAGCTGTTAACCGAGCCTTCAACTGCTGAAAAACTCCGCACGCATGCCTCAGTTCGAAGAAAAGAAACCTCCTTTCCGGTCAGTCCAGTCCACGGTACAGCACTACACTAGTAATACTGCACGAAACGGCGGTAAAAACCTGCTAAGCCCCAAAATCTGCGAACCTCCGTCCTGCACACAAGTCTGGGCCTAAGCTGCACGGCCTCGATCTTCCTCGGAACCATACGAAAACCGTCTCCTGTAACTACAAGACCTAGGAGTCAACACAAACAAGCCTGAAAAAACACTCCGAGAACCTAGCAAACTGCTGGGGCTCTCCCAGTATCTACAAAACAAATCCTCAAGTGTTGCTCCTGTTCCTCAAAACACATTAAATAGATCAGAATGTCGTCAATAACACAACAATAACTGGTCGAGGAATGGCCTGAAGAAATCTGGTTCATCATGTCTACGAATGTCGCTAGGGCATTGGTGAGTCCGACGACACCACTAAAACACACAAATCCCGTAGCACACACAAGGTAGTCTTCGGAATGTCATCACTCCGATCCCACAACAATGATGACCTAATCCCGATCAAACTTACAAAATGTCTCGCACTCTGGAGCTGATCGAAGAAATCGTCAATGCGAGGTAAAGGATACATATCCGCACCGTAAGCCGGTTCAATTGGCGATCCATCAATACACAACCTAAACTGCCGTCTTCCTCCTTGACGAACAGAAATAGGAGCTCCCTAATGCGAAACACTCAGACGCACAACCCCCGCCTATCTAGCAACTCTGCAGCAGATCCTTAAGCTCCCTAAGTTTCGCCGGCTCATCTGGAACAACGTCAGAAAACTCTCGCACGACGGAAAGCCGGTCCAACAAGCCCACTGTGGCTCCGGTATCACGAATGAATGCCAAGAATCCTCGACATCTTCTCCTCAAAAGCCGACTCGTGAAAAAGGCTGAATTCAAGCTGTGTGAGGCGGCACCACTGCCCTCCCGCACAACAAAAACTGACTTGCCGGGAAAACAAAACCTGACCGTTTCCTCACGGTAGTTCACAGACGCTTAGCACGTAGATTACCAGTCCGTGCCTGATTGGTATGGATTCTGCGTGTTCAAGTTTAGTTAATTACCGCAATCAAAACGGTTTCGCTTGTAGCTAGCCGGTTGAGTACGGGTCGTCCGCAGGGAGATGGGAATCTTTTTCTATGTGCTTTAACGAGTTAAGTCCAGTTTTCCAGATTTGTTTGTGAATATCTAAGTGTTAAAATGATATGTAAAGAGAGCTTGTTAGGGTTAGGATTAGGTTAGTTTGAGTTAAGAGTCGCTCACTTCTTTCGTTGCCACTCTTAATATCGGTGTTACGGTAATCGGCAACAACGGGGATTAGCACGACTAGGAAGGAACTTGCGAGTATAAGCTAGGCTTTCCAACGCTTAAGTTCTTCCTTTTGGTGCTTGTCCGTCCGTTCTTGGCTCTTAGCCATAACCTCCGGTTAATTCAACCACAACCGGTCTCACTATGGAATCACCGCTATCATGTAGGATAGGGTGCCGTAGGGAGCGGATTGTGGTTCAATTAACGGGAGTCGATTTAAGATGTTGGGCAAGGAAAGAGTGAGAGAGATTTCCTTCTCTCAAACTTCCCTTATCCTACCCTAACAAGTATGGAAACTACTCACACATCATAATGAAAAGTAAACAAAACAAAGAGGAAGATAGAAAGAAAGAGATTAGAAGATAACAACTAGCTATTTGCGACCTCACCTCGGCAAGGATCAAGCGTAAGCATCATGGTTGTTTTAAGGATAAAGAAAAAGAGAAAGAAAGAAACAACAAGAAATAACAACAACTAAGTTAACAAATGAAAATTACAAGCATTCAACATAAGAGCAAGACAAGTATGATAATAAAATGAACTTCTTTATTCATCATTCTTCACTCACCAAAAGCTCACTACAAGTTTTTCAATGGAGAAGAGATGAGAAGAGGAAGAAGAAACAAGTATTCTAAACCTAGAAAAATACAAGATTATGCACCCTTGGCTTTGGCAAGTTCTGGACTATTTATAGGCAGGGAGTTAGAAACCTAGGGCAAAATTCTGAACCCTCATAAAAATACAAAACTGCCCCTGAAAAGTCATCAGCCGACAAGGCCGTACGGCCGCGGTTCCGCGGCCTAACAGAGGATTTGGCTCCTCGTATTTTGTGGGGCCCCCTGGTCTGATGTTGTCTGTAGTTTGGCATATGTTTTTTCTGATGATCCTTCCACATTTCTTCCAGAATTTTAGTAGACCAAAAGGTGATTGGATGTGGATCTTTTTGTCATGATTTTCTCGAGCTCCGCGTAGATTTCTTGGATCTTGTGCTGCCATTGAGCCTTGTGCATGAAAATGACATTTGATTTGCCATTTTGTCTCCTAAACTGGTGTGTGGCAACAGACGGATAAAGAGCGGAGATCCGTGTTTTATCTGTGGTTGGCAGGAACCCGGATTTTGTCGTGTTTTTCCATGAATTTCATTATTAAGAGCCGAGAACCTGTATCCTGCAATTGACTAGCAAACAGGGCTCAAGAGTACCTACCGATATGTAATGTGATAAAAATTGGGCGGTATAAAAATGCAAAAATCTGATATGAACAAATACCCCCAAACTTATCATTTGCTCATCCCGAGCAAAGCCAATTTATTCATAAAAAATTTCCTAACCTCACTTTCGCAGGAAACACGATTGCACTGAGCATGTGCACCAAGCCGTTAAACCTCTAGGTGTCCCTAGTAGGAGGAGTGTTGTCTCCTGAGGGTTTTCAGCGGATACTACCCACAAAATCCGGTCAAGCTAGTTTTGCAAAATAACTATGATTCAAAACCTAAAGTTTTGTTTCAGAAAATAACAATTCTATGATCCCAAGTCTAGATTATCAAACACTTATTTTTCACACCTCGCTTCTTATTTAACTACAGATTTTATATGTCTTTACGTGCAGTGCAAATAGTGTCGTTAAGTTTCCAGAAGGATCGATTTACGTCATCATGTCATACAATAAAGCCCAGATAAAAATTTTGAAAGGATCACATAAGTTTTATAAAGAGTTAAGCATTTTTCAAGTTTCGTTTTCCAGTAAAGTTTCAACTTTAGAATTTCTATCTTCCGTAACAGGAAACTAGTCTTATATTTCACTCCACCTTTTTCTTGTTTTCATTTCATACACACCTCTGTGAACGTGCAATAGTCTTTATCATAGAATAAAACCTTCATATCTCCGCTAAAATTTTTATAAAAGCCTGTCTTTTATCAAGATTATTCTCACACAAAGAACCGTTAGGAATTTTAACTTGGAGAGAACACTTGCTTGACTTTGTTTTAAACTGGACTTTCTAGGCTTCTTAGCGAGCTTTGGGCCAATGCATCCAAACCAGTTGGTTTTAGGGCATTAGGTGTAGAAACACCCCAGCAGACTTAATTACTCAAGTTACCTAGGTCCAAAAACAAAAGACAGTTTGGCGTGAAAATCATGATGATTTAATACGAACGGAGATATAACCGATAGTTCAATATTTTTTTTGGATAAAAGACGTGTTTAGTGGTTTCGGTGTGTAATCATTCCAATCAAGTTTCAGATGGGTTATTTTTCAGACTTAGTTCCAATTAAGGCATCAATAATATCCCTTCATATTCACTTCACTTCATAAACTATTCTTGATATTACTTATTTCAGAACAAACCTATTTGATCCTCAGAAAATCATTCATCCATTTAGAAGTTTTTAGACAGAAAAGACTTATCATCTAATTTCCAAAACACACGACACGTGTAGTGTGATGTAAAGACGTATATCAGCTATAGTTAACTTCAAAGGAGAGTTATCTTTCAGGTTTTCAAAATCTAAAAATAAGATTTAGTTATTTTTATTTTATCAAACAAAACCGTCGAAGTGTTGAATCAGAGTTTTCCCACTAGCTAACTCGACAAAAAGTTTTTATGTTTTTAGAAAATTTTATGATTTTTATGGATTTTAATATGCAGATGCAAAATATACATATGAATGTGAAGGGAAGAAATGCGTACCGAGTGTATCCCCAAACTTAAACTGGACAGCGTCCTCACTGTCATTGTATGAAGAGATCATTTGAAGGGTCAAAATTGTCGGATAGCTATATACACACATTTTTTTTTTGTTTTTTAAAGAAAAGAAAAAGAATATCCACAAAAATGTACAAAATGGTATATAAATACCCCCAAACTTATTTGGAACAGTGTCCACTGTTCTTGGCTGGATAACCGAAGTTTGGTGGTAGGCAGAGGAAGATTATGCAGGGTAAACTGGCTCCTGTAAGACCAGGAGCTCCTCTGTTGGTTCGGCACTAAGGTATGGTTTTAGTCGGTGTCCGTTCACTTTGAAAAATGAACCGTCCTTTGGATTCTCCAAATCCACAGCGCCTTGCGGATACACATTCCGCACAAAATACGGCCCTTTCCAGCGAGATCTGAGCTTTCCTGGATGGAAGTGAAGTCGGGTGTCGTAAAGCAATACCTGCTGACCAGGTACGAAAGTTTTGCGCAAAAGGTGTTTATCGTGAAACACCTTCGTTCGGTTCTTAACGACAACCGCGTTATCGTAAGCCTCATCCCTAAGCTCGCTCAGTTCGTTCAACTGCAGCTTCCGATGGCTGCCCGCATACTCGAGAGACAGATTCAGCTCCTTTATGGCCCAAAATGCGCGATGCTCTATTTCGACAAGTAGGTGGCAGGCTTTTCCGTACACAAGCCGATAGGGAGACATGCCAAGGTCGGTCTTATAAGCGGTTCGAAATGCCCAAAGGGCATCAGTGAGTTTCAGCGACCAATCCTTACGGTTCTTAGTAACTGTCTTCTCCAGTATCTGCTTGATTTGCCGATTTGAAACTTCGGCCTGCCCGCAGGTTTGGGGGTGGTAGGGCGTAGAGAGCTTATGATTAATGGAATATTTTCGCATCAAGGCCTCGAAAGTCTTGTTGCAGAAATGACTTCCATTGTCGCTAATGATCGCTC
This sequence comes from Agapanthus africanus, assembly GCA_030015575.1. Taxonomy (NCBI): domain Eukaryota; kingdom Viridiplantae; phylum Streptophyta; class Magnoliopsida; order Asparagales; family Amaryllidaceae; genus Agapanthus; species Agapanthus africanus. The sequence continues at coordinate 477,028,189 of JASDDO010000019.1, read as the reverse complement.
AGGGGTGCCCAAAACGGGAGAAAATGTTTTCTTTAAGAAACCTAACGACAACCTTGTTATCGTTAGTCCGGCTGGGCACAGCCTCGACCCATTTAGAGACGTAATCAACAGCGAGAAGGATGTACAAGTTCCCGAAAGAGCTGGGAAACGGCCCCATGAAATCAATCCCCCAAACATCGAAAATCTCCACAACCAAGATCGGTTGGAGCGGCATCTCGTTCCTCCGGGATATCCGGCCCAAGTGTTGGCACCGGGAGCAAGTCTTGCAATAGTCATGAGCGTCTTTGAAGAGTTGTGGCCAGTAGAAACCACATTGCAAGATCTTCTCAGCTGTCTTTCTGGGGCCAAAATGCCCGCCACACGCTTGATCGTGGCAAAATGACAGCACACTCTTGAATTCCTCGTTAGGGACACACCGATGAATAATCTGGTCGGGACAGTACTTGAACAAATAGGGTTCGTCCCAGTAAAAGTGTTTTACTTGGGATAAGAAGCGAAGTCTGTCCTGACTTGACCATTCAGTCGGTAGTAATCCTGTGGCCAAATAGTTCACAATATCTGCGAACCAGGGATCGCAAGATACTGTCAAGAGCTGTTCATCCGGGAAAACGTCGTTGATCGGAATTGGAAGCGAAGGCGAAGAAGGAAGTCGTGAGAGATGGTCGGCAACTACGTTTTCACATCCTCGTTTGTCCTTAATGACAAGGTCAAACTCTTGAAGCAAGAGGATCCAACGTATTAACCGAGATTTTGCATCTTTCTTTGCAAAAAGATGGTGCAGAGCAGAATGGTCGGTGTAGACAATGACTGGAGAGCCGATGAGGTAGGGCCTGAACTTTTCTAAAGCAAATACAACAGCCAAGAATTCCTTCTCAGTTGTTGTATAATTGAGTTGGGCATCGTTCAGGTTTCGGCTCGCATAATAGATTACGTGCGGCATCTTGTTGATGTGTTGTCCAAGGACAGCACCAATGGCAAAGTCGGATGCATCGCACATAATCTCAAATGGGTGAGTCCAGTCAGGCGAAGAAAGAACGGGAGCAGAAGTGAGGGAGCTTTTCAATGACTCGAATGCAGTCACACATCTTGAGTTGAAGTCGAATGGCGTATCCATGGCCAGCAAAAGAGTCAAGGGCCTAGCAATCTTGCTAAAGTCCTTGATGAACCGTCTATAGAAACCGGCATGGCCAAGGAAGGCTCGGATATCTCTGACGCATCTGGGAGGAGGTAGATTGGAAATGACCTCAATCTTTGCTTTGTTAACCTCTATGCCATTTTGCGAGATGATATGTCCTAAGACAATACCTTCGCGCACCATGAAGTGGCATTTCTCCCAATTCAAAGTGAGATTCTTTTCCTTACATCGGGTAAGGACAGCGTCAAGATGCAGCAAACACTCGTTGAAGGAATCGCCGAAGATGGAGAAATCGTCCATGAAGATCTCCAGAAATTTTTCCACCATGTCTGAGAAGATTCCCATCATACACCACTGGAAGGTAGCGGGCGCATTGCATAACCCAAAGGGCATGCGACGATATGCAAACGTGCCGAAAGGACAAGTGAATGTGGTCTTGTCCTGGTCTTTTTCGGCGATGGGAATCTGATTATAGCCGGAGTAGCCATCAAGAAAGCAGTAGTACTCGTGTCCGGCCAATCGTTCAAGCATTTGGTCAATGAAAGGTAGCGGAAAGTGGTCCTTCCGCGTTGCGGCGTTGAGTTTTCGGTAATCGATGCATACTCGCCACCCAGTTTGGGTGCGAATAGGGATTAACTCGTTCGCCCCGTTGGTTATGACCGTTATACCTGATTTCTTGGGGACAACGTGAATGGGGCTAACCCACTGGCTATCAGAGATAGGATAAATGATACCACTATCCAGACATTTTACGATCTCCTTCTTCACAGCCTCTTTCATGACTGGATTGAGCCGTCTTTGTGGATCCCGGGCTGGTTTGGCATCATCCATCAGATGAATGTGATGCTCAACGATCAGGGGACTAATCCCCTTGATGTCCGCCATGGACCAGCCAAAAGCTTGCCTGTTGCTGTGCAAGACCGCGAGAAGGGATTCTCTTGCTCTGGAGCTAGAGAAGCCGAGAAGATGACAGGGAGGGTCTCGTTCTCACCTAAGTAAGCGTACTTAAGGTGAGACGGCAAAGGCTTGAGTTCGAGCGTTGGGGGTGAAACGATGGAAGGCAAGATTGGTGAAACGGTCTCGAACTCAAAAGATTCCAGCAAAGGTTCAAAACGAGTGTAAGCGACCGAGTCGGATGGTTCAGGTAACTCATCCGGAAATTCGAAGGATTCAAACTCGGGTTGCGAGCGGCTAAGATCGTTCAAGAATGTGAAACACTCGTAGTCGTTGTCGGGCGCAGAAACAGCAGCAGGTTCGAGGAGGAACGCACTAGTGGCGTCAAGATTATCGTGATCAAACAGAAACTCCTCGAATTCACATTCTTCTGGGGTGATCTCCTGGATCGAGCAGACGTCCAGTATATGAGCATTAGGTTCGGAGGGCTGATTCCCCAACCTAAAAATGTTGAGTTCAATTGTCATGTTTCCAAAAGAGAGGTTCATCGAACCATTGCGACAATTGATCACAGCATTTGAGGTTGCAAGGAATGGGCGACCGAGTATCACCGGAATTTGATTCCGGGGGTTAGCTACAGGCTGTGTGTCTAATACAATGAAGTCAACGGGGAATATGAAGTCCCCAACTTTGATTAACACATCCTCTAGCTCACCCCTAAGATGGGTGATCGATCGGTCGGCCATTTGGAGAGTGCAGTGCGTGGGTTTCAGCTCTCCTACGCCTAATTGCTCGTATACTGAGTACGGAAGCAGGTTAACACTGGCACCAAGATCTAATAGTGCGCGTTTGATGTTCTTATCCCCAATGGTAATAGAAATCGTAGGACAGCCAGGGTCCTTCCGTTTTTGTGGTAAAGATTGGGTAAGGGCATCACTCACAGCACTAGCCAAGAAAACTTTCTTGGGTACCTGAGACTTCCTCTTTTTCGTGCACAAGTCCTTTAAGATTTTCGCGTAGGACGGGACTTGTTGGACAGCATCTAAAAGAGGAATGTTAATGTTAACCTGCTTAAATAACTCCAGAATCTTCTCCATTTGAGGATTTTGTTTATTAGACCTCAACCGGTTTGGAAATGGAACGTTTTTAAAATTGGTTGAGTCTAATTCTTATAGAGGAGATTGTGGAGTAGGAACGGATCCCAGAACAGGTGTTTTCGTGGAGTGAGAAGTGGGTCCGTTCAGAGCAGAAGAAGAGGAAGGAGAGCCTTGTGAAGAACGGAGAATAGGCTCAGAAGACGAAGAGCAGGAGAAGAAGAAGAAGAAGAAGCGGCCGGGATGTCATCGTTGATCCGTGTGCCAATGTTGTTTTGCAGCATCCTTCCCGATCTCAATGTGGTCACGGCACTCACATTATGGTTCTGTTGTTCAAGAGCAACATGTACATTCTGTGGGTGACCGGGATTTGGGAGTGGCTGGGACGGGAGCTTCCCCTTCTCTCGCTCGCTTAAGGCCGCATTCAGCTGTGCAATCTGGGCCTCGATGGTCTTGATGCTTTGCCCGTGAGCGGCAGTGTGTTGCACTAAGGACTGAATGGAAGACTAGATGTTGGCGGTGGATTGTGTCGATTGTTTAACGAACGCCTCCAGACTTCGTTCGAGCGAGGAAACCTTATCGTTGTTTGACGGAACAAAGTTGTTTGGTGGAAAAGAATTGTTGGGTGCAAAGTTGTTTGTCTGATTTTGAAAAGGTTGGGGTTGGAAGGGCTGCTGAAATTGATGTTGAGTTTGTTGTTGCGCTTGTTGTTGCGGCGGAAGGGGCCTTTGGAAATTGTTGCCTTGGAATTGATTCTGATTCTGATTCCAGGCGAAATTGGGATGGTTCCTCCAACCGGGATTGTAGGTGGAAGAGTATGGATCATTCCTCGGTCTTTGCTGGAATGCAGCATTAACCTGATCCTGTCCTTGCGTTGGTGGATTGTAAGGACACTCTTCGGTCAAGTGAGAAGGATCGGAACAACAAGCGCAAATGGTACGAAGGGGGAGAACAGGGGTAGGAGCAGGAGAAGAAAATTTGCTTTCTATCGCTTCAAGCTTTCTCGTTATTGCAGCCATTTCAGCTTTCATCGCAATAGAGACATCAAGTTGGTGAATTCCTACCCTAGACTGACCGGTAGAAGTGGAGGTAGAAGAAGAAGAAGTCGGTCTGGTGCTCTCCCATTGTAGCGTTTGCTCCGCAAGGTCATCAAAGAATTGCTACGCTTCCTCGTCAGATTTCGATAGGAAGTGGCCCTGACAGATGGTTTCCAACAACTGCTTTGTTGCTGGGTTCAGGCCCTCGTATAAGGTTTGGCAAATTTGCCATTTCTCTATACCGTGGTGAGGACACTGAACAAGAAGGTCTTTGTACCGGTCAAAGCACTTCCAGAAGGGTTCAGAAGGAAGCTGGGAGAATTGGTTGATTTCATTGCGAATCCTTGCGGTTTTATGATTCGGATAGAACTTTTTGAGAAACGCTTTAACAAACTCGTCCCAACTGGTTATGGAGTGGGAAGCGGTGCTATACAGCCATTTTTCAGCAAGATCGCATAAAGTGAGCGGAATGACCCGTAGACGTATAGCATCGTCCGACAGTTGGGTGGTTTTCATCATGGCACAAACGTTTTGAAATTTATTGATGAAGATATAGGCATCTTCAGATTCAAGCCCATGAAATCGTGGAAGCATGTTGATGAAGTGGGGCTTGATTTCAAAATTATCCCCATTGGCCGGTGGAAGAGAAAGGCAGGTGGGAAGTGCAGAACGGGTGGGATAGAAACGATCCTGGAGCGCGATTCGCTGCGGCGCTACAACAGGCGGTGGTGGTGGGTTATTGATCTCCGTAGGAGGTAGAGCCAATCCAGGGGTAGTCAAAGAGATGTTCGGATTAAATCCTGACATCGCGGAAGAAGAGGTTGGTAATGGTGAAGGTGAAGATGTATGAACAGAATTCCGGTCAACGTCGGAGTTGGCCGGCAAAGGTAAAGGTGAAAGAGGAGTGGACGGAGTTTCGACGTCTGAGTCGATCGCGTAGTCGGTAGCGACTAACGTAACGCGGACTAGGCGGGTGCTAGTGTCCCGAGTCCAAGCGGACATACACTAAACGAGTTTAGTATAGTCAAAGCGGAGAAGGTGAGGGTAAGAAAACGTCAATGGAGAAAGGCGATGGGTGGTGGGTGAAAAATGGATTTTGGCGACAAAGGGAAAGTTTTTATAAAAGTTTTTGATTTTTTCCCTATTTTTTGTTTTTAGAAAGAGCTTTACAGAAATATGTACGGACTTACGGCTTTAAGCAATCACAAACAAGATATGCACAATCACACCTAGATCTAGGGTCACCTAGGTCAGCTAGACAGCTCCTAACTGTTCCAAAGAACTAGAAACAGGACCTCAAACCGCCTCTTCTCCGCCAATTGCGGCCAGACAAGTGCAAGGTAAGTGGGAGGTTGTCCAACGCTTTCGCGAAGTTCCTTAATTAAATAACCACTTGCCTTCGTCACACTTGCCTAGACACCGCAAAGTCAGGATAGGATAAACGGCCGATGCCTGTAATTAGCCCTCTGTCCTATTGAGCGCGAAGTCCTTAGGGCTGAGTCTAGTATTTTTTTAATTTAACAATGGTCAATGCATATGCTTTTTGTGATTTATGGGGTCCTGGGAAGGGTGATGAAATCCCCACCCAATCTGAATTGGTTTCAAGCCCCTTAAGTCCGTATTAATGAATGCAAAGCGATAACAAATCAACTGCAAACAATTTTTATTTTAGCGCGGCGCAAAGAATCCTGCACAAGAACAGTTTATTGGAAGGGGGAAGAGAATTTGCACAAAGAATGCTGCAGAAAACACAGTTTATTGGAGTCCAGAGGAGTGGGGAAGAAGCAAGAAAGACTTACAGAGATTTTGAGATGAAGAGGGCACCAAGTGGCCGCGGTTCCACGGCTTAAGCCTTCTTATGCCGCGGTTCCGCGGCAGGAACAGTGAGATGGGCCTTCAATTTTTGTGTATGTGCTCTGTTGGGTGTCCTCTGCTTATCTGGATGTGCTGAATTTTGACTTGCTTACTGTATCTGCTCCAGATTTTTTACAGTAGACCGTTTGCTTCGTTTTGATCCGTCGCGGTGTAGCCGCAAAATGTGGGTCTATCTTCCCACGTCTTTGGCACTGAACTCGAATTCCGTATTATCCTGCACACTTGCACAAAAACTAATCAAAAATAACAAAATGATTTTTTTACAATGTATAATTTTTTTTTGTTTTGGTTATGTTTATATTCACAAGTTAACCCGAAATTACACAAAGAAATAAACTACCGTCTCCCCGGCAACGGCGCCATTTGATTGGTATGGATTCTGCGTGTTCAAGTTTAGTTAATTACCGCAATCAAAACGGTTTCGCTTGTAGCTAGCCGGTTGAGTACGGGTCGTCCGCAGGGAGATGGGAATCTTTTTCTATGTGCTTTAACGAGTTAAGTCCAGTTTTCCAGATTTGTTTGTGAATATCTAAGTGTTAAAATGATATGTAAAGAGAGCTTGTTAAGGTTAGGATTAGCTTAGTTTGAGTTAGGAGTCGCTCACTTCTTTCGTTGCCACTCTTAATATCGGTGTTACGGTAATCGGTAACAACGGGGATTAGCACGACTAGGAAGGAACTTGCGAGTATAAGCTAGGCTTTCCAACGCTTAAGTTCTTCCTTTTGGTGCTTGTCCGTCCGTTCTTGGCTCTTAGCCATAACCTCCGGTTAATTCAACCACAATCGGTCTCACTATGGAATCACCGCTATCATGTAGGATAGGGTGCCGTAGGGAGCGGATTGTGGTTCAATTAACGGGAGTCGATTTAAGATGTTAGGCAAGGAAAGAGTGAGAGAGATTTCCTTCTCTCAAACTTCCCTTATCCTACCCTAACAAGTATGGAAACTACTCACACATCATAATGAAAAGAAAACAAAACAAAGAGGAAGATAGAAAGAAAGAGATTAGAAGATAACAACTAGCTATTTGCGGCCTCACCTCGGCAAGGATCAAGCGTAAGCATCATGGTTGTTTTAAGGATAAAGAAAAAGAGAAAGAAAGAAACAACAAGAAATAACAACAACTAAGTTAACAAATGAAAATTACAAGCATTCAACATAAGAGCAAGACAAGTATGATAATAAAATGAACTTCTTTATTCATCATTCTTCACTCACCAAAAGCTCACTACAAGTTTTTCAATGGAGAAGAGATGAGAAGAGGAAGAAGAAACAAGTATTCTAAACCTAGAAAAATACAAGATTATGCACCCTTGGCTTTGGCAAGTTCTGGACTATTTATAGGCAGGGAGTTAGAAACCTAGGGCAAAATTCTGAACCCTCATAAAAATACAAAACTGCCCCTGAAAAGTCATCAGCCGACAAGGCCGTACGGCCGCGGTTCCGCGGCCTAAGCATGCTTAGGCCGCGGTTCCGCGGCCTAACAGAGGATTTGGCTCCTCGTATTTTGTGGGGCCCCCTGGTCTGATGTTGTCTGTAGTTTGGCATATGTTTTTTCTGATGATCCTTCCACATTTCTTCCAGAATTTTAGTAGACCAAAAGGTGATTGGATGTGGATCTTTTTGTCATGATTTTCTCGAGCTCCGCGTAGATTTCTTGGATCTTGTGCTGCCATTGAGCCTTGTGCATGAAAATGACATTTGATTTGCCATTTTGTCTCCTAAACTGGTGTGTGGCAACAGACGGATAAAGAGCGGAGATCCGTGTTTTATCTGTGGTTGGCAGGAACCCGGATTTTGTCGTGTTTTTCCATGAATTTCATTGTTAAGAGCCGAGAACCTGTATCCTGCAATTGACTAGCAAACACGGCTCAAGAGTACCTACCGATATGCAATGTGATAAAAATTGGGCGGTATAAAAATGCAAAAATCTGATATGAACAGTGCCCAGGAGAACGTCAAATCCAACATCTCTAGAAGGATCAAGTGACGGATGAATCTCCTAACCGATTGGCACACGACTGAAATACGTGTTGCGCAACAAAAGAATCGCTGACAGAAATTAATACAACAAACGACTGATCTAGCTAACACGGCTCTCCTCGTCCCAAACCTCTGCTACTCCCGTGACGGTCACGAAAGCTGTCTCAACGACTAGGCCTCTGTCTCTGGGCTGGTACACCAGTACGAGTCCTCCACTGTTCCGAAACGCTCAAAGTCTCTGGAATACGTGTCTCGTCAACTGGGGCTGCATCTACTGGTGCTATGTAGGTGACGGAATGATGCATGCTGATTGCAAGGAACAACTGGGTAACAGGGGTGACAACCTCCTGTCGCTGCGCTCGAACGGCCTCAACCAATGAACTCATCGTCTGGCGCAAGTCCTGCATATCTGCCACCAGCCTAGCGATACTATTTGTCGAAAGTGGATCCGTCTGCTCCTGTGCAACGAGTGCGCTATCCTGGTCAGTCCTTGACCCACCCGAGTCAACTCTGATCTCGGCCCTCGCTGCATCACTCTGAGTCCCCTTAGTCGTCGGCGGCAAAGGCTATAAATAGAGATAGGATTGAACACGGAAATCGAATCACAAGGATATGTCATCAAGGAAGGAATTTCAAGCAATTTGTACTTAGGTCACTTTAGGCGGAGTACCGTATCGTGAGTATACCGCGGACATACACACACTACGTTACTCTGCTTAAGCTACCTACTCCATCATACCAAGGTCATCCTACACTCTGAAAGGTAAAACCTAGTGCTCTGATACCAACTTTGACACGACCTGAAATTGGCACGTGACGGTCCTAATACTACGCAACGTCTACAGGCGTAACGCAGTAAAAGAAAGCCAAAACCCAGAAATCTAAACCATTAAAAGACAAGAAAAGATAAGAAACATTGTTTAAAAGTCTTTGAAATCACAACCCAAATTCTTTAAAAGTCCAACTCTATTTCCTTTAAAATTTTGGCAGCACCTCCTTTGTAAAAGCTAGCCCCAAAAATGGGTACAACATAAATATAAAGTAAAGCATCCCCAAACGGGAGCAAATACATGCCCAAAGGCGGAAAACAACCACCACAATAAATATACGACGCCGTAGCGAAGAAATAAAAGACGATAGAAAGGAAACTGTATAAAAGACAACAAGTCACAAATAATATACAATATCGTCCTCACCACGTCTCTAAGTCAACAAGAAAATATAGTAGATGGAGAGTACAAGAATACAACGAATATACAATACAACAAACGAATAACCACAAAGCCCGCCTAAGCAAACTGCACAATGTGAGCTGATGCGGTATCCGTAGCAAAAGATGATAGAAGAATAGCCTACCTCGACTACTGTGGGGAACACCCTGCAAAACAAACTGTGGCACAACGGGGGTGAGTTGCCAACTCATGAATAGTAAATAACATATGCAGGTAATCGCAAGTATGCACGTACAGCGTGAATCTAACATGTGCAATTAAAAGCAACAAAAAGTCATATGAATGCAATAATCATGAAAGGTACACTAGCAGGTATAACTAATATATGAAGCAATGCATATAAATGAAGGTATGTAAATGCAACAATCATGAAAGGTACTCTAACAGATACTACTAATACATGAAGCAGTGCATAAACAATAAATATGGAGTATGGAATGAAATATGTCATTTCCACGGAATCCTGACATCGTGGTAGGATCACAATCCATCAAGACAAATCCAAATCCCAATTCCTCAAATCAGTCCCCAAATTGGCTCTCATATCATAAGTCTCACAAATCCTGAATGTACAATATCGAATAAATCTCATGTATCCTGAATGTACAAATCAGCAATCTCATAAATATCCTGTATCCAATATCAAATGAATCACCTATATCCCAAATCAAATTATCAAGTAAAAATCTAACATCCTAAATGTATTTGCATGAATAAATATGATGATGTATATAATTTAATGTCAATACACATATATTAGCGTCCCATTCCACTAATATTGGTGTAAGGGCATATATAACAGCGTCCCGTTCCACTGTTATATATACAAAGAAGTAAAAAGAAATATCATCAAAACAATGTGTCAAGCATCGACACAGAAATACTGATCTATCAGGTGCTGTCACTAAGACTGGCACCTTGATAGGTACGTATCACACGCTATCCGAAAAGCACGAGTGCCTATCTCTGACCCTCGTCTTTCCACGTATCTATACGTACATGACTCTCGTCGGTATCCCCATGATAACCGCTGAGTCATTGGTAATGTCACCGGATGGTATGGTTCCCTCACTAACTCATCGTCTAGCTCCACGAATTTTCTTGCCCTGGGGTACCTCCGGGCCCCACCATGTACCCACACACGGACCCCTCCTTTCCTCGCGTGAGGTATATATATATCAGAACCGATAAATCTCATGGTGGCTGCTGAAATATCAAATCAAGGGAAACCGGGTTTTTCAAATAATGCATAATTTCATAAACTCCCACGGTCCCCAAATCCAGAAAACATCATGAAAAATCCATATCACAATGCGAAAATCCATGAATATAATATATGCAACATAAACGGAAATGTAAGCATATAAAGGAAAAGCCGCTAATTAACTGCAACAAGTTAATATAAATATCATGTGGTTCCTAATTTTCTCCAATTCTAAAATAACATCAGGTAAACGTAAACATGTTGCTATAACCAGATGTATGTGAAAACATAATGGTATAGCAAGATATATGTATCTACCTATAAGTAATGATGTAGTATACCCCTTGGTATAAGTGAAATAGGTGTGCAAGGTATACCTGTAGTTATGTCATAAATTATGAATGTACCTATCACTAATGGTACAATACTCTATAGATATACAGGTAACTAGCATGTAAGTATGTCAGAGCATATGTGTAAGCATGTAGGTATACAGGTATGCTATAAGTCAATGCGTAAAGAAATATGAATCAAAGTCTCAATGTCCCTAACCAAGCAATATCATATCTATAAGTGGGTTGTGCGTGACATGTCAATTATTGACGGTGTGTGTAGCATACAATTAGTGCCCGTGCAATATGAATCGTCAATAATATGTGTAGTGTCCTAAGGATACTAGTCCAAGCACAACAATATCTAAGTAATAGAGTAAATGCGCAATTCTAAATATGACATAGAATATGCGACAGAAATAACATCTCTAGCCCAGAGGCATAACGCCATGCGGGCGATTCCCCTGTAGATGTTAAATCTACTCACCAACGCTCCTGGCTAAGTGAAGCCTACCACCCGTTTTCCCTTGTCGTAGCGTTTGAAGTCCCCGCTTGCGAACCTAAAATTTCATAAACACATCACATAAGTAAATATCCTACATCGACGAAAAGACATCGAAACGCAAGAATAACGCCCTGAAAATTGTACTGCACACTTAGCGCACCTAACGCGCACGACATCGGTCATAAACCCTAACTAGGGTCGCCAAACTACGAAACACCTAGTCTGGATTCCGATCGTCCCAATTGCGCATTCAGAACACAGTAATAAACGCGGATTCAATATAAATAACGTCGCAGCGTCAAAAGAAACCCACGCCTAAAAGTTACCGAAATCTAATAAGCAGTACTTATCTTTTTAGCACAAAATTATAAGTTTTACCAAAACTATAATTTACAAACATCTTCAAATAGCAAGGTTAAACCATTTAAACCATTTCTATATTTTTAAACTTCCTTAATTAAGTTTTAGCGAAAACCTAGTAAGCAAAAACCCTTAATTAGACAAAATAGTAATTAACAAAAATTAGCATTTTCACTAGGTTAAGCTTTTCCAAATCACAAATTAACACTTCAATTAAACATTAAACACTTAAATCAAGCTTTAACCTTAACTTGAATATTCTAAAACCATTTCTAGAATTTAAACATGAAATTAAAAGCTTAAATTAACATCTAATTAAGCTAGCATAAAGATTTAAACATAAAAATTAAGGATTAGGGTTAGGATTTTATACCTTCCAAGAACACAACTTGAAACAAGAACAATCCACACTTTTGCCTCCAAAATCCTCACTAGAATGAAGATCTAAGAAAGTTTTGTGAAAAAGAATGAAGGTTTTGGATTATATTTGAATTTCTATGAATTTATTTGGATTTTTCATGATTTATTCGAAGTAAAATGAGTTTAAATGGGGTGGAAATCATGAGGGGAAGCCAAGGAAAGAAGAGGGGCCGACCAAAATGGAGGGAGGTGGAAATTTGTGGAAATTGTGGAGAAGTTTCTAGCAAAAAAATCATTTAATGCATATTTAATGCAAAATGCCAACTTTTATTCATTTTCTTTTCTTTTTTAATTCAAAACGTTTTGCACTAAAAATATATCTGGATATTTAAAAATAAGGTTATAAAATAATTGTAGTGATGATTTTCAAGAATTTTCATTTAGAAGAAATTTCCCGATTTACGTGCATATTTTACCGACTAAAATAATATTTTATTTGGGAAAAATTCTATCTGAACCAAAACCTCTCAAATACCCCCAAAGTTCACGCACAAGTTTTATTTTAGCTAAAATAGGTGCCGGCAAGTTTCTACGGACGTTTGATCGAAATCGGGTTAAAACGGAATATACCGACAATTTTGCCTTAAAACGGAAAAATTCGCAAAACAATTTCTAAAACGTTATACTGGGCATCGATACTCCAAGAGTAGACTAGTGTATACTAATTGAGACCCCTACGAGAGATGGTGGCCGGTCTTATAAGCCATTGGTGTTAGTTTGTTCACCTAAGATGTATATAGGTGCTCATTGGGTTATGAGTACACCGGATGGACTCGTCAGGAACAAGCTAGTTGGTATTATACCTATTGTCAGATAGAAGTTCCCTGGTGACATGTGTGCAGGTTAGTCTATCGACCTGAGATCGTCATTTGTCTCGTGTGAGTTCCCACTGTGTTTTGATTACTACCCTACCACGGCTCAAAGGAGTCGTGCAAACAGGTTTTAGTTGGGTACAGTCCCGAGCCATATGGAGGCACTGAGCGGATCGTCATGGGATTCATCTCTCCCGGTATTGGGGGTTGATGTCGCGGTGTGCACGGGTGACCATCACTAGAAATCCTTGGCCAAGGTAGTCGAGAATTACTGATCTAGGATTGGTAGTTTCTCAGGTGGTGATAGGTTTCATACCGACACTAAATGTCACGTTATTAGGGGTCTGACTTTATCCACCCCCCTAGACTCGATAAGCGATACTCATAGACGAACGGACCGGACTGTACGAATATTGTCTCTGTCAGGCTCAGTAGGGGTTTCAGGATGAGTTTGCTCGTCGGCCTCCCTTTCGCTCAATACCTGGGTAGCCGTTACGTACAGCTAGTGCCACAGACGTACTTGTGGTTAAACCTACTGCCAGCGTATTGACGAGACTTTAGAGTCCCACAAAGAGGATTTCCCTGGTTTGGGCAAAACGTTGTAGAGGACGTATGGTTTTATAGCAGGGTTCGATCATATACGTGCACTTGTGCACAGATCATGATTGGACGGATAATACTAGTGGGCTTTGGTTTAAGCCGGATCCTAATATTATATTGTTGGATTATTTTCGTCTCGTTGTATTCATGTTCAGTTAGAATACGGATGCAGGTATTTATATACGGATGAAGTGTATTCTTATAATTCTATTACAAGTTCACTTTAAAAGTTGCCGTTTCTTTTGTGGATTAAACATTTAATTTAAATGTTTATTGTGTGGAAAGTGTGACTCAGTGTTTTAGCCTTTATTCTTGGTGCATGCACTTGTGACTCATGGTAATGAGTCACGGTGTCTTGATGTTTTTTGTTTTGGGTAAGATATTTGTGTGTGTGTGTTGTGAGATATTTTAGTGCGGTAAGCATGTGAGAGGAAGATCCAATTTTAGTGGGGATTTTCTTTTGTTTCTCACTTTCTCACAAAAGATCACACAACACTCACTTTCTTCACTTAGTCTTTCTTGAGTTCACGCTCTTCACTCCCATGGCATCTTCTTCAACCTCCACCCATACCCTCTCAGGTTCGGTATCTAATAACATTCGTTTAGAATCAATGTATTCTGGTAATACAGGGTGATAACTACCAACAGACTTGGCTGCAACACTTGCAGCATTTCCAACTCTTGAAACTTATCACCCGTTCTCAGTTCTCTACCTATCTGTAGCCCATGTAACAGATTACATATGTGGGATCCTGATCCGGTATCTCATACCCAGGACGTAAAGTATACTGAGAAACAGTTCTCGGTAATGAACACACCCGAAGAAGATGCATCAGCATTCACTTTCTACGTTTGGGTGGCACTGGAATTCTGGTAATCCCCAATTTCCTGCTCTGTCTTATAACATTTATAAGTTGGAGCGGGACCAATGTTCCCTAGCGCAGTATAACAAGCGGGTTCGATCAATACATCCGAATTATTATCTTGATTAAGGCATGACATAGTCGCAACCAGGAGAGAGAGTGAAGAAAACACTCAGCGTGCACTTTTACAAGATTAGATTGGTTATCAATTTGTCTAATCAGGATGGCTCCCACTGTTTTAGTAAATCTTCCTTCAAACCCTGAAAGGAAAGAGTAGCCGGGATTAATTACACCCTACAAGTTCGCCAATATTTCAGCCTGGCCAGTGCCGGTACTTTGAGGGAGGTTCCCCGTGCTTTCGCACGGACCTAATTAAAATAAACCTCGTTTTCCCAGGGGCGTAACCCCGTTAACACCTTTCTAGACACCTACTCGATCGGCTAATTGTAATGTGTAAAACTCTCCCAGGAGTAACTCTTACTCGCAGCGGGTATCGGGATCCAACTATCTCATAGAAGGTATGCAATCTCATTGCAAATTTCAACTCTTGAAATTCCCAATAATATTTTACCCCTAGCATCCTATGACCTTGATGAAAGCCAACAAACCATAGGCTACTAGTCAAGTTCAACACGTCATTTCCCGATTGAATTAAACCCATCCGCACGACCCTTGACGAAAGCCAACAAAACCGCACGACTACCCTAACTCAATCGCATCATATGCTTATACAGATAAGCATAAATAGCTACCGCACACTACGCCTTGACGAAAGCCAACAAACGTAGTACGAATACTATAAAGTACTTATCTGAAATGACGGAGGGCTACGACAGGTTTTTAAGAAAACCCTTTGCGTAATGAACTTGATATCGTTGTAGAATCGAGTGATTTTGAATGGAGTGTTTTTTAGACTTTTCTAGTTTTGCTAAAGAGGTCACTCCCGGTGAAGGGATCTCGGCTCTTTCCTTATCGAATAAGGTGCAGGATATTTCATAAATACCACTATGCAAAGCAAAAACTATAAAAACAATCAAAAGACAAACCGAGTATGCAGCATCTGCTAGTTTCGCTAAAGTGGTCACTCCTGGTGAAGGGATCTCGGCTCTTTCCTTATCGAATAAGGTGCTGGATGTTCTACAAGGAACACCGCTATGCAAAGCAAGAACTAGAGCTGCCAGTTTTTAAACAAGTTTCTACAACATCTTTAGGTTTTTTTAGTTTCATTAATCTTATTAATGAAGTCCCATTTTATTATGCTTCACAAGCATCACATTTGAAATGAAATCTGCAATATAACATATATCTCATATATATAATATAAACATTCGTCTCAGGCAGTAATATGATCTCATCACAGAACATTGCAGCAGAAGAACATATATGAAATATTGGATATACTAGGAGATCCGTGTTTTAATACGAGCCTGTATAAAGCACGGATTCCACGGTCGCGATGAATAACCAAACCCACATCCCTAGACCCCTACAAGAGCGGCAAGCAACACTGCCAATTCTAGGGTTAGGAGACCCGGTCTCGACTCCTCGAGATGGTCTCCCACTGGACCCTGGAACCCGGTTACTTGTGCTCCCCTCCTTGGGTCTACCTAATGCGGAAAAGTAAATAATATACAATGGTGACATCATCCTCAGCCCGGAAGTGCCCCAATAAAAGAATATTACATACAATGAATTTTACATGAATGAAAAAGAAAAAATCTCATCTCACATAAAACCCCCGGCTATTCAGAACACGACGATCCAATATAACATATCATAGCAACACATAATATCGCATATCATCAACGTAAGTAAATATGTGTATCCCAATTTTCGTTGGTGTATAGCAACGAAACCGGTGATACACCACATATTACAGTTACGGTCGCAGAAAAGAAAGTGTAAAACTACAACAGTTGGAATCCGCAACCTTCTTAGACATCGCATGCCTAACCAAATGAATTCCTTAGATATCTCATGCCTAACAATTATAAACCCCGCATTTTAGTCTTATTATCGAAAACTCTTTTCAATATCAAGTCGGGCATTTCAACAAGATTCCCGACATCCTGATCGAATGCTCGTCGCAAACTTTAGTAGACGGCCGCACCCCCGGATGCCGTCGACGAAGTGCACTAAGGCGGAACACCGCTGCCGCGAGCACCCGGACGGATGCTTTTGGCGACGGGGATCTCCTACAGTCACTTGGTCGGGGCTATGGGGCGTGGCTGTCTATTAAGTTTACCCGGCGAGTATCCGCGTACACTACGTGATTGCGACGGACTTTTGATCGCATCAAAATCCCGTGGCAACCGATCATCTGAAACTGAACTGCTAGATTTATAACATTCAAATTAGTTATCTCATAACTACTTGTGGATTCCAAATATTGTATCGCATTCCAGATAAATAGACAATGTTAAACATTCCGATCGAATAATCAAACACCCAAGTTTTCCGAAATAATTCTCAACACTTGAAATTAGTTTAAAAACATCCATCACATGCCACAGTACCAATAGTCCACCCGTAGAAGGGTCAAACCAACGCCACACATGTGGCAACGCCGTACTGCACCAAACCCTAAAGTTTAGAGACGGTTCAGACGGTCACATAATCGAGTTAAGCTTTGTGTTCTTCTAGAGGGTCCACCGCGTTACTTGCACGACTAAGAACGTTCTTAAACTACGGAAAAATCCAACACTTGGAAATTTTCCGGCAGGGAAAAAAGTGAGTTATTGATATCCGTTTGAAATTTTTAACACGTTCTAAAATTACCCG
Source organism: Agapanthus africanus (assembly GCA_030015575.1). Classification (NCBI taxonomy): domain Eukaryota; kingdom Viridiplantae; phylum Streptophyta; class Magnoliopsida; order Asparagales; family Amaryllidaceae; genus Agapanthus; species Agapanthus africanus. The sequence continues at coordinate 477,011,063 of JASDDO010000019.1, read as the reverse complement.
AAAAAACATAAACGAAGTTAAACTATCCGACAGATTTCCCAATACAACCCAGAAAACTCAACACTTGAGTAGAATAAAAATTCCCAGAACAATCAGGAAATCTGTATGGATATTACTGTGTAAAATACAAACCCTAATGTAACTGTATGGTCGCAGAACCGCCGCGCAAGCAAGGGTATTGCCGCAGTTCTGCGGCGCAATAATGGTATTTTGGGTTCGTTTTGCACAGTAATCCATCAAATCACCTGCTGAATTTTCTGAGCATTTTTAATATGAAAATGTCAAATTTTGAATTTTTTTCCAGAAACTAGGGTTTTAGGGTATTCGGAGTTTGATCGGACTTTAAACTCCGTTTAGACTTCGCCTAAAGCTCTAGCTTGACTTTGATACCACTGTAGGGTTACTAGACACTGTCATAAGGGTCTATAAGGCATCAACCATGCCCGATTTAAATTTTAGACATGCCGAACAACCCTAACCAAGATCTTAGACTAGAGATTAGGCGAAACAAAGCAAGTAAACAACTTTACTTCTAAGAGTTTGGGATTACAACCTTTGTAGTCCGGTCCTTCGCTTCATAAGCTCCGTGTTGTGGTCCCTTCGCTGCGATCATCAAGTTCCCGGACTCTAGAGAGGCTCCACGAAGAGAAAGATGCAAGCTTGCTTCCGATCTTCGATAACTAAGATAATCTACCTTGAAGTTTCTTTAACACAAGCTCTCACTCACTAAATGAAGTGAACACCATAATCTAATTGGCAAGAATAGAATAGGATGATGAAGTAGGAATTTAGCTCTCATTTATTTTCTTAATCTCACTCATTTTCATCACAAAGAAAAAAGCTAGAGAGCTTTTCACCAAGGAAAAAGGAAGAAGAAGAAGCAATCTCTTTGTGATGAATGATGAAACTCTAGTGAGGTTAGAAATGCAACCATGGATTAAGTATGAAGACTTAACCCATGTAGAGAAACAACTATGGTTAAAGGGTTGGGTTGGATTAAAGAAATATCACAAAATATCCAAGTCAAAGTCAAAGCTTCAAGAAGCTTCTTAAAAGCTTCATCCAAGCTTAATCCTAATCCAAACCTTAACCACATTTAAACTCCACAAAACATATTGCATTTATAACCATAACATGTTACAATATTATATATCACATATACAATATTTATTGTAACAAAATAAAATAATACAATTAACATATATCACATATATATCAATGTATTACCCGAGTGAGAAAAAGAATCTTTTAGTGAGCTTATATTAGTTAATGTAATTTAATATATCAAATATATAATATACATTAAATTATCGAATCAACGCTTGATCCGATAATACGGTTATTTCACAAATAACCGACTAATATAATCTGTATCAGTTCATCGAATCAACACTTGATCCGATGACCCGGCTATATCACATATACCCGGCCGATATCTCATATCGCGAGAATCTAATACGATATCACATACACGTATTTTTCTCGGTCCCGCACATATCATATATGTGCTCCTACTCCGTTTTGCCTGAGCCAAGAAACCTCTGTGTAGGACTCTAAAGAATCGTCAATACGCCGGCAGTAGGTGATGATCATATCAAACAGCCACAAGCTGCAAGCGGTCAGCTAAACGTAACAGCCACCCAGGTATTGAGCGATCAGAAGATCAACAAGCAAACCTGTACATTCTCCTGCGAATCCAATCAGTAACACTCCCGTACAGTCCGGTCTCTTCGTCTCATATGTCGCATATCTCGCCTAGGGGTGGTAAACTTCAGACCCCAGTAGCTTGATAAGTCGTGTCGATATGAGGTCTATAATAGTTCGAGAAACTACAGATAACACTTACCAGTAAATCTCAGCAACCCTGGCCAGGGATTTCCAGTTATAGCCAATCGAACACAGCACAACATCAACTCCCTATTCCGGGAGAGACGAATCCCCTCCTATCGCTCATTGCCTCCATGTGATTCGGGTGTTGGATATAGTGCCCTCAGAGTCAATTATTGGATCACAGGCACGTGATTGCAATGATTGAGGGAGGACCTATGACGGTAGGACAGTCTTACTCGAGATGATAGTATGCTATCTGGTTTATCTTTATCATCGTGTACTTCTTTAGGTGACCTTACGAGTCGCTATTCCACGTTGATAGAGCCCCTAGGATTCTTGCTTGACTACCAGCAGTATGAGGGCGATCATATACGTGAGAGCTGGAGTCTATAAGCACATCCTTAAAAGGTCCCTAGTCGTGGGAGTTTCGAGATAGGGCATCGATACTCCAGAGTAGACTAGTGTATACAGTCGAGACCCCGACGAGGGGCGGTGGCCGGTCTCACAATCCACTGGTGTCAGTTGGTTCACCTAAGATGTATACAGGTGCTCATTGGGTTATGAGTACACCGGACAGGTCTCGCCGGGAACATGCTAGTTGGTCTTATACCTGACGTCAGATAGCAGTTCCTTGGTGACATGTGTACAGGTTAGTTCATCGACCTGAGGATCGTCATTTGTCTCGTGTGAGTTCCCACTGTACTTTGATTACTACCCTACCACGCGCAAAGGAGACGTGCAAATAGGTTTTAGTTGGGTACAGTCCCGAGCCACATGGAGGCAGTGAGCGGATCTTCGGAGGTTCGTCTCTCCCGGTATTGGGGGTAAGGTCGCGCTGTGTCTAAGATAGCCAGAACATGAAAAGTCCTTGGCCAAGGTAGGAGATTTACTGGTAGGTATTCCAGTAGTATCTCAGGGTGTTCTGGGCTGATCTCTGACACGACTTGTACCGCTTTTGGGGTCTGACTTTTACCAACCCCCTAGGCCCGCCATGCGATGCTCATAGACGAACGGACCGGACTGTACGGATATTGTCACTGATAGGCTCAGTAGGGTGTCACGATGAGTTCGCTCATCGACGTCTCTTTTGGTCAATACCTGGTAGCCCGTCACGTATTGGCTTATACCTCTGACGTGCTAGTGTTTAAATCCACAACCAAGGTGTTGACGAGTCTTTAGAGTCCCCCACATACAGTTGCTCAAGTTTTCGGGTGAAACGCTGTAGAGGCCGTATGGAGATATGGCAAGGTTCGATCAGATACGTGCGGTATTGCACGGATCGTGATCGGACGGATTTTACTAGCCGGCTTTGGCTTAAGCCGGATCCTAGTATTAGATAGTGTAGATTTTGTCTCTTTGCATTTGTGTTCAGTGGGAATACAAATGCGGGCATGTATATGCAGTAGTGGGGTTTTCCTGTAATTTATTACGGGATCAGTTTTCTGAAGTTGCCAGTTTGCATTCCGTTCCGGCCGGTTTTCCTTTGTTCCTTCGCGGCCGGAGTTTCGATGGAGAGGGTGTTATTTGCAGTTTGCAAATAACATTTTGTGGAGGGGTTTTCTTGCATATGATGGCTTCATGATTTGACTAGTATCATGAGATCCTTTTTCTTTCTTATCCTTTGCTTTTTGAGATTAGAAATGGATGTGAAGCTTGCTTTTGATGTGGTCACCACCCTTGTTCTCCTACACTCATCTCCCTTGATGTTTTTGTTCTTTCCTCCACCATTTTGATAAAAGGGGGGCCGGCCACAATTTGATGAGGGTGTGGGATTCATTTGGTAGTGATTTTCATCACCTCATTTCATATTTCCTTTGCTAGAAAAAAATGAGAACACCATCATTCTCCAAACTTCATTGATTCCTCCATCAAGGCAACTAAACCCCAAGAGACAAATTCTACACTAGCCTACAGCAAATCTTGGACGCGTCGGCTAGCCAACTTCACGCCCGAGTTGCCTCGGTCCAGAGGTGGGAGCCCGTAAAAGTATTCGGCTACGTGGTGCCCTTTCCGACGAGGACGTGACGGACGAAGTATCCGCGGGAGATCGGAGTAGAGACGAAGACCGAAGGACACGGATCGCTTGGTATATCTCTTCCCCCATCTTTATGTTTGCTAGTAGCTAGGTTAATGGCCCGATCCGGGTTAAAAGTGCGCGGTGGTGCCGGTTTGCTAGTTTGCAAAGTTTTTGTTTCCGCGTTTCCGGCGTCGGATCGACGGCCGGGGTGCCGCCGTGCACTTACATTGGTATCAGAGCCACGCCATTAACCATGCCTAGCTTTCTCTAGTATGTTTAGAACTCGATCGAACAAAAATCCCCAAAAACCGCATTTTCCAATACTTCATGTTTCTGTCGAAATTTTTTCATCTCTAAAAATTTTTCAGGTCGTTGCAGAAACATGTACAGAGAATTCTAAGAACACTAAAAAAATTTGGTGACCTGATTCGTCTATACGACCGCGGAACCGCGGCCATAACCCCACTTTGGCCGCGGTTCCGCCGCAGTAATATAGCTTCGTTACACCATTTTTTTTCCAGTGGGTCCTAGTCTGAGAAATGGGGTTTTTGGAACATTCTTTTTGGGCCCATATTTTCTGTAAGTGCTACAGTAATGATTTGGGGCCCACTTGGTATAATTTTGTTCGATCGGATATTTTAAACATGCTAGTTCACAGTATTTACATTATATCTGCGACCGTGAATGTCACTCGATCGGTAAATCCAGTCTATCTGCTATAGCCCTTTTAGACGGATTTGCGAACGTGACATTCACGTTGATGTTCTGTGTTGTGCTGTGATGTTGCGGATCGGTCGTGGGGGATAGCCTTATTGCAGTATTAGTACAGTTTTGTTTTATATGTACATTTGATATTGCGGGGCGAGCGTCTGACATGTGGACTGCCGTCACTGCCTGTTTGTATTATTCTTTTGGGGCACGACTAGGGTGCGGTCGATGTACCCGTTGTATGTATATTTTACTTTCTGTACTAGGATTAGCCCAAAGAGGGGTGCACGGATAGCCGGGTTCTAGAGGGTAACGAGCCCGCATCTCATGGCGTTGAGATGGAGGGGGCTTCACTCTAGAATTGGAGGGCTATTCACCGCACTCGTAGGGGGTACAGGTTGACCCAGGAAGGGTGCCCAAGTTACCGGATTCCGTGAAGTGCTGGGTGGTCCATTCACGTTGCTGAAGGGGGCTGCCTCGCTTCAGGTTTTGGCGGGAAACTTGCCGCGCCCGTAGGGGTCTAGGATTTTCATTGCACAGGCTATCCACACGACCAGGGGAACGTCGGGTTTCAGTAGCGGCTCTATGAAACCCGGGGATCCCAGATATCTGTATTGTTCTGTGATGCTATACATTTCAGTGATGTTGCATTTTATCACGCCTTGAGTGAAATATTATATATTGATATATATACTAGTAGATGTTGTAATGTTTTGCATCCGTGCTAGTCCAGTCCCCGCTCTGTCGTTAGTTAGCTAACCTAACGGGTCATGACAGGACCCAGTGGCGAATGCGGATGGCATATACGTACATCATTATTTTCGTTCTTTTGTGGTGTGATCAATTGGTGGGACTGCGTTGATTCGGATCAATGCAAGCTAAACAAACCTATTCTGATGTTCTTGGAACAATTTTTCAAAAAGCTGTTATTGCAAGGGCGTTCTCTTTTGTTTTGCATAGTGGTATTCAGTTGGAATATCCTGCTCCTCAGTCGACGAGGCAAGGGCCGAGATCCCTTCACCGGGAGTGACCCCTTGGACAGAAGTTTGCGTTAGGCCAATAACTTCACTATAGCCGATTACTTTTGCTTTGCATCGTGGTATTCAGTTGGAATATCCTGCACCTCATTCCACGGGGAAAGAGCCGAGATCCCTTCACCGGGAGTGACCTCTTTAGCAAAGGTTTTCATTACTATATTTTTCTAAAAAGCTATCTGTTCCTTCAACGATATCAAGTTCATTACGTTAAAGGTTTTCGCCAGAAACCATTCGTAGCCCTCCGTCGTTTCATATGGATAGTCAATAGTATTCAAGCTGTGTTTGTTGGCCAAAGTCAAGGCACAGTGTTTGGTAGCTGTTGGTTATTCATATGCAGCATAGATAGATGCGTTGGTTTGGGACAGTCGTATAGCCTTGTTGGCCAAAGTCAAGGGCTTGTGCGGGCGAGTTCAAATTAACCTGGAGAACGACGGGTAGAACTTGACATGTGACTTATGATTTGTTGGCCAAAGTCAAGGTCATAAGAGAATGGGGCAAAAATCACATCGGGGGTTTCAAAAGAACTGAAACTTGCCAGATATGCGCATACCTTCTGGAGTGTGATAACGTGAGCGGATTCCGTCACGTTATCATGCGATGATAGTTGGATCCCGATTCCCACTGATGAGTTGGTTTACTCCTCGGGTGATCCCGGCTAATTCTTCTTTCAGGTTTGGGGAAGAATTTGACGTTACAGTGGGAGGTTTCCAGATTAGATAAAGTGATAACCATTCTGATCTAGGTTAGAGTGCACACTGAGTGTTTTTTTTCTCTCTCTCTTTGGCAGCGACCATTGACCCGACCCTAGACTATGACTCAGAGACCAAAATTAACCGAACCTTCTTAACACTGGCTTTTGGATTGTCAGAGTTGCAAACCTCATTGCCACTCCTACTTTTACCCTTTTCTCCAGGACACCCCGTATTACTACGAACGTCCACTTCCATTGGACAAAACCATCGTATGGTTATATACGAACTCGAAGGAATTCGAGGATGGTTTCTGGTTCTGGAGAAAACGAATAGGACTATTCAGTTGTCTTTTCCTTTCACCTTCTCTCATTGCGAGTACTCCTTGGTTTAGGAGATAGTACACCTATTACGCAAATTGGATAGTCTTCTTCCAAACCATAGGCAGGTGCCGACCGGTAAGGAATGAAGAAAACCAGTTAGCCTAAACGGTGTACAGAAGGTATTAAGTAAAGACATAACAAGGGATTAGTAAGAGGGCAAAGTAAATTGCGACTGCTATTCACGACCAAACCAAGTATTTTTTCGCCAATCCTAAATCACCTTTGTATTTATCCAGGACACTCCGTATCACTACGAAGATCCTAAGTTTATTGGATAATCCATCGTATGGTTATATACGAACTCGAAAGGAACTTGTTCCAGTTCGGGGATGGATCCTGGTTCGGGAGAAATAGGAATAAGGTTTATTCGGTTGTCTTTTATCTTCACCTTCTCTCGCATTGCGAGTGCTCCTGGGATTAGGACAGTACACCCATTATGCTTATTGGATAGTCTTCTTCCAAACCATAGGCTGGTGCCGAACGGTAGGGAAGGAAGAAAACCATTAGGCCTAAAGGGGTGTGCAGAAGGTAATGACTAAAGACATATAAAGGGATTTGGAGAGGTGGCAAAGAATTATACGGTGACAGTCGTGAATCTGGATAATGGAAGAGGCATTACTAGGAATACTAGGATACCCCATCGAAATATTTTAATGTTTCAGTTTCACTGTGTACTGTTAAAAGAAAACTGATTTCCTAACTAAACACTTGCTCCAGGGTATGTATTTACCAGATATGATTCTCACATCCGTATGGTTTTACAAATAATGAGTGGGAGTGAGTTGTTGGGAATTTGGTGATCATCCTCATTATATCGGGATTCGTTGTAATCGGTGATATTTGAGAAGTCGCTTGGGTTGTTTGCCGGACGGCAAATATTTGGTTTTGAATATCCGCTGTTGTGCACCAATTTCAAATTGATATATTTATACGTCTATTTTTATAGAGTGAGATATACCTTTTTGAAATTATGTCTATGACATTTACCTATATCAGTGGATGGTTAGGTAAGGAGTATTGAACAACGGTGTAATTCTTCTTAACCATAAGTACAGTTTTCAACCTGCGACACACAGTGAATGAGTTATCAGACTCAAGGGACTTATACAGAGTATTGTATGTTGTCCAGGGTCCATCAAGACAGAGGGGTTGGTCCTCATACTATATTCGGTTTACTTATGACTTCTCTAGTTTTTAGACAGGTGTTTCATGGAAGCACAGGGTCCAAGTTTTGAGAAGTTATAGGTATTTGGATAAAGTAGAGAACCAGGTGTTGCAAGTATTGGGATTCTTCAAGTTGATCGAAGATGTAGATACTTGAGTATGGTATTCAGTTGATAGTAGTGATTAAGAGAACTTTCTTCTCTTTCAGGTTACTCATAATTAGAAGCATTCCTAAGTTGAGTAACGCTGATCGGCCTCCTTCCATTTACTTGACATGCACTGGAGACAGCTGCATGATTTGAATCTGGTTCAATTAAATCAGTGCCTCTGTTTCTATATTGGATATAGAACAGTTCATATCTTAATGATGTTAAGGTACGGGGAGTTGTCCGGCTTATGCTTAAAACCAGACTCTGGATAAATCAAGGCACGTTTCTGTAATGGCTGTTTGTGGGTTGACCCAGGCTATGACGAAGGTTGACTTTCTACCATCTGGAAGATCAATAGTGATATTGTTCTAGACTCGCCACGGTTTTAAATAAAATGGATTTTTTTCAGAAAACAGTAGTGGGAGTATGGTAGAACTGGAAGTGATTCCAGAACCACAAACGATTACTGAAGATTTGATAGGAATATAAAGATTCAATCTGGTTTGACATTCTTTTGGCCACTCCGCAGATAAGATGGGTAACCTCAGGCACCCAAGAGGTACTCCGGTAGCCTCAAGGACGGTGACAGGGAGGTTCTTGTTTACCCAGACTTGCCATTGCTGTTGTTCCAGACCGTGAGACCCGGCAGGAGGATGAGTATAGCATCGTTCTAAACTAGCTTTAGAAGTGTACGTCTATATGACTCTGCCAGAGGGTTGTCGTAGTCAGTGGGAGCGGCGGAAGCATTGGTGGACAAGTGGCTTGTGTCTATTTATAGACTAAAGCAGATGTAGCGGAGATAGATCATCTATTTCTGATGTGACAGTCATAGGTTTGACTTCATCAGAATAGGGGATGGATCTGTTAAGAAGGTAGTAGGGTATGATGTCCTGGTATTTGGATGACATACACAGAGTAGGAAGTGACATTCCTATACTACGATCCGTTATACTTTGGTCGTCACACAGTGGTTTCTCCACATTGGACTTGGACATTATATCAGACATACTGGTTACTAGATCTATGGTTTTAAATCTAGATTTGGGTGGTTTCCCAATTAAGGGTACTTAGACAGCATTCTAAGAGTATTTAGAATGGACGACTCCTGGCACGGTGGTGTACCTGCAGGTGGTGGAGTCACCCTCTCTAAAGGTGTCTTACAGACTAAAGAGGAGAGGGATGTGCATGATTGGCAGATCACTTGCTTAGGCAATTGAATCAATCATGAGATGTCAAGTACCACACCAGATGTTGTTCTTGCAGTAGATGCAATAAGTTGATATTAATCCAATCCTGGAGAAACAGTCGGAAGCAGTTTTAGAACATAAGTGGATGTTCTAGGGATATGATAACGACAGCCTCATTCTGGAGATGGTTATCATTCCAGGCTTCCAAGGTAACTTGGACGACAAGGAGGCTGTCAGAGTTATAGTTTTTCCTTCTGACGAGGGGCAGTATTTTGGATAGGTGGTCCAAGCAGATACTGAGGGAAGGCATGGCGCAGGATACTGATTAAGTTCAGTTGACGATACAGTCTAAGAAGTTTGGGTTTGGAGTTCATTTATGAGCTAGGTCCCATCAGACATCCAGACATTCTAAGACAGGTATTGCTAATTTCGGGAGATGGTTTTCTCCGCGAACTTGGGATAAAAAGAGACATAGAAAGAAACACCATAGCGGATCCACTCACTGAGGCTATTCCTCGAACGCAATAGTTTCACAAACGAGCTTTGTGAGACTGACTAGTAGAGGAGTTGGGTGTTCGGTATCACACGGGCTGTGAGTATGCGACATCGCAATAATTAGCCTTGAGTGCAAGTGGAAGATTGTTGGATATAGTGCCCTCAAAGTCAATTATTGGATCACAGGCACGTGATTGCAATGATTGAGAGAGGACCTATGCCGGTAGGACAGTCTTACTCGAGATGATAGTATGTTATCTGGTTTATCTTTATTATCGTGTACTGCTTTAGGTGACCTTACGAGTCGCTATTACACGTTAATAGAACCCCTAGGATTCTTGCTTGACTACCAGCAGTATGAGGGCGATCATATACGTGAGAGCTAGAGTCTATAAGCACATCCTTAAAAGGTCCCTAGTCGTGGGAGTTTCGAGATAGGGCATCGATACTTCAGAGTAGACTAGTGTATACAGTCGAGACCCCGACGAGGGGCGGTGGCCGGTCTCACAAGCCACTGGTGTCAGTTGGTTCACCTAAGATGAATACAGGTGCTTATTGGGTTATGAGTACACCGGACAGGACTCGCCGGGAACATGCTAGTTGGTCTTATACCTGACGTCAAATAGCAGTTCCCTGGTGACATGTGTACAGGTTAGTTCATCGACCTGAGGATCGTCATTTGTCTCGTGTGAGTTCCCACTGTACTTTGATTACTACCCTACCACGCTATGTTAGTTATATGTATGCCCTAGAGGCCATTACTGTACATTGGATGTATATTGTATTGGATGCTGGGACATATATAGGGAGGACTTTCTTGCTCGACATGATAGTATGCTATCTGGTTACCCTTTACCTTAACGTGTACACTGATTGTCTCTCTGTTACATGTTGGTAAATCCCTTAGGATGTGTACTTGACTACCTGGACTATGATGCGGATCATACTAGTGGGGACATGGTAGTCCATAAGTACATCCTTGAAAGTCCCTAGTCGTGGGTGTATCGAGATGGGGCATCGATATACCAGAGTAGACTAGCGTGTACCTTCTCGACCCATACAGATGGGCGATGGATGATCCCATATCCATTGGTGTTTGACATCAGAGATGATATACGGGTGCTCAGTAGAGACTGGGTACACTGGACGGACTCGCCGAGAACTCCCAGTTGGTATTATACCTCACGTCAGATGGCAGTTCTCTGGTGACACTGGTACAGAATAGTCTGTTGACCCGAGATCATCATAGAGTCTTGTGTGGTTCCCACTGTGCTTTGATTTCCATCTTACCACGTCCAAGAGGGCGTGCAAAACGGTGGTTTTTGGGTACAGTCCCGAATCACATGGAGGCAATGAGCGATAGGAGGGGATTCGTCTCTCCCGGTATAGGGGGTTGATGTTGCGCTGTGTTCGATTGGCTATAACAGGAAATCCCTGGCCAGGGTTGCTGAGATTTACTGGTAAGTGTTACCAGTAGTTTCTCGAATTGTTATAGACCTCATATCGACACGACTTATCGAGCTACTGGGGTCTGACGTTTACCACCCCTAGGCAAGATATGCGACATATCAGACGATCAGACCGGACTGTACGGTAGTGTTACTGGTTGGATTCACTGGAGTGTGAGCGGGCTTGCTCGTCGATCTTCAGATCGCTCAATACCCGGGTGGCCGTTACGTTTAGCAGACCGCTTGCGGCTTGTGGATGCTTGATATGATCATCATCTGCTACCGGCGTATTGACGAGTCTTTAGAATCCTACACAGAGGTTTCCTGGCTCAAGCAAAACGAAATAGGAGCGCGTATGAGATATGTGCGGGACCGAGAATGATACCAGTATGTGATACTGTATTTGATTCTCGCGATGTGACATTGATCGGTTATATGCGATATAGCCGGGTTATCGGATCAAGTGTTGATTCGATAAGTTGTTACTAATGATACTAGTCGGTTATATGCGATATGACCGGATCGTTAAATCAAGTGTTGATTTAATGATTTGATGCATAATTATATATTTGATATATTACTTTGCATTAACTAGTATCGGTTCACTTTAAATGGATTTTCTCGCTCGGGTGTGTGCACTGCATATGCGATATGATTTTGTGCACATGCTTGTATCATGTTTGATGATACATGCCTTTTTAATTAAGTGTATAGAATTAAACCTTGGTTAATGGAATGGTTAGGGTTTGCTATTTGCTTATTCATTTTATTCATTTATTTATTTATCTTTTTCTTATTGGAAAAAGGAAATGAAATGATAAAATGGTGGCATTTCTTTTATACATTCATGAAGCTTCATGATTGCTTTGACTTGATGACCATTTTGTTTTTAGCTTATCCCTAACCATTGCATCAAACCATGATTAGTTCTCTACACTTAACTATGGTCAAGTTATGATAAGAATTGATTTTTCTTTTCTTTTTTAATTTAAAAAACTTATCATATCATTTCTTCTTCTTCTTCCTTGAACCAAAGAAGAAACGTTGACTTCATCAATGGTGATTGATGAATTAGAGTGAGAAATCCAAAACTAAAGTCTACCCACTTCCTATTTCTTCATCCTCTATCTCTTGCCAAGTAGTAGAGTGTGTTTCCTTCACAAGTTATCATGGCTTGGTGAAGGTGGAGCTCGATCTAGTGATGCTTCGACGTAGATCATCTTCGGCACGTCGTCGACGACCTAGCCCGTCCATTCTCCGACGAAGCCGACACTAGAGCCCGGATTTGATTTGGACAGCGGAGAAGACCTCATCTCGGAGCCGTGGAGGTGGAGGACCGGATCTACAAAGGTTGTATTTCCGTATCTCTTAGTTAAGTGTTAACTAGTTTACTTTTTCGCCTAAACTTCTAGCCGACGATCCGTAGTCGGGTTTCTCGGCACCGTTAAAATTTGAAATTGGCATGTTCGATGCCTTGTGAGACCTCTATAGGGTGCCTAGGAACCTTTCAGTGGTATCAAAGCCTAGCTAGAGCCTTAGGCGATCGGTAGACGAAGTTAGAGATCCGATCGAACCGCGAAACCCCAAGCAAAATCGCTCTCTGTACATTTTTCAAAACTGTTGAATTTTGTGAATTAAAAATATGCAGAAAAATAAGCAGGAAAAACTAAGAATTACTGTGAAGTTTGGTTGACTAATTCAATAATTGGAGCGCTGAACCGCGGCCAAAACAGGGTTTTGGCGGGGCTTCCGCGTCCCAAATTTGGACTTAGTCCCTCAAATTTCATATATTTATTCTTAGGTCCTTTCTTGGCATTTTTTTATGCGAATTTTTTAATTCCCCTCAGGTGTTGAGTTTTCTAGGGTTTTATTGGGGATTCGTTAATTTGATCAGATAATTTAACTTTGTTTATGTTTTTCCGGATATTTTAGAAACTGTTAAAAAGTTCGACTGGATATAAATACCCAATTTTTCCCCTGCCGGAAAATTTCCAAGTGTTGGATTTTTCCGTGGTTTAAAGACGTTCTAAGTAGTGCAAGTAACGTGATGGTCCCTCTAGAAGATAACAAACCTTAACTCGATTATGTGACCGTCTTGAACTGCCCTTTGAACCTTAGGGTTTGGGGCAGTACGGCGTGCCACATGTGAGGCGTTGGCTTGACCCTTCTACGGCTGGACCGTTGGTACTGAGGCACGAACTGAATGTTTTTAGACTTGTTTCATGTGTTGATCTGTTTCGGGAAAACTTGGGTGTTCGATTGTTCGATCGGAAAGTTTAACATTTTCTATTTATCCGGAATGGGATACAATAATTGGAATTCACAAGTAGTTATCAGATAACTGAATGAATGTTATAAACATAGCAGTTTAGTCTCTCTTGATCGGTTGCTAAGGAATTTTGATGCGATCAAAAGTCCGTTGCAATCACGTAGCGTACGCGGATACTCGCCGAGTAAACTTAATAGACAGCCTCACCCCATAGTCTCGACCAAGTGACTGTAGGAGAACCCCGTCGCCGAAAGCATCCATTTGGGTGCTCGCGGCAGCGGTGTTCCGCCTTGGTGCACTTCGTCGACGGCGTCAGGGGTGCGGCCGCCTACTGAAGTTTGCGACGAGCATGCGATCAGGATGTCGGGAATCTTGTTGAATTGCCCGACTTGATATTGAAAAATGTTTTCGATCTTGAGACTAAAATGCGGGGTTTATAAATGTTAGGCATGCTATGTCTAAGTAATTCATTTGGTCAGGCATGCGATGTCTGAGGTGGTTGCGGATTCCAACTGTTGTAGTTTTACACTTTCTTTTCTGTGACCGTAAGTGTAATATGTGATATTGCCGGTTTCGTTGCTATATGTCAATGACAATTGGGATGCGCATATTTACTTACGTAGATGACATGTGATGTTATGTGTTGCTGGATATGTTATATTGGATCGTCGTGTTTGAATAGCCGGGAGTTTTTATGTGAGATGAGTATTTTTCATTTTCATTCATGTAAAAACTTGTAAGTAATATTCTTTTATTGGGGCACTTCCAGGTTGCGGAAGTTGTCACCGTTTGTATATTATTTACTTTTCCGCACTAGGATAGACCCAAGGAGGAGGGCACAAGTAACCGGGTTCTGGAGTCCAGTGGGAGACCAACTCGAGGAGTCGAGTCCGGGTCTCCTAACTCTAGAATTGGTAGGGTTGCTTGCCGCTCTCGTAGGGGTCTAGGGGTGTGGGTTTGGCTATTCATCGCGACCGTGGAATCCGTGTTTTATACTGGCTCGTATTGAAAACACGGACATCCTAGTATATCCAATATTTCATATGTTTCTTCTGCCGCGATATCTGTGATGTGATCATGTGATGTTCTGTGATAGATACAGTATATAGTATATATGATATATTATATAGGCGTTACTTATGTTTTACACCCGCGCTAGCCCTGCCCCGCTCTGCCGTTAGTTACCTAACCTAACGGTGCACGAGGGGACATCGAGGCGAATGCGGATGGCATAAGTGTACGTCGTATTTTTCTGTGATGTTTAGGTACTTATATGATGGGACTTCATTAATGTGATTAATGAAAATAAAAGAAACCTAAGATGTTGTGGAATCGAATTTCAAAATAAAACAGGTAGCTACAGTTCTTGCTTTGCACAGAGGTATATGTGATATATCCTGCACCTTATTCGATGAGGAAAGGACCGAGATCCCTTCACCGGGAGTGACTCCTTTAGCAATAACTGGCAGATGCTACACACTCGGTTTGTCTTTTGATTGCTTTTAAGAGTTTTTGCTTTGCACAGTGATATATATGATATATCCCGCACCTCATTCGACGAGGAAAGGACCGACGATCCCTTCACCGGGAGTGACTCCTTTAGCAAAACTAGAAAAGCTTCAAAAACACTCCATTTTTAAAATTCATTCGATCCTACAACGATATCAAGTTCATTACGCAATAGTTTTTCAGAAAAACCTGTCGTAGCCCTCCGTCATTTCAGATAAATCCTGTTTAGTATTCGTGCTGCGTTTGTTGACCTTGTCAAGGCGCAGTGTGCGGTAGCTAACCAGTATTTATCTGTTTATGCATATGATGCAGATTGGGTTAGGGTAGTCGTGCGGCCTTGTTGACCTTGTCAAGGGTCGTGCGGGTGGGTTTGATTCAATCAAGAAATGACGGGTTGAACTTGACTTGCGGTCTATGGTTTGTTGACCTTGTCAAGGTCATAGATCGTTCGGGGCAAAATATTATCGGGAATTTCAAGTGTTGAAATTTGCAATGAGATTGCATACCTTCTATGAGATAGTTGGATCCCGATACCCGCTGCGAGTAATTGTTACTCCTGGGAGAGTTTTATACATTACAATTAGCCGATCAAGTAGGTGTCTAGAAAGGTGTTAACGAGGTTACGCCTCTGGGAAAACGAGGTTTACATTAATTAGGTTCGTGCGAAAGCACGGGGGACCTCCCTCAAAGTACCGACACTGGCCTGGCTGAAAGATTGGCGAACTTGTAGTGTGTAATTAATCCCGGCTAGTCTTTCCTTTTAGGGTTTGAAGGAAGATTTGACAAAAAGCAGTGGGAGCCATCCTGATTAGATAAAATAATAACCAATCTATTCTTGCAAGAGCGCACGCTGAGTGTTTTCTTCTCTCTCTCTCCAGGTAGCGACCATATCATGCCTTAATGAAGATAATAATACGGAATATTGACCGAACCCGCTTGTTATACTGAGCTGGGGAACGTTGGTCCCGCTCCAACTTATAATTGTTATAAGACAGAGCAGGAAATAGGGGATTACCAGAATTCCCGTGCCGCCCAAACGAAGAGAGTGCATGCTGATGCATCATCTTCGGGTGTGTTCATTACAGAGAACTGTTTCTCAGTATCCTTTACGTCCTGGGTATGTGATACCAGATCAGGATCCCAGATATGTAATCTGTTACATAGGGCTACAGAAAGGTAGAGAACTGAGAACGGGTGATAAGTTTCATGAGACAGAAAACGGGGCAAGTGTTGCAGCCAAGTCTGTTGGTCACTGTCACCCTGTATTACCAATACATTGATTCTGAACGAATGTTATTAGATACCGAACCTGAGATACCAAATCATATCACTCTCTTTGGTAGAAAAGAAAGGATATAATTTTGTATTGATGGATAATGTTTTGAACATTTCCTATATCAAAAGTTGATCGGTTCAGGCACGTTATCTAAAAGCATTGATGTTCTAAATCAAACTAGAGTTCATAGTATACGGAACACACACAAAAGGAAGAGTTCAGAAATGAACGATTCCTTCTTGAGGTATTGTAGACTAGGTCAGATCAATGTGACCCGACTAGCTAGAGTTACATAAAGATGCATATTTAAATTAGTTTGAATTTACATCTTGTGAAACTCGCCAGTCATGTCACAAAGATAAGATGACCATAGCTCCGTTTACTGGAAACAGAGAAAGAGTTAATGAACTCTTGGGATGATACATGTTGATGTATGTAGGTCCCCTGTCTACACATACCAGGACTGGTTCTTTATACTTCATTATATTCTCTGATAATCTCTCAAGATTCAGACATATGTTCCTGTTGAAACACAAGTCAGAACCTTTTGAGATATTCACAGAATATAAGTTAGAAGTAGAGAACCAGAATACGGGTATAAGTATTATGTCCTATGATGAGATCAGGGAGGAGAATACTTGTGCACGGAAATCCTGGATTATTCTAAAGGAGAATGAGATTCTCTCTCAGCATTATTCCTCCGTATACACCATACCACGATGGTATATCGGGACGGAGCAGATACACCCTATTTGATATGGTGTGCTCTATGATAAGTACTACTGAGTTACCTATTTCCTTTTGGGAGTTATGCACTTGAGAAGCTGCATACCTATTGAATAGGGTTCAAATCAAATCAGTTGCCTACCGTTTCATATGTGATATGGTATGGGAAGAGCCCATGTCTTAAGCCAGTTAAGATTTGGGGTTGTCCGGCCTATGTCTAAAAGAAAAATCCGGACAAGCTCGAGGCAAGGTCTGTTATGTAGAACTGGAAATGTTCCAGCTATACAAACTACAGCAGATGATTTGGTAGAACCAAAGGATTTAGTAGATTCCAACGAACCTCAGCCTCTCCGCCAATCTAGTAGGGTTCCTCACCCGCCTGAGAGATACTTCTATTTCTCTATGACAGTGGGAGCGAGGATTGCATCATGAGATGATGACCCAACTGGTTTCCAGCTGGCCATCAGGAGTATGACTCTGTAAGAATGGCTGGATGCTTAGTAATCTGAGATGGAATCCATGTACACCAACAAAGTATGGACTTTGGTTGCTATATCTGAAGGGTTAAATCCCCATCAGGAGCAAGTATATCTTGAGAAGATTACTTGGTGTACATCGAAAAGTTGAGACTTTCAAAGCTAGACTTGTGAAAAGTGTGCATCATTGACCAGGTGTGGAAAATGATGAAACCTTTTTCAAGTAGCTATGCTTAAGTCCATCCAGATCCTACTTGTCATGGCTACATACCATGACTACGATATCTGGTGGTTGGGTGTCATGACTGCTTTTCTAAATGATGTTTTAGAAGAGTGCGTCTATAAGTACACAGCCAGAGGGCTTCGTAGACAGTGGGAGCAGCGGAAACGTGTGCAAGATGCTTTATAGGATAAAGCAGGCATCGCGGAGTTGGAACATCTGTTTTGATGGATTAGTCAAAGAAGTTGACATCATCAAAATGGTAGATGAACCTTGTATAAACAAAAAGGATAGTAGGGAGTATGGTGACGATCCTCGTAGAGTACGTGGATGACATACTCTTGATAGGAAAGGAGTTTCCTATGCTACGCTCGATCAATCTCCGCTTATCACTATGATTCTCCATATAGGATCAAAATGATACCTCCTAAATCCTGAGTTTTGGATCTATGAGATAGATTTAAGTGGATGTTAGGATTCTCACTAGTTGTAGTGAGATGGTTTCAATCGATCCTGGAGAGAATCACTGGAAGGGTTCCAGGGTGATAAAGACGACTGAATGTCAGTCGCAGGCATTGTCTTTACCCTCAGTAAAGGGACGGTATGTTGGAAGAGTTCCAAGCTAGATACCGTGGCATACTAGATGATAAAGGCATGATACATCGCTACTTAAGATGCTACCAAAGAGGCTGTTTGGGTGTATAATGGTTCATGAGATGAACTACGTTCCTACCATTGTGAGACAATGGAGTTGTGGCTTATGCCGAGGAACGCCTGTCCCATCAGTGACCCAGACTTATTCTAAGGCAGTATCACTTGATCGTGGAGATGGTTGATCTCCAGGGTGATCGAGGTTAGGAGAGTAGACTCAGAGGACAACACGGCGGATCCACTCATGAAGGCCTGTTCCCAGAGAGAGACTTTTATGGGATGGTTGAGTATGAGATACTACAACCACTGCTACAGATGGCCCTAGTGCAAGTGGGAGATTGTTAGTTATATGTATGCCCTAGAGGCCATTACTGTACATTGGATGTATATTGTATTGGATGCTGGGACATATATAGGGAGGACTTTCTTGCTCGACATGATAGTATGCTATCTGGTTACCCTTTACCTTAACGTGTACACTGATTGTCTCTCTGTTACATGTTGGTAAATCCCTTAGGATGTGTACTTGACAACCTGGACTATGATGCGGATCATACTAGTGGGGACATGGTAATCCATAAGTACATCCTTGAAAGTCCCTAGTCGTGGGTGTATCCAGATGGGGCATCGATATACCAGAGTAGACTAGCGTGTACCTTCTCGACCCATACAAATGGGCGATGGATGATCCCATATCCATTGGTGTTTGACATCAGAGATGATATACGGGTGCTCAGTAGAGACTGGGTACACTGGACGGACTCGCCGAGAACTCCCAGATGGTATTATACCTCACGTCAGATGGCAGTTCTCTGGTGACACTGGTACAGAGTAGTCTGTTGACCCGAGATCGTCATAGAGTCATGTGTGGTTCACACTGTGCTTTGATTTCCATCTTACCACGTCCAAGAGGGCGTGCAAAACGGTGGTTTTTGGGTACAGTCCCAAATCACATGGAGGCAATGAGCGATAGGAGGGGATTCGTCTCTCCCGGTATAGGGGGTTGATATTGCGCTGTGTTCGATTGGCTATAACAGGAAATCCCTGGCCAGGGTTGCTGAGATTTACTGGTAAGTGTTACCAGTAGTTTCTCGAATTGTTATAGACCTCATATCGACACGACTTATCGAGCTACTGGGGTCTGACGTTTACCACCCCTAGGCAAGATATGCGACATATCAGACGATCAGACCGAACTGTACGGTAGTGTTACTAGTTGGATTCACTAGAGTGTGAGCGGGCTTGCTCGTCGATCTTCAGATCGCTCAATACCCGGGTGGCCGTTACGTTTAGCAGACCGCTTGCGGCTTGTGGATGCTTGATATGATCATCATCTGCTGCCGGCGTATTGACGAGTCTTTAGAGTCCTACACAGAGGTTTCCTGGTTCAAGCAAAACGAAATAGGAGCGCGTATGAGATATGTGCGGAACCGAGAATGATACCAGTATGTGATACTGTATTTGATTCTCGCGATGTGACATTGATCGGTTATATGCGATATAGCCGGGTTATCGGATCAAGTGTTGATTCGATAAGTTGTTACTAATGATACTAGTCGGTTATATGCGATATGACCGGATCATTAAATCAAGTGTTGATTTAATGATTTGATGCGTAATTATATATTTGATATATTACTTTGCATTAACTAGTATCGGTTCACTTTAAATGGATTTTCTCGCTCGGGTGTGTGCATTGCATATGCGATATGATTTTGTGCACATGCTTGTATCATGTTTGATGATACATGCCTTTTTAATTAAGTGTATAGAATTAAACCTTGGTTAATGGAATGGTTAGGGTTTGCTATTTTCTTATTCATTTTATTCATTTATTTATTTATCTTTTTCTTATTGGAAAAAGGAAATGAAATGATAAAATGGTGGCATTTCTTTTATACATTCATGAAGCTTCATGATTGCTTTGACTTGATGACCATTTTGTTTTTAGCTTAACCATAACCATTGCATCAAACCATGATTAGTTCTCTACACTTAACTATGGTCAAGTTATGATAAGAATTGATTTTTCTTTTCTTTTTAAATTTAAAAAACTTATCATATCATTTCTTCTTCTTCTTCCTTGAACCAAAGAAGAAACCTTGACTTCATCAATGGTGATTGATGAATTAGAGTGAGAAATCCAAAACTAAAGTCTACCCACTTCCTATTTCTTCATCCTCTACCTCTTGCCAAGTAGTAGAGTGTGTTTCCTTCACAAGTTATCATGGCTTGGTGAAGGTGGAGCTCGATCTAGTGATGCTTCGACGTAGATCATCTTCGGCACGTCGTCGACGACCTAGCCCGTCCATTCTCCGACGAAGCCGACACTAGAGCCCGGATTTGATTTGGACAGCGGAGAGGACCTCATCTCGGAGCCGTGGAGGTGGAGGACCGGATCTACAAAGGTTGTATTTCCGTATCTCTTAGTTAAGTGTTAACTAGTTTACTTTTTCGCCTAAACTTCTAGCCGACGATCTGTAGTCGGGTTTCTCGGCACCGTTAAAATTTGAAATTGGCATGTTCGATGCCTTGTGAGACCTCTATAGGGTGCCTAGGAACCTTTCACGCTCAAAGGAGACGTGCAAACAGGTTTTAGTTGGGTACAGTCCCGAGCCACATGAAGGCAGTGAGCGGATCTTCGGGGGTTCGTCTCTCCCGGTATTGGGGGTGAGGTCGCGCTGTGTCTAGGAGAGCCAGAACAAGAAAAGTCCTTGGCCAAGGCAGGAGATTTACTGGTAGGTATTCCAGTAGTATCTCAGGGTGTTCTGGGCTGATCTCTGACACGACTTGTACCGCTTTTGGGGGTCTGACTTTTACCAACCCTCTAGGCCTGCCATGCGATGCTCATAGACGAACGGACCGGACTGTACGGATATTGTCACTGACAGGCACAGTATGGTGTCAGGATGAGTTCGCTCATCGACATCCCTTTTGGTCAATACCTGGTAGCCCGTCACGTATTGGCTTATACCTCTGACGTGTTAGTGGTTAAATCCACAACCAAGGTGTTGACGAGTCTTTAGAGTCCCCCACATTCAGTTGCTCAAGTTTTCGGGCGAAACGCTATAGAGGCCGTATGGAGATATGGCAGGGTTCGATCAGATACGTGCGGTATTGCACGGATCGTGATCGGACGGATTTTACTAGCCGGCTTTGGCTTAAGCCGGATCCTAGTATTAGATAGTGTAGATTTTGTCTCTTTGCATTTGTGTTCAGTGGGAATACAAATGCGGGCATGTATATGCAGTAGTGGGGTTTTCCTGTAATTTATTACGGGATCAGTTTTCTAAAGTTGCCAGTTTGCATTCCGTTCCGGCCGGTTTTCCTTTGTTCCTTCGCGGCCGGAGTTTCGATGGAGAGGGTGTTATTTGCAGTTTGCAAATAACATTTTGTGGAGGGGTTTTCTTGCATATGATGGCTTCATGATTTGACTAGTATCATGAGATCCTTTTTCTTTCTTATCCTTTGCTTTTTGAGATTAGAAATGGATGTGAAGCTTGCTTTTGATGTGGTCACCACCCTTGATCTCCTACACTCACCTCCCTTGATGTTTTTGTTCTTTCCTCCACCATTTTGATAAAGGGGGGGCCGGCCACAATTTGATGAGGGTGAGGGATTCATTTGGTAGTGATTTTCATCACCTCATTTCATATTTCCTTTGCTAGAAAAAAATGAGAACACCATC
This sequence comes from Agapanthus africanus, assembly GCA_030015575.1. Classification (NCBI taxonomy): domain Eukaryota; kingdom Viridiplantae; phylum Streptophyta; class Magnoliopsida; order Asparagales; family Amaryllidaceae; genus Agapanthus; species Agapanthus africanus. The sequence continues at coordinate 476,989,141 of JASDDO010000019.1, read as the reverse complement.
ATTCTCCAAACTTCATTGATTCCTCCATCAAGGCAACTAAACCCCAAGAGACAAATTCTACACTAGCCTACAGCAAATCTTGGATGCGTCGGCTAGCCAACTTCGCGCCCGAGTTGCCTCGGTCCAGAGATGGGAGCCCGTAAAATTATTCGGGTACATGGTGCCCTTTCCGACGAGGACGTGACGGACGAAGTATCCGCGGGAGATCGGAGTGGAGACGAAGACTGAAGGACACGGATCGCTTGGTATATCTCTTCCCCCATCTTTATATTTGCTAGTAGCTAGGTTAATGGCCCGATCCAGGTTAAAAGTGCGCGGTGGTGCCGGTTTGCTAGTTTGCAAAGTTTTTGTTTCCGCGTTTCCGACGTCGGATCGATGGCCGGGGCGCCGCCGTGCACTTACATCGGGACTGTACCCAAAAGCCACCTTTTTGCACGCCCTCTGGACGTGGTATGATGGAAATCAAAGCACAGTGGGGATCACACAAGACTCTATGACAATCTCGGGTCTACTGACTAACATATACCAGTGTCACCAGAGAACTGCCATCTAACGTGAGGTATAATACCATCTGGGAGTTCTCGGCGAGTCCGTCCAGTGTACCCAGTCTCCAGTGAGCACCCGTATACCTTCTCTGATGTCAAAAGCCAATGGATATGGGATCATCCATCGCCCATCATATGGGTCAAGAAGCGCATACGCTAGTCTACTCTGGTATATCGATGCCCTGTCTCGATACACCTATGACTAGGAATATTTGAAGGACGTACTTGACGACTGCACTGTCCCCGCTAGTATGATCCGCATCATAGTCCTAGTAGTCAAGTACTCATCCTAAGGGCTTTATCAACATGTAACATAGAGACAATCAGAGTACATGTTAAGATAAAGTGCAACCAGATAGTGTACTATCATGTCGAGCAAGAAAATCCTCCTTATATATGTCCAAGCATCCACTACAATATACATCGTATGTACAGTAATGGTCTCTAGGGCATACATATAACTAACAATTCACACACAATCTCTACTTCATCTTGGTGATCTAAGCTAGCAAACTAGATACCCGAGTTGCTTCGGTTTTGAGGAGGGATCCCGTATTACGAACCATCGACGTGGATCTTCTTCGATGTGGGGAGACCGGAGATCAAACTTGATCGGGGAAGCCGTGAGGAGCTCTGGACAGAGGTTGAAGACCGAAGAACACGGATCGATCGGTATAACCTTTCTAAACTCCTTTACATATAGCTAGTGTACGGTTAATGGTTCGATCTGGGAATTGGGTTCCGTTAGCACCAGGTTTTTAAAGTTTTTGTTCCGCATTTGGTCACGGATTGATGGTCGGGACGCTGGCATAACCCAACAAGACACATCTGAGAAAAACGTATATAATTCTCACCCGAAAGCACCAAATCGTTATCGGTTAAAAAAATAAGAAAGATAAAACAATAAACTTCGAAACGATACCATGCATGGACATAAAATCTATAAACTTATGTTCTTAAACAAACTTTGAATATAGAGTAAATTCTATGTACTTTGAAAGAAAATTTGGACATTGAAAGAAAAGTGTTCCTCACTTATCAAACCAAAGACGGAACCTCACTCGAGTGTCGAGACCTTCACCCGATGATCGGGACCCTGCCTGACCACCTTAGTGTCAGGACCCCCCTCTCGATGGTCCCCAAAATAGGTTTCCTCAAGTTGAAACTTCCCTGTTTCTTACAAATGTATAGAAGTCCTACTTAAAACGACCCCCATTTGTTTACAATGAATGGATGTGGACCCTATATAGGGTAGTGCCCATCCACACACTTTCGCATATTGTCAAATTTGATATTAAAATACCTTCAGATATCAAAGTTCTTTATAACTTTGTATACTTTGTAATTTATATTTGAATTGTACACAAAACGAATAAAATACAATGAAAGTTCTTTGATTTCTTATATTATTTTCTATTTGCAAGTATTTTATATTTGTAAATATGATCTCTATGATGTGATTTGAGCAACCGAAGAAGGTATCCTGCCTGGTTAATTCTTTAGACACTATTGTGTAATTAACCATAGATACTTACGCTTATTGGATGTCTTGAACTCGGTCAAATTTTAAAACACAAACTTTTTTTTGTTTAAACTCTACCTAGTTTAATCGTTTACTCGATAGAGCTCGTAAAGAGGATAAAAAAAAACGAATTTGAATACTTAGTAAATATGAGCACTCAAAATATAGTGTGAAGAAATATATTCATACAGATTGAATACTATATGAATAAATAAATACGTTAGAAAATATTTTCTACATAATATTAGTCTATTTTGTATGTTTTGAAACAAACTTGATAAAAATAATATGACAAATATTCTTTTAACTACATAAATATAAAATGAGGGGGGAAATGAATGGTATAAATGAGCTTTATTAAGTAGAAAATACATTTACAATGATATATTATATTGTATTTGTGTGTAGATATCCATATAAATATCCAAATATTCATATTTCTTGATATCTTATGCTGTTACATTGATCGAAAAACACAAAATCAAGTTTCAAAAAGAAAATAAATCCTATAAGAAAATGAAATAATAGCGAAGCTTTCTAAGATTGAACAAAACATGGCATATGGTCGCGAAGCCAAATTCCTAACATTTAGGCAGATCTATGGGCGGAGGTGGTAGCTTTTGGCTGGGTTGTTCTCCATCCAAAACTAACCAAGCCATCTTTAGACCCCAACTCGTGTGTACCTCCAAGTGACAATGCATAAACCACACCCCTAAAAATACACATCATTATCAGATTGAAATCACGGAATTGTTGTTGTATATGGTATTTAAAGCAAAGAAGCGAAATTGGAGTATTTACCATCTTGCCTTCTCCTAATAAATTAGATTTACACATTTAATAGGACAAATTAATCAACTCACCGGGATTATCAGCGTGAAATCTGATGGCTACCCAACCTCCAGCAGGAACCCCGACAGTGTTCCTCTCAATTGGGTCCACCAAATTGAATTTGATTGGATCCTTTGCCGGATGATAGTTTCCAAACCCTTGGCCAATCACAAAGAAATTGAACCCATGCAAGTGCAATGGGTGGCTCTCAGCCCCAAGAATACTAGTATCCTGCATCACCAGCTCTACACTTGTATTGTATTTCAACACTAATAACTTTGTCCCGTTGCTTACGAAAGTATTATTTGGAGGAGTCCCCGTGTAATTAAAGTAATGCAACGGGTTTACTGGAAAATACGGGCTATAAACTCTATTTGATTTCCCAAAGAAGTGAGCTTCGAGGAGAGCTGCGGTAGGCATTACGAATGACACGTTGTTGACAGAAGCGGCGAATTTGGTCCCATTCGGACCTTGGCATGTTTGATTTTTTGGGCATGGACTCGAACCCAATCCGACAGTGAAGAAGTAGTGTTTATCGACAATCTGAGGTACGTTGGCCGGAAATTGTATAGTTGCTAGACTTCGCAACTTGTTAGTGAAATTTGTGGCAAAAGAAGTGTCATTAAGAGATGGAAGTGTTGGCTTGAAGAGTGGTAGGTTCTTCATGGATGTGCTGTTGTCATTTTGGTACTCTAGAACACCTATGGTGGTCGAGTTATCAAAGGTTCCTGGAGCGCTGGTGGCATAAGGCCTTGCAGCCATAAAGAATGTCGCGTTAGGAGAGATATGTTTGGTATGGAGAAGGACATTGGTAGTTTGGCCTGGGGCGACCAGAATTGCACTGGAATCGAATGGCTTTACGTAGACAGCGTCTACATCGACGGTGATGAGGCTGTGGTTTGCAATGCTGAAGAACAACTCATCGTTAAGTGCAGCGTTGATGATGCGGAGGAGGTAGGTCTTTCCTGGCTTCACCTTCTGCTTGAATGTGTCTGTTTTTCATTCTTATTTATTATTATTATTATTAACAAGCATGATAAATGAATACAGCTGATAGTTTTAACTTTATATACCTTTGGACGAGCAATAGTATGAAGGGCCCGGAAGACCATTGATAGTGTAAGCATCAGAAACGTTTGGACCTCCACCGGTCTGAAGGGCTTGACTAATAATTGCCTCAGTGTCTGACTTCCACCATTCGCCTTAAAATTTGATAATACTATTATGTAAGCTTCTAAAGTCTAAACTCTAAATTATAGCTAACATGAGCAATAAACTTAGGAATCCCCTTACCAAAGATGATAGGGAGTTCTTTAAAGGGTTTTGCAAATGGATAAGGGACTCCAAGCTTAGGGAGGATGATGATGGGTCCATAGAGAGTGGCTCTTAGCCAAGAGGCGTGTGCATGCCACCAAAGGGTGCCTCTTTGGTCCACAGTGGTGAAATTATAAGCATAGCTTCTGCCCGTTTGGATCGGACACTGGGTTATGTAAGCTGGCCCATCGGCCCATCCACTTCGAAGTTGGCGAATCCCATGCCTAAGTTCATTTATGGTTTACATAAGTAATTAAACAACAAAAATTATATATATAATAAAAATTGTAATTCAATATAACTCAATTATTTTCTTCAAAATAAACCGATTGCATACCAGTGCAAGGTCACGTTATTTGAAACATGGTTGAAGACCTCGACAACGACTCTATCGCCTTCTCTTGCAATGATCTTAGGCCCTGGAAACTGTCCGTTGACAGTCACGATGCTCTTTGTCTGGCACAACCTTGTCACATTGGCCACTCTTATCTGAGAAAAATCATGCAGCATAATGTTGCATATTTAATCATAATAATTATGAGATATGATATATATAATTTGAGATATGGTAATACTAATCAATTGCATACATGGAACTTGTAATGCCGGGTCTCCTGGGAATCGATAAGACTCACAAAGAGAAGCAAAGCGAACAATGTGAGAAGAGACAGTGGAGAATGAGAGAAGCCCATTGATGCTGTTTTTGTGAAATACCCAAGAGAAATATTAATCAAGGACGAAGAAAGTGTTGGTTGTTTTGGAGCTTACGGGAGTCTGAAGTTGTTTATATTTATAGAGCTTGGGCTTGTATGTTTGGTGAACATTCAACCATGAAGTCGCTTCAAATTCAACCATGAACTTGTGATTTCCAGCTTATCTGATTTGGAGTGGAGACTAAGTGAAGAATGCTATCTTATTTTGACCCTACTCTGACCTGCCTTATATCACACAAATCTTATATTGTCCATATATAAACCATATTATATATACAGTGATCTAACATACAGCATAGCAGTGGAGGTAACATATAAAATCTTATGATTGTGGCTCAAGGTGTCTAAGGGGCGGGGCCGCCCGCAGGCCGGTCCGGCCCGGCCTGGGCCGAGTGTCACTTGGCGGGCTCGAGCCGACCCGTTGGTGGCCCGACTGTCCGGCCCGGCCAAATTTGAATTTGAATTTGAATTTGGCCTTCGGGGATTTTGGGATAGGGACCGATCAAATTCTTAGGATGGGTTTTTTTTAATAGGGTTGGTTTTTTAATAATGGGGGAAATTTAAATTAAAGTGGGGTTTGTAAAATTATCTGTTACCCCCTAACTCAAAATTATACATTTCTATACCCTTAATCCAAAACTCCATAAATACATATCTACACTTCTCATTCTTCTCACAATCCGCAACAACAAAATTTTCAATCTCTCAATCACACATTTTAATTTCCGATAAGTTTACTGTTAAAATTGGAATCACGCAATCTTCATTTCCGCAGTCTTAATTTTCACTTCAATTTCACTAATTTGATTGTGTTAATTGGAATCAGGATTTTTGTATTGATTATATATTTTTCTCGTATATTTTTTATCATCTCTCTTTCTCTGTTGCTAATATTTTTAATTAAAAATGCCAGGCTTATCTTCACAAGATAACAGGGGTGTTTCGTATTCACGGAGACGTTCATTTTAATTCGATATGGATTCACAAGAGAGACAGAGATTAACCAATATGCTGCAAACTAATTTTGATTCTTATTCTCCTAACTATGAATCTTCTAATTATGTGATCCCTGCTGCTTCACAAAGTAATGTCTCTGAAGAAATTCCTACTCCTACCGTTCGTTTTAGAAACAAGAGCTTCTGCCCCTAAAAATAAAAGAGCTAAAATTTCTGATGTTTGGAAATATTTTGTAATACAAACAGTTGCAGGTAAAGTCGAGCAGGCGGTTTGCACTAATTGCTAAGCAGATTTTACTTGTGCCATTTTAGGTGGAACAACCCATCTAAAGAGACATTTAATCAAACACGAAAAATCTGATTCTTGACTGACGAATCTAAGTATGTCGTCTAACTGTTTAACTGGTCTTTCTTATTCGCAAGATATTAATAGAAGAGAACTTGCAAGATATGTTATATATGCTTAACAACCATTTGGTTTTGCAGCAAACGAAAAATTTGATAGATTGGTAAAAAATGCATATAATCCAGCGTTTCAAAGAGTACCCAAAACAACACTTCACTACTACAATAATGGGTTGCCCCTACGGATTTAGCCGTAGGGGCAAACCACTGCCCCTACAGATATATCTGTAGGGACATAAAACTCCACCGTAAATTCAAAAACCGTAAGTGCAAGTTTTCGTCCTGAACATGCCCCTACGGAGTAATAATTGCCTCTACGCCTTACTCCGTGGGGATATTTATCCCTACGGATTACTCCGTAAAGACATCATTTTTATTTAATTTATTGGTTTGTAAAATAAAATACTTACCCCTACGGATTAATCTGAGGGGCAAGTTTTACCACTGTTACTGAGTCCATAGGGACAAAATATCAGATATTTTGATATTTTGTCCTACGGCGAAATGTGTAGGGACAAATCTTGCACCTACGGATTAATCCGTAGGTGCAACTGTTGTCCCTACGGATTAATCTGTAGGGGCAAAAGTTTTTTTCTTAAAAAAGGGCTTTCTTTTTTTCCCCAGTCCTGTGCACAATAATATATACATGATATAACCAAGTACAGAAATATTCATAATTAACATCTCACGCATAATATACAAAAGAAATAAATAAACAGAATATGATATCAATCTAAATTATCGTGAACATGCAAACAACCACCAATATCGTCCAAAATATATATAATATGTATCAGATAATTACATACATCATCAAAAATATAAAAAAGCTACCATAACTCCGTCCAGCTCCTCCACCTCTGATAATCGCCGTAATCTGGCGCATTTGCTCCTCGGTGCAACCTTGAGTCGTCAAAAACTTGACTAATGAAGGAGCGGACTGTGCGGGAGTCTGAGCGGGCGGTGGAGCTGTAGGGGTGGCCTGCGCAACCGCAGCCGAGGTAGTGGCTTGCGGAGCCACAGCCGAAGTAGCCTGCCGAATTTGTTAAATTTTGTATTTAATAAACGAGTAAGTACGGTGTATTAGATTTTAGTTGAATTCGTATCATTATCAGGTTATTGCGAAACTACAATCTAAGAATACTTAGCGACTTAGATCTAGTTTGGAAAACCATAGTTTATTTTAATTAGATAGTTTTATGTGAGTATGATTAATCAAAACTAAGTCTACAACCAAATAAGCTCAGGATACTAATATTACATATGTTATTATCTATAATGTGATATAATATTTTTCTATTAAGTAATATACGTACCAATATCTCCTTCAACTCCTCAACGGCGGTCTTCAAGGTGCCAACATCATGCTCCAGACGTCGCTCACGGGGGTAGGGGAAGTAACCGCCGGAGTGGAGATCAACCTCATATGGGTTTTGCTAGGACCCAGTCCCTAGATTCTCTCCCAACCTCCATGGTGCCCTCCGTCTGCGGCATCTAGGACCGGGGTCAATAGCATTAGATCGGTCTGTCCACTAAAATCGATCCCCGCCTGCTCCACCACCCGCTCCTACAACCACATTAACCTTTAAAATTTAAGTATATCATTTAAATTTGAACTTATCAAAACAAAAATTTCATTCGAATTAGAATAAATATTAATACTTACGCAAACTCCAGGATAGCAGTGTCGGAGAATCGAAGTTTGCCCGTAGCGGGATTTGTCGAGATGCCGTGGACGGCAAGATACGCAGTCAGCACGCTCGGTGTACCACCCTGTGCTAGGGTCTGAACTCTCTGCAATTTGCCAAAAATTTATATATATTATAAAATAACTCTTAATATTACATTATATCAAAATAGATCTATTGTAATTTACCGATGCCTCCATGGCACAAGTAATGTTCCTTGAGCCACCTGTATAAGTGGGGCGACCCCTTTTCGTCGACTTCCTATTCTCCTTATTTTGATCAGCATGTTTCCGCACGACACATTCAGATTTAGTTTTCTAATTAAACAACACAAAAAATAAATTATATACTAAATAATGAATTACATTTAAATTACAAACCTGTTTGCGCTAAGAGTCATAATATTGGCACAATAGAGGCCATGTATTTACGTCGACTCTCGCAAAGGTCGGAGTATGTAGGAGAGCCGCTCTCTCTGCCTCGGAGGTCGCCAGCCATACCAAATAGCAGTCGATCTTCAGCTCGTTCCTATTGTATCGGACCTTAGATTATATGTTCTTCATCAGGCCCAAGTACAGAGCATGAAGATCGAGCATTCTCTCTGTTAGTGTATATGCCCTAGAGGCCATTACTGTATCATACTAGTTTGTATATTACTTAATGGATGCTTGGGATATTCACCTTGTATATACAATCTTGCTCAAAATAGTAGTATGCTACTTGGTTTGTTTCTACTTCAATGTGTACTTGTGTTTATTTCAGTATATCACTTATACGCATTAGTGGAGCCCTTAGGATCTTTGCTTGATTACCAGCGTTGTGATGGCAGTCACACTAGTGGGGGCTGGGTAATCTATAAGCACATCCTTATTCAGGTCCCTGGTCGCAGGACTATCGAGACAGGGCATCGATACTCCGGAGTAGACCAGCGCATGCGCTTCTCATCCCAGTGTGGGAGACGGTCTGTCCCACAGCCGTCAGTACGTCGTACTTGAGATAGTATGCGGGTGCTCGTTAGGTTACGGGTACACTGGACAGGACTCGTCGGGAACTGACTAGTTGGTATTATACCTATCGTCAGTTATCAGTTCCCAGGTGACATGAGTACAGCTTAGTCCGCTGACTTGACACTGTCACTCCGCCTCGAGTGTGTTCCCACTGTACTTTGATCACTACCCTACCACGGCTCAAAGGAGTCGTGCAAACAGGTGGTGGTTGGGTGCAGTCCCGAAGCACTTGGAGGCAGTGACGGTTAGACAGGATTCGTCTCTCCCGGTATTGGGGGTTGACATCGCGCTGTGTCTAGGAGAGCCATTACACGAGTAGTCCCTGGCCAGGGCAAACGAGATATACTGGTAGGTTTCCAGTGTTATCTCAGGGTGTATTGGGCTTCACTCCGGCACGACTTGTACCGCTATTGGGGGACTGACGTTTACCGCCCCCTAGGCCCGCCATGCGATGTATCAGACGAACAGACCGGACTGTACGGAGAATGTCACGCTCAGGCTCAGTAGGAGTTCAGATGGGTTTCGCCTCGTCGGTCTTCTTGTCGGCATTACCTGGGGACCGTTACGCACAGCTAGTGCCGCTTGCGGTCTGTGGTTAAACCCACTGCCAGCGTAGTGTCGAGTCTTTAGAGTCCCACACAGAAAGCTTTTCGCCTTTAGGCAAAAGAGTAGAGGTCGCATGGTATTGCGACAGGTCGCATGGTTTTGCGACAGGGTTCGGTCACATCCGTGCACTTGTGCACGTACAGTGTCCGGACAGTTTACACTAGCGGGCTTTGGTTTAAGCCAGATCCTAGTGTACCTTATGGGATTGGATTTATCCAGTTTGCATTCGTGTTCCTCGGAACGCGGATGCGGGTGTGTATGCACAGTTGACAGGGAGGCAGAGGCAGTGGATTCTCATTAGGGTTGTTGACAGTTGACCGTTGACTTTTGACTTTTTGCTCAACCCTAATGAGAATATGATATGTGATTAACTATTATATTAATTAAGTATTATGGTGATATGGTTGTTGACTTGTTGACTTTTGTTGACTTGTTGACTTTGGTGACTTGTTGACTTTTGTTGACTTGTTGACCGGTTGACTAGGCTTGACTAGTTGACCATCATGATAACCATGGTTATCATTTCATGCCAAAGACTTTTTTCTTGCTTGTTTTTTGAGTAATATGAGTGCATGATATGATAACCTTATGGTTGCTTCTAACCATCACCAAAAGACTTTTTTGATATGATGAGTTATGATCACTTTGGATTATGAGAGGGTGAGAGAGAAAAGAGAGCCTTATTCTTTCTTGCTCATTCTCTCTCTTGTTCTTGAGCTCTCCCCTTGCTCTCACCCTCAACCTCTTGCTCCCTCTCTTGATCTATGGTTCTCTTGTCTCATGAGTTGAGAATCAAGAACCATAGATAAAATCCCATTCTATTTTCCTCTCTACTCATTCTAGTTCACTAGGTTTAGCAAACCAAGTGAACTAGTTTCTTCAAAGACCGAAGAAGGAGCTAAAGGTTGGAGCTTTCAAGTGGATCTATCTTCGGCGTACGGAGACGACGAGAAGGAGCCATCGGACTACCACCGGAGCTTGAAGAGAAGGAGTTCAAGACAAGCTAGGTATAACCATCTCTATCCGAGTAGCTAAACATCTTTAGCTTAGTTTGCTAGTTTTAGTTTAGGTAACGATCCCGACCATAAGTTAGTCCATGTTGCCTCTTGCGATAAAAATTTTGATTTTATACCGTTTCCGCCTCCCCGTAAGAACCGGGGGTCGCAATATGGACTTACAGTGGTATCAGAGCCTAACTAAACTTAAACTAGCTAGGTAGTAAAGTGTAACGAAGTTCGGAACCGAAAAAAATCACAAAACCGGAAAACTACAAAAACTGAGTTTCTGTTGAATTTTTTTCTGGTCAAAATGAAAAACTTCATACTCCTAAATTCGTCTCAGGGTTTTGTTAGAACACCCATGAAAAACGATTCACCAATTCGTCTAAACCGCCGCGCTTCCGCCGCGTGACCCTTCTTGGCCGCCGCGGAAGCGCCGCGGTTTGTTGTCTTTAGTGCATCGTTTTTCGTGCAGTGTGTGTCTGTGTTGGTTTTGGGATTTTTGAGATATATTATATGTGCCCAGATTTTACAGAAAAGAAATTTCCTTTTGGGGTCCTATAATTCCGTATTTTTTCCGAACTTCATTGCACTTTGACTATGATGGTTATATCTGTGATGTTTGCATGTATTGAACGTCGGCTAATCGCTATAAGTCGATTAGTCGGGGTTATACATGATCTGTAATGTGCTGGAATGTGTATATAAATATGTTGGATTGTCGCGGGTGAATAGCCGGGGTTGTGAGACGAGAGTTTACTTTTCTTGCAATTCATGTAAATTTGTAAATTGATGTAATAATTATTTGTTTGGCCGCACAACCGGGTCGGGGTTGTAGCCGTCATTGTATAATTTCTTTTTACTGTTTTTGCTCCTAGGATAGACCCGTGGAGGGGTGCACAAACTACCGGGTATGCCGAAGTGTCGAGTGGCCTACTCATGGAGATGAGGGAGGTTGCTACGCTTCGGGTACTTGGCGGGTAGTTTGCCGTACCCGTAGGGGTCTTGGGTGGGGTATTGGCTATTCACCGCGACCGTGTTATCTGTTTTTGTTACAGGCTCGTACAAATTACAGATTACTAGTATATCCAATGTATTTATCTGTGATCTGAAATGTTTATCATTGCTTGCTATTTAGGCGTTGCTTATGTTTTACAGACGCGCTAGCCCAGCCCCCGCTCTGTCGTTAGTTAAGTAACCTAACGGGTAATGACGGGGCCCAGTGGCGAATGCGAATGGCATAAGCGTACGTCATATTTTGGTTGTTTTCTGCAATGGTAGGATTAAATGATGGGACGCATTAAAAGTACTAATGCAAGAATATCACGCATTAAAAGAACTAATGCAAGATAATAAACCAAGTTAAAGTCGTTGGAACACTTTCGAAAAACCACTCGGTTCTTTTCAAAAATAACTTTTAAATGCGGAGCTTGAGCCACTCCTTCTAAAAGCTATCTCGTTCCATCGATTAAATCAAGTTCACTACGTTCACGGTTTCGCCAAAACCATTCGTAGCCCTCCGTCGCTTCGCATGAATAGGCAATAGTATTCAAGCTATGTATTTTGGCCAAAGTCAAGGCATAGTGATTGGTAGCTATTGGGTGTTCATGTGTAGCATAGATAGATGCGTTGGTTTGGGACAGTCGTGCTGCCATTTTGGCCAAAGTCAAGGGTAGGTACGGATGGATCCAAATTAACCTGGATAGTGACGGGCAGAACTTGACATGTGACTTATGATATTTTGGCCAAAGTCAAGGTCATAAGAGCATGGGGCAAAAATCCACATCGGGAGTTTCATAAGTACTGAAACTTGCTAGATTTGCATACCATTTGGAGTGTGGTGATTCTGGTAGGATTCCTTCAGTTTCGTCACGCGATGATATTTGGATCCCGATCCTACTGTGAGTATATGCTACTCCTCGGGAAATTTCTCACTAAACGATCAATGCTATAAACCTAGTAGGTGCCTAGAAAGGTGTTAGCGGGGCTACGCCCCCAGGGAAAAGAGGTTCTCTAATTAAGGAACTTCGCGAAAGCGTTGGAAAACCTCCCTCGAAGTACCGACACCGGCCTGGCTGAACGGTTAAGCAAGTATTGTACGGTGGGATTGATCCTGACTAATTCTTCCTTTATGGTTTGAGGAGGGATTCGAGAAACAGTGGGAGCCATCCTGTTTAGACAAACTAAAAACCACTCTAAACTTGCAAGAGCATCATGCTGAGTGTTTCTTCTTCTCTCTCCTAATTGCAGCGACCAATCAACATGACTGGACTTAAGTTACTCCTAGATAAAAACAAACTGACAGGGCCAAACTACAAAGATTGGCTCAGGAATGTCACGATAGCAATCACTTATGACAAGCTGGGGTATCTTCTTACCACCAAAGCTCCCCCTGTCCCTAGTCCAACTTCCAGTGTCGCGGATAAGGAAATCCGCAAGACTTGGGAGATTGATAGCGCGAAGGCCAAGTGCCTCCTGCTTGCCTCGATGGACAACGAACATCAGAGGAGGCATGAGAATATGGACATGGAGTCCATATTGCTCCATACAAAAGAACTGTATGGAGAGCAATCACGTATCGCAAGATACGAAGCGTCGAAAAAGTTATTTTCGACAAGAATGGCCGTCGGATCATCAGTAGCCGAGCATGTGCTAAAGATGATCGGCTTCATTGAGGAGCTCGCTGACCTAGGGATCACATTGGAGAGTGAGCTATATACGGATATAGTTCTCCAGTCCCTTCCTTCCACTTACGCCCAGTTTATACTGAACTTCAACCTACAAGAAAAAGAGGTTGAACTATCAGAGCTCCTCAACATGCTGAGGAGCGCAGAGGGCACCCTACAGAAAGGTAGGGAAACATCCACTTTGTTTGTAGGAGGATCATCTTCTTCTAGGTCCAAGGCGAAAGCCAAGGGAAAGAAGAAGAAGGCCCCCGCCAAACCAAGGGGCGGTGTTGGTAAAGTGGATACGAAGGGAAAAGGCAAAGCAACAAAGATAGCGGGGAAGCTTGTGGATAAGGAAGAATGCTTCTATTGTCATAAGAAAGGACACTGGAAGAATGATTGCAGGGCCTGGAAGGCCAGAACACAGGAATTGAAGCAGGTTGCAGCTTCAGCTTCAGGTGTGTATGTTATTGAAAACTGTCTTTCAATAAACTCTACTTCCTGGGTATTGGATACCGGATCAGGATCTCATATCTGTAATTCTTTGCAGGCGTTGAGAAACCGTAGTGTTTTGAAAGCAGGTGACATGACCCTCAGAGTTGCAAACGGAGCTAGCATGGATGCTAAAGCCGTGGGGGACTATCACCTGGGAATGTCAGATGGACATGTTTTGGTTTTGCGTAATTGCTTTTTTGTACCCAACGCAACTTGTAATATCATTTCTGTATCTTTAGTTTCTAAAGAAGGTTATGAATTTGCGTTTGTAAGTAATGTTGTAAACATTCACCTTAATCAAGTTTTGATTGGGTTAGGTACATTGAGTAATGGTATATACGTGTTAAACCAACCACAGATTTTCAACGTCCAGAATACACACAAAAGAAAGTCTCCAGAAATAAATCAGACTTTCTTATGGCATTGTAGATTGGGTCACATCAATGAGAGAAGGTTGACTAAGTTACATACAGAAGGATATTTGAATGCGTTCGAATATCAATCGTATGCCACTTGTCAATCTTGTCTCAAAGGAAAGATGACAAAGACTCCGTTTACTGGACAAGGAGTAAGAGCGAGCGAGCTCTTAGGACTCGTACACAGTGACGTGTGCGGTCCAATGTCTACACATGCCCGAAGCGGACATTCTTACTTCATTACTTTTACGGATGACTTCTCAAGGTACGGTTATGTCTTCTTAATGAAACATAAGTCCGAGGCCTTTGGAAAATTCCAGGAGTATAAGAATGAAGTAGAGAAACAGACCGGCAAAAGTATTAAGATTCTAAGATCGGATCGAGGTGGAGAATACTTAAGTGCCGAGTTCCTGGACTATTTAAAAGAGAACGGAATTCTCTCTCAGCTTACTCCTCCATACACCCCGCAACATAACGGTGTATCGGAGAGACGGAACCGCACCCTATTGGATATGGTGCGGTCCATGATGAGTAACGCTGAGTTACCGCGATCATTCTGGGGGTATGCGCTAGAATCAGCCGCATACCTTTTGAACCGAGTTCCCACTAAGACTGTGCCTACCACACCATTTGAGATGTGGTGTGGGAAGAGACCCCATCTTAATCACATTAAGATATGGGGAAGTCCAGCTTTTGTCAAAAAGCAGCATACGGACAAGCTCGAGGCACGCTCAGTACTGTGCAAGTTTGTGGGATATCCAAAGAATTCCAAGGGATATTTCTTCTACTGTGAAGAGGAACAAAAAGTTCTTATTTCTCGACATGCCCACTTTCTAGAACACCAGTTCATAGAAAAAGAAATAAGTGGGAGCGCAGTAGAACTGGAAGAAATTCCAGAACCACAGACTATTACTGAAAGGTTAGTGGAACCAGAGGGTTCAACAGAACAGGACATTCCTACGCCGCTCCGCAGGAGTAGTAGGCAGTCTCATCCGCCCGAGAGATACTGCGGTTTTCTCATAGACGGGGATAGAGAGGATTGCATCATAGATTATGATGAGCCTACTAGCTTCCAGCAGGCCGTTCAGAGCGTTGACTCAGTGAAATGGCTGGATGCAATGCGGACCGAAATGGAGTCCATGTACACCAACAAGGTATGGACGTTGGACATTGCTCCAGACGGGGTAAAACCCGTAGGATGCAAGTGGATCTTCAAAAGGAAGATTGGTGTAGATGGACAGGTTGAGACCTATAAAGCTAGGCTGGTAGCAAAGGGTTTTCGTCAAAGACCTGGCTTGGACTACGACGAAACCTTTTCTCCAGTAGCCATGCTGAAATCCATTCGGATCCTTCTTGCCATTGCTGCCTTCCACGATTATGAGATCTGGCAAATGGACGTAAAGACAGCTTTTCTAAATGGAAATTTAGAGGAGTGTGTCTATATGGACCAGCCAGAGGGTTTCATTCAGAGTGGGAGCAGCGGAAAGGTGTGCAAGTTGCTTAAGTCCATCTATGGACTAAAGCAGGCATCGCGGAGTTGGAACATCTGCTTTGATGAGACGGTCAAAGAATTTGGCTTTATCAAAAATCCAGATGAACCATGCATCTATAGTAGATTTGTAGCGAGAACTGTAGTATTCCTCGTTTTATACGTGGATGACATTCTCTTAATAGGAAATGATATTCCTATGCTACAATCTGTCAAGGGGTTCTTGTCACAAAGGTTCTCCATGAAAGACCTGGGTGATGCCTCATACATCCTGGGGATCCGGATCCATCGTGATAGATCCAAGAGGATATTGGGACTTTCTCAGTCCAGGTACATCGACACCATACTGAAGAGATTCAGTATGGAAGATTCCAAGCGCGGTAACCTACCGGCTTGTCACGGGATCACCCTCTCTAAAGAGATGTCTCCCAAGACTGATTTGGAGAGGGATCGCATGTCTATTATACCCTACGCTTCTGCGGTAGGCTCTATAATGTATGCGATGTTGTGTACCAGACCGGATGTAGCTTATGCACTGAGTGTGGTAAGCCGGTATCAGTCAAACCCTGGGGAGAAACACTGGATAGCGGTAAAGAACATTCTCAAGTACCTGAGAAGGACTAAGGAGATGTTCTTGGTGTATGGCGGAAAAGACCTCCAGATCGAGGCCTTTGCTGACTCCAGCTTCCAGAGTGACAAGGATGATTCCAAGTCCATGTCGGGTTTTGTCTTTACCCTCAATGGAGGGGCGGTGTGTTGGAAGAGTTCCAAACAGGAAACCGTTGCAGACTCGACGATGGAAGCGGAATACATCGCTGCATCTGATGCCGCAAAAGAAGCTGTCTGGATGAGGAAGTTCTTGAAAGAACTTCAGATGGTTCCGTCCATTGTTGATCCAATACCTCTGTATTGCGACAACAACGGGGCTATAGCTTTAGCGAAGGAACCCAGGTCCCATCAGAAATCCAGGCACATCTTAAGGCGGTATCACCTGATCAGGGAGATCGTAGATCGCCAGGAGATCGAGGTTCGGAGAGTCGCTTCAGAAGATAACACTGCTGATCCATTCACCAAGGCCCTGCCCCAGACTCAGTTCGAGCGGCTGATCGAGATGATAGGTCTTCGATACGCCAGTACGTGGCCTTAGTGCAAGTGGGAGATTGTTAGTGTATATGCCCTAGAGGCCATTACTGTATCATACTAGTTTGTATATTACTTAATGGATGCTTGGGATATTCACCTTGTATATACAATCTTGCTCAAAATAGTAGTATGCTACTTGGTTTGTTTCTACTTCAATGTGTACTTGTGTTTATTTCAGTATATCACTTATACGCATTAGTGGAGCCCTTAGGATCTTTGCTTGATTACCAGCGTTGTGATGGCAGTCACACTAGTGGGGGCTGGGTAATCTATAAGCACATCCTTATTCAGGTCCCTGGTCGCAGGACTATCGAGACAGGGCATCGATACTCCGGAGTAGACCAGCGCATGCGCTTCTCATCCCAGTGTGGGAGACGGTCTGTCCCACAGCCGTCAGTACGTCGTACTTGAGATAGTATGCGGGTGCTCGTTAGGTTACGGGTACACTGGACAGGACTCGTCGGGAACTGACTAGTTGGTATTATACCTATCGTCAGTTATCAGTTCCCAGGTGACATGAGTACAGCTTAGTCCGCTGACTTGACACTGTCACTCCGCCTCGAGTGTGTTCCCACTGTACTTTGATCACTACCCTACCACGGCTCAAAGGAGTCGTGCAAACAGGTGGTGGTTGGGTGCAGTCCCGAAGCACTTGGAGGCAGTGACGGTTAGACAGGATTCGTCTCTCCCGGTATTGGGGGTTGACATCGCGCTGTGTCTAGGAGAGCCATTACACGAGTAGTCCCTGGCCAGGGCAAACGAGATATACTGGTAGGTTTCCAGTGTTATCTCAGGGTGTATTGGGCTTCACTCCGGCACGACTTGTACCGCTATTGGGGGACTGACGTTTACCGCCCCCTAGGCCCGCCATGCGATGTATCAGACGAACAGACCGGACTGTACGGAGAATGTCACGCTCAGGCTCAGTAGGAGTTCAGATGGGTTTCGCCTCGTCGGTCTTCTTGTCGGCATTACCTGGGGACCGTTACGCACAGCTAGTGCCGCTTGCGGTCTGTGGTTAAACCCACTGCCAGCGTAGTGTCGAGTCTTTAGAGTCCCACACAGAAAGCTTTTCGCCTTTAGGCAAAAGAGTAGAGGTCGCATGGTATTGCGACAGGTCGCATGGTTTTGCGACAGGGTTCGGTCACATCCGTGCACTTGTGCACGTACAGTGTCCGGACAGTTTACACTAGCGGGCTTTGGTTTAAGCCAGATCCTAGTGTACCTTATGGGATTGGATTTATCCAGTTTGCATTCGTGTTCCTCGGAACGCGGATGCGGGTGTGTATGCACAGTTGACAGGGAGGCAGAGGCAGTGGATTCTCATTAGGGTTGTTGACAGTTGACCGTTGACTTTTGACTTTTTGCTCAACCCTAATGAGAATATGATATGTGATTAACTATTATATTAATTAAGTATTATGGTGATATGGTTGTTGACTTGTTGACTTTTGTTGACTTGTTGACTTTGGTGACTTGTTGACTTTTGTTGACTTGTTGACCGGTTGACTAGGCTTGACTAGTTGACCATCATGATAACCATGGTTATCATTTCATGCCAAAGACTTTTTTCTTGCTTGTTTTTTGAGTAATATGAGTGCATGATATGATAACCTTATGGTTGCTTCTAACCATCACCAAAAGACTTTTTTGATATGATGAGTTATGATCACTTTGGATTATGAGAGGGTGAGAGAGAAAAGAGAGCCTTATTCTTTCTTGCTCATTCTCTCTCTTGTTCTTGAGCTCTCCCCTTGCTCTCACCCTCAACCTCTTGCTCCCTCTCTTGATCTATGGTTCTCTTGTCTCATGAGTTGAGAATCAAGAACCATAGATAAAATCCCATTCTATTTTCCTCTCTACTCATTCTAGTTCACTAGGTTTAGCAAACCAAGTGAACTAGTTTCTTCAAAGACCGAAGAAGGAGCTAAAGGTTGGAGCTTTCAAGTGGATCTATCTTCGGCGTACGGAGACGACGAGAAGGAGCCATCGGACTACCACCGGAGCTTGAAGAGAAGGAGTTCAAGACAAGCTAGGTATAACCATCTCTATCCGAGTAGCTAAACATCTTTAGCTTAGTTTGCTAGTTTTAGTTTAGGTAACGATCCCGACCATAAGTTAGTCCATGTTGCCTCTTGCGATAAAAATTTTGATTTTATACCGTTTCCGCCTCCCCGTAAGAACCGGGGGTCGCAATATGGACTTACACTCTCAGGGTGATCAGGGTCGGGTACAGGCTGGAAGTCGTAATCCAACTGCAAATACAAAAAAAATAATGTGTTTAAATTGCAAGTGTTAAATAATAATAAATTTATTTGATAAGTTAAATGAAAATATATATTAATACCCGAGCCTGATCCCAGAAAAGGACAAATGAGCACCGGTGCTGATCGTCACACTCAACGTGAAGTGGATACTTCTTTTGGATGCGGCTCTCATCCCCCATATACCGGCCGAACCGCTCGGTATAGGGGATAAAGAAGAGGGGGAATGGTGCCTCCCCCTAACTCTATCGGGACTCAGCCTGTAGGACTGATTCGACCCTCGAGTCCCCCTCTCGGCATGGGGTTGCCCTGCATCTATAAGAAATATCAAGACAAGCAATATTAAGAAAAAACGGTATTAAAAAATCAAGGATTAACGAAAATTGATCTACGATATATACCTCCGGCGACAGCAGCACGAGCCTAGGCCCGGGTAGCAGCACGAGCGGGATGATAGTTCCTCCGGTGAGGAACAGCCAGTGACCCAGAAGTGGACGCATCCCCTCCAACTAGAAAATAAATATTGACGATAAAATTACATGAAGTTCATGTTTATTCTTAGAGAATACGTAAAATGACTAAATATTTTATATTTATTCATAATAAGCTGCAGATTGAGCAGAGGATACGGAACTTGCGGGGATGGGGACCGTTAGACCCAGGCCGAGCTCCACGAGTGGTAGGAATTTCGGGGTGGGGACCGGTCAAATTATTGAATGGGGATGGGTTTTTTAATGAAAGGGTAAATTTGAATTATAATAGGATTTGTAAAATTATCTAAAATCACCTTACTCAAAATTATACATTTCTATACACTACTACAATAATCGCTTGCCCCTATGGATTTAACCGTAGGGCCAAAACACTGCCCCTACGGATATATCGGTAGGGACATAAAATTTCTCCGTAGGTCCAAACACCACAGGTGCAAGTTTTCGTCCTAAACATGCCCCTACGGAGTAATAATTACCCCTACGCCTTACTCCGTAGGGACATTTATCCTTACGAATTACTCCGTAGGTATATAATCTTTATTTAATTTATTGGTTCATAAAATAAAATAAGTGTACCTACGGAATTATCTGTAGAGCCTGATAAATGCCCCTACGGATTAATTCGTAGGGGAAAGTTTTACCTTTGTTACTGAGTTCATAGGGACAAAATATCAGATATTCTGATATTTTTTCCCTACGGCGAAATGTGTAGGGGCAAACCTTACACCTACGGATTAATCCATAGGTGCAACAGTTGCACCTACAAATTAATCCGTAGGGACAAAATATCAGGTTCTTTTTTTAAAAATGGGCTTCCCGTTTTTTCCCTGCCATGTGCACAATAATATATACATTATATAACCAAATACAGAAATATTCATATTCAACATCTCACGCATAATATATAAAAGAAACAAACAAACAGAATACAATATCAATCTAAATCATCGTGAACAAGCAAACAACCACCTGTATCGTCCAAAATATATACAATATGTATCAGAGAAGTACATACATCCTTAAAAATAGAAATAAAACTACCCTAACTCGGTCCAGCACCTCCACCTCTGATAATCGCCATAATCTGGCGCATCTGCTCCTCGGTGCAACCCTGAGTCGTCAAAAACTCGGTTAATGAAGGAGTGGACTGTGCGGGAGTCTGAGCTGGCTGTGGAGTTGTAGGAGTGGTCTGTGCAACCGCAGCCGAGGCAGTGGTTTACGGAGCCGCAGCCGAAGGAGATGCATGTGGAGCCGTAGCCGAAATAGCCTGCTGAATGTGTAAATTTTTGTGTGTGATAAATGAGTAAGAACGGTGTATTAGATTTTAGTCAAATTCGTATCATTATCAGATTATTGCAAAACCCCAATCTAAGAATACTTAGAGACTTACTTCTAGTTCGGATATCTAATTTGGAAAACCGTAGTTTATTTTAATTAGATGGTTTTATATAAGTATGATTAATCAAAGCTAAGTTTACAACCAAATAAGCTCAGGCTACTGATATTGCATATGTTACTATCTATAATATAATATTTTTTACTATTAATTAATATATGTACTAATATCTTTTTCAACTTCTCAACGGTTGTCTACAAGGCGGCAACATCATGTTTCAGACGTCGCTCACGGGGGATAGGGAAAGTAACCGCCGGAGTGGAGACCAACCTTATATGGGCCCTGCTAGGACCCAGTCCCCGGCCTCTCTCCCAACCTCAGTGGTGCCCTCCGTGTGCGGCGTCTAGGACTGAGCTCAGTAGCATCGGATCAGTCTGTCCACTAAAATCGATCCCCGATACCTCTGCCTGCTCCACCACCCTCTCCTACACCTACATTAACCATTAAAATATAAGCATATCGTTTAAATTTGAACTTATCAAAACAATAATTTCATTCGAATTAAAATAAATATTAGTACTTACGCAATACTCCTGGGTAGCGATGTCGGGGAATCGAATCTTGCCCGTAGCGGGATCTGTCAAGGTGCCGTGGATTGTATCTGTCAGGGTTCCAGAGAAGACCACTTTCGGTTATGCTCAGTATGCTCAGTTATACATTGATGAGATTGTGCGTTTGCACGACGTTCCCATATGCATCGTATCCGATAGGGGCACCCAGTTCACTAGCCGTCTTTGGCAGAAGCTTCAGGAATCTTTAGGTACCCGATTGAGTTTTAGCACCGCTTTCCATCCGCAGACCGATAGTCAGTCAGAGCGGACTATACAGACTCTGGAGGATATGCTTCATGCGTGCGTGCTTGATTTTGGTGGCCGTTAGGATCGTCACTTGCCGTTGATAAAGTCCTCCTACAATAACAGTTATCAGGAGACGATTCAGATGGCACCTTTTGAGGCTTTGTATGGTAGAAAGTGTTGATCGCCAGTCTGTTGGACCGAACTCAGCGAGAGCACGATTTTGGGACCCCAGCTAGTTCAAGAGACTACAAAGAAAATTCAGTTGATTTAGGATGGGATGAGAGCAGCCCAGTGCAGACAGAAATCTTATGCCGACTGTCGTCGTCGCAGGCTCGAGTTCGCAGTGAGGGATCATGTATTCCTACGGATTTCTTCGATGATGGACGTGATGAGATTTGGGAAGAAAGGGAAGTTTAGTCCCAGATTTGTAGGTCCTTTTGAGATCCTTGAGCGAGTTGGTACCGTTGCCTATCGTTTGGCACTTCCGCCCATTTTTCCAGATGTTCACCCCGTATTCCATGTATCGATACTTCGCAAGTACCTTCATGACCCTTTGTCATGACCCGAAATTTGGCACGTGATGGCACATAAACCACGTAACGTCTACAGGCGTAACGCAATTCAAGTAAGCCGAAAACCTAGAAATCTAAACTATCAAAAGTAGTAAGTGATAAGAATATTGTTAAAAACTTTTAGGAATCTCAAATAAAAATCTTTAACTTAAGTTGCTTTCATAAAATTTTGGCAGCACCTCCTTTGTAAAAACTAGCCCCGAAACGGGTACAAACATAAGATATAAGTATAGCATCCCCAAACGGGAGCAAATCTTGCCCAAAGGCGGAAACAACCACCACAAGAAAATATACGACGCCGTAGCGAAGGAATAGACAATATAAATGAAACAGCATAAACGAGATAATCAACATAAGAAAAGGCCGGCTCACACGAGCCCGACATTTAGAGTCACAAAATAAAATACAATATCGTCCTCACATCCCGTCTCTAAGTCAATACATGAAGTAGTAGATGGAGAGTACTAGATACAATAAGATATACAATAAACATTATCGAATAACCGCAAAACCTACCTATAGCAAAACTGCTCACAGTCAGCCGTAGCGGTATCCTCTGCAAAAAGATACAATAAGAAGAAGCCCTGCCGGAACTGCTCCGTGGGACAACCTGCAAAACACTATGGCACAACGGGAGTGAGTTGCCAACTCGTGAATAGTAAATAACATCATGCAGGTAATCGCAGGTATGCACGTACTGCGATAATCTATCACATGCAAACTGATAGGATAATGTGATAATATGTATATGCAACAGTCATGAAAGGTACTCTATCAGGTACTACTAATACATGAAGCAATGCATATCAAATGAAAGCTGAGTATG
The DNA here is from genome assembly GCA_030015575.1 of Agapanthus africanus. NCBI lineage: Eukaryota > Viridiplantae > Streptophyta > Magnoliopsida > Asparagales > Amaryllidaceae > Agapanthus > Agapanthus africanus. The sequence continues at coordinate 476,965,998 of JASDDO010000019.1, read as the reverse complement.
GGATAAAACATATCATCATCATGGAATCCTCATCGTGGAAAAACCAGTGTCCATCAACGACACTCCAAATCCCAATACCTCAGGCACTGTCACTCTGATCGGTCATCATATCTTGCAAGTCTCATGGAACCTGAGTGTTCAACATCGACACTCGAAAATATCGTGAAAACTAGTGTCCATCAATGACATGTAAATACTCATATTATGGGCTCCGTCTGCGGGATCAGCCCGCGGGCTTCGGCAGAACGGTCGGTCCATGTCCATCTCATAACTTCGCCGGTATCCTCCAGATATCCACCGAGTCCAAATACTATCACCTGTAGGTAGTGCCCCCCCTGCCGGGCTTAACGCCATCATCTGCGATCTTCTTGCCTCCGGGGTACCTTATCGGGTCCACCATGTACCCACACACGGCCTCATCCAACTCCTCGCATCGGGTTTCTAACACAAGTCTAAGAACTGAGAAAACTCATGGTGGACGCATCGAAATATCATATCAAGAGAAATCAGGTTTTTCAAACAATGCATAATTTCTTGAAATACCACGGTCCTCAAATCCATAAAATTACATGAAATCCATATCTCAATATGTAAATCCATGAAATATAATATATGCAACATAAAACGGTAATATGAGCATATCAAGGAAAAACCGCTATTTAAATGCATCAAGTTATTAAATATATCACGCGGGTTCCAAATTTCTCCAAAGTCAAATGCAACATCATATAAAAGTGAACATGTAGCTATATCAAGGTACATATGTAAGCATGTAGATATAGCAAGGTATATGTGTATGCTGTATTTCATATGCATAAAGGAATAAGAATCAATGTCTCAATATCACTAACCAATACAATATCATATATGTATATGTGATGTTGGTGACATGGCAATTACCGACTGTGTGTGTGTTGCATACAATTTGTACGCGTGCAACATAAATCGTCAGTAATTGTGTTGTGTCTCATTAATACTATGTCCATATGCAATAGGAAAATGAGATATGCAACAATGGTACACATCCACAATCAATGTCCATATACTTATAACTAATATTCATGTTATTGAATCTAGCCCAGACGCATAACGCCATACGGGCGATTCCCCTGTAGATGTTAAATCTACTCACAGATGATTTTTGGCCAAGTAAAGCCAACTACTTGCTTTCCATTCTTCGCAGCGTCCGAAGTCGTCGCCTGCAATCCTAAAATCATACAACAATCATAACAAGTTCACATTAGAAATCGACCAATAACACGTACAAACTACGTTTGACCAACGCACCAACTCCAAACAAACTTTCAAGTATTCGTCTAGTGGTTAACGTGTGTAGCAACACCCCGAAACCAACCTAAGTGCAGCAGCTACACAAAGTACACGAACCGTGTTGGATAACGTAACGCGCGTAGTCCAAACACTAGAAACAAGCAAAGTGATCCCAGATTTTGTATACTGTAAAAACATAAAAATCAAGCAGTACCAAACACTCTAAAACAACTGCAGACAGCTACCCTACAAAACCCAAGCCCCAACTCCCTTAAAAGCCCAAGGTCGCCGGATTTCATCATGATCTCGCCGGCCAAAACCGATCAGGTGGGGTTCGTGCTTCAGGTGTACACTCAGGGTCACTAATTCATCACTACTACATAGCTAGATTTTCCAGTATACACTCGGGGTCACAGCAGATCAAAGACATCCTATAATGACACTAAAAATACAATATGTGCACAAAACTGAAGGGTTACCCTAACGCCCCGGCCAACTCCCGTGGCCAAATGTGGAACAAAAAATTTTCTAGCGAACAAAACTTGGCGCTAGACTAAGCCCTAAAACCGGATCTTACCATAAAACCTACTTAGCAAAAGAAGAAGTGCTATCTACTATGATAGAAATCTCACCAAACGAACCAAGTCCTTCGGTCTTCTTTCTTCATACTTAGCTCCTTGCATCCACCTTGAACATGCTTGAACTCCAACTCCGGCTCTTTCGGTCCTCCGGGATCGAGCTTGTTCTCCGGCCTCCTTTTGTCGTAGATGATCCATCCGGGGAGTATGATCCATGGCTCTAGCTCTTTGCAATAAGTCAAAAGAGCAAGTAGAGAACTTAGGATGCTAGTCCAAGTGGTCTAGGATGTAGTGGGGTTGTCTAAGTGTTAGTTATCTCTTTTCTAACCTCTTCACTTGTTTCTCAACACATGAGAATGTTAGTGAAGAGGAAGAAGATGAAGGTGGAGCAAAGCAAGAGGAGGGAGGACCTTGAGAGAAAAATGGGAGCTCAAGAAATTATGAACCATAGCATGAAAGAGAAAATACACACATAGGTTTTGTGTATGAATTCTTTCATTAAATAATTAGCAACCATGCTTCAATAGTAACTCCAAAATGAATTATAAATTCATTTGACTACTATTGAAGCATGGTCACCTCTTATCCTCCCATACTCTTTACTTTACACCTCATTTCCAATTATCAAATAAAAGGGAAATACATAATGAGGTAGCCACCTTCTAGAAGGAAATCTGTAGTAAATACGGATTTTAGTCTACTGTACAAATATACCGGCAATCGGATAAAAATCCGAACGTCCAAAAGAGATAGAATAACACGAAGAACATAATACTAGAGTATATATATCGAAATACATATAAGTAAATTATTAAATCAATACCTGATTTAATAATCTGCTCAAACCCGAGCCGGTTAGTATTACAAACTGTCCGATCGAAAATCCGAGTACCAAGTACATCAATTGATCGAACCTTGCACGTATCCAATACGGCTACTACATCATTTTGCCTGGATCAGGGAAACCCTCTGTGTGGGACTCTAAAGACTCGACAGTACTCTGGCAGTGGGTTTAACCATAAGCACGTCAGCGGCACTAGCTGTACGTAACGGCTGCCCAGGTACCTGTCGAAAAGGAAGGCCGACGAGAAAGCTCGTCCGAACTCCTACTGAGCCTATCCGTGACAATTTCCGTACAGTCCAGTCTCTTCTTCAAAGAGTATCACATACCGGGTTTAGGGGGTGGTGAACGTCAGACCCTAACAACCTGATAAGTCGTGCCGATGTGGCTCAGGACCAATCCGGGAAACTACTGATCAACCTATCAGTAAATCCCAAGTGCCTTGGCCAAGGTCTTATGGTCCTGACTAATCAAATCACAGTGCGATATCGACTCCCTATACCGGGAAAGACGAATCCCCGACAATCGCTCACTGCCTCCATGTGGCTCGGGACTGAACCCAACCAAAACCTGTTTGCACGACTCAGTAGAGCCGTGGTAGGGTAGTGATCAAAGTTCAGTGGGAACTCACACGAGACAAATGCCGATCTCGGGTCCAAAGACTAACCTGTACACATGTCACCTGAGAACTCCCATCTGACGATAGGTATAGTACCACATGGAAGTTCTCGGCGAGTCCGTCTAGTGTACTCACACCCAGTGAGCACCTGTATACGATCTTAGGTGCATCAGACCAATGGCTGCGGGACCAACCTTCCCCCGACGGGGCTAGAAATGTACACACCAGTCTACTCTAAGGTATCAGTGCCCAGTCTCGATACTCACGCGACTAGGGACCATTTAAGGATGTGCTTATGGACTACCCTGCTCCCACAAGTATGATCGCCATCACAACGCAGGTAGTCAAGCAAGATCCTAGAGGCTTTATCAACATGTAACTGCAATATGTAATAACGAGTATGACATACGCCATGTTAAGATAAAGACAAACCACAATAGTATACTACCGTATTGAGTCTTTATCAATATGTGCAAGCTAGATATAACAACAATAAAAATAAATACACATATCCCGATAAAGACAAGTCAAATAATATACTATAAAACTGAGCAAGATTGTTCTGTACATACATATCCCTAGTATCCTATATGTATACATATACAATACCGGCCTCTAGGGCATATACGTCCAACAATCTCCCACTTGCACTAAAGGCCAGTGATTGGCGTACCGAATACCCAACGTCTGCTCTAAGGCCAGCTGCTGGCGTACCGCATACCCAACATCCTAAAAAGTCGCTCGAACTGTGTTTGAGAGAGGGCCTTTGTGAATGGATCTGCCGTGTTGTCTTCCGTATCCACTCTCCGGACCTCGATCTCCTGGCGATCTACGATCTCCCTCATCAGGTGATACCGCCTTAAGATGTGCCTGGATTTCTGATGGGACCATGGTTCCTTCGCTAAAGCTATAGCCCTATTGTTATCACAATACACTGGTATGGGATCAACAATGGACGGAACCACCTGAAGTTCAGCTATGAACTTCTTCATCCAGACTGCTTCTTTTGCGGCATCGCTAGCAGCAATGTATTCAGCCTCCATCGTCGAGTCTGCGACGGTATCCTGTTTGGAACTCTTCTAAAATACCGACCCTCCGTTGAGGGTAAACACAAAACCCGAAACTGACTTGCTGTCGTCCTTGTCATTCTGGAAGCTTGAGTCGGTAAAGGATTCGACCCTGAGGTCTCCATTACTGTAAATCAGGAACATCTCCTTAGTCCTTCTCAGGTACTTGAGAATGTTCTTTACTACTGTCCAGTGGTTCTCACCCGGGTCTGACTGATACCGGCTCACTACGCTTAGCGCGTAAGTTACATTTGGTCTTGTACATAGCATCGCATACATTATAGATCCTTCCGCCGAAGTGTAGGGTATAGTGCTCATGCGAACCCTTTCCTCATCAGTCTTCGGAGACATCTCCTTGGAGAGGGTGATTCCGTGCAATGCGCGTATGTTACCGCGCTTGGAATCTTCCATACTAAATCTCTTTAGTACGGTCTCTATGTACCTGGACTGCGAAAGTCCCAGTAATCTCTTGGATCTATCTCTGTAGATCTTGATCCCCAGAATGTACGAGGCATCACCATGGTCTTTCATAGAGAACCTTTGTGATAAGAATAGCTTGACCGATTGTAGCATAGAAATGTCATTTCCTATCAAAAGAATGTCGTCCACGTACAAAACTAGGAACACGACAGTTCGTCCTACAATCTTCTTATAAATACAAGGCTCATCCTCGTTCTTGATGAAGTCAAATTTCTTGACTGTCTCATCAAAACAGATGTTCCAGCTCCGCGATGCTTGCTTCAATCCATAAATGGATTTGAGCAGCTTGCACACCTTCCTGCTGCTCCCACTGCCTACAAAACCATCTGGCTGATCCATATAAATGCACTCTTCTAAACTTCCGTTTAGAAAAGCCGTTTTTACGTCCATCTGCCAGATCTCATAGTCATGGAAGGCAGCGATGGCAAGCAGGATCCTAATGGATTTGAGCATAGCCAATGGAGAAAAGGTTTCGTCATAGTCCACTCCTGGTCTTTGACGAAAACCTTTTGCAATAAGTCTAGACTTATAGGTTTCTACCTACCCATCTACACCAAACTTTTTCTTGTAGATCCATTTGCATCCAACGGGTTTTACCCCAGATGGAGCAACTTCCAGGGTCCACACTTTTTTGGTGTACATGGACTCCATTTCAGATTGCATAGCATCCAGCCATTTATCAGAGTCCCTACTGATAATGGCCTGCCTGAAACTGGTAGGATCATCTTCTTCCAAGATGCAATCCTCTCGATCCCCATCTATGAGAAAACCGTAGTATCTCTCAGGCGGATAAAAAATCTTACTAGATCTGCGGAGTGGCTGAGGTTCGTCTGCGATTACTGAATCTAGTGGTTCCACCAAATCTTCAGTTATATTTTGTGGTTCATGGATTTCTCCCAGTTCTACCTTACTCCCACTAATTTCTTTTGCAAGAAACTCCCTTTCTAAGAAGGTAGAATGACGAGATACAAACACCTTCTGTTCCTCAGTGTGGTAGAACAGATATCCTAGTGAATCCTTAGGATATCCCACAAATTTACATAGAACTGACCGTGTCTCTAGTTTGTCCGATTTATGTGTTTTCACATAGACCGGAAAACCCCATATCTTAATAAATTTAAGACATGGTTTCTTGCTACTCCATATTTCATACGGAGTGTTGGGCACAGATTTGGATAGAAGTTGATTCAAAAGGTATGCTGTTGTCTGAAGTGCATATCCCCAAAATGAAAGAGGCAATTCAGCATTACTCATCATGGAGCGAAACATATCCAATAGGGTACGATTCCTCCGCTCCGATACACCGTTGTGCTGTGGTGTGTAAGGAAGAGTAAGCTGAGAGAGAATTCCATTCTCTTTTAAGTAATCTAGGAATTCCGTGCTCAAGTACTCCCCTCCCCTATCAGACCGGAGGATCTTAATACTTTTGCCAATCTGGTTCTCTACTTCATTCCTGAATTCTTTGAATTTCTTAAGAGCTTCATATTTGTGTTTCATAAGATACACATATCCGAATCTAGAGAGATCGTCAGTGAACGTGATGAAGTACGAGAACCCTCCCCTTGCATGTATAGACATCGGACCACACACATCACTGTGTATGAGTCCTAAGAGCTCTGTTGCTCTTTCTCCATGTCCAGTGAACGGAGATTTGGTCATCTTTCCTTTGAGACAAGATTGACAAGTTTCATAAGATGAAAATTCAAACGTATCTAAAAGTCCATCTTTATGAAACTTACTCAGCCTTTTCTCTTCGATATGACCAAGTCTACAATACCACAAGTAGGATTCGTTCGTATATGAACTCTTCCTCTTGCGTGTGTTTTGTACATTGAGCACTGTATTCTGATTTAGAACATAGATACCATTATACAGTGTACCTTCTGCAACCAGTACATTATCAAGGTAAATGTTCATGATATTTCTATCAAGAACAAAATTATATCCATCTTTATCAAGTAAAGAAACTGATATGATGTTGCAAAGCATGGAAGTTACATAGTAGCAATTGTTCAAAATCATAGTATTGCCATTTGGCAATACTAGGTGATATTCACCGACGGCTGCAGCATTAACTTGTGCTCCGTTCCCTACTCTGAGGGACATATCACCAGGTGCAACTATCCTACTTTTTCTCAGTCGCTGTAATAAATTACAGATATGAGATCCTGATCCGGTATCTAGTACCCAGGAGGTAGGACTGACCGAAAAACAGTTCTCAATGACAAGAACACCTGAAGAAGACGCAACAGTACGTTTCTTCTTCGATGGGTTTATCAAGGAATTCAAACTTTTCTCTTTCCCTTGCTCATACTTCAGACTGTTGTCGTAAGTTAGAGCCGAACCGACGTTACCCAACCCCGAATAAGAATTCGGATCGGTCAAGCGATACATTTTATTATCTTGATTAGGGCGTGAAATGGTTGCTACCTGAGAGAGGGAGGGAAAACACTCAGCGTGCGCTCTTGCAAGATTAGATTGGTTTATTAATTTATCTAATCAGGATGGCTCCCACTGTTTCCTCAAATTCTTCTTCAAACCCTAAAAGAAGAACTAGTCAGGATTAATCGCACATCACAATACTTGCTTAACCTTTCTGCTAGGCTGGTGTTGGTACTTCGAGGGAGGTTTTCCAACGCTTTCGCAAAGTTCCTTAATTACATAACCTCTTTTCCCTGGAGGCGTAGCCTCGCTAACACCATTCTAGACACCTACTTGGTTTATATCATTGATTGTTAAGTGAAAAAATATCCCAAGAGTAATTCTACTCATCAGTGGGATCGGGATCCAACTATCATTGTGTGATGCCCTAGATGGAATCCATTCTAGTCACCACACTCCAGAAGGTATGCTAAATTTACAAATTTCCTGTATGTTTGAAACTCCCGATGTAGTTTTTATCCCTAGGACCTAAGTAACCTTGACGAATAATCAACAAATCAAAAGGTCCTAGTCAAGTTCAACCCGTCGTTATCCTGGATTGCATTAGACCCACCCGCATGATCCTTGACGAATAATCAACAAAATCATGCGACCGTCCTAACCAATCGCATCTATCTGTGTAACAGAGAACTATTACTCAGCTACCGTTCACTGTGCCTTGACGAATAATCAACAAACACAGCACGAATACTAAGTAGTAATTATCTGAAATGACGGAGGGCTACGGCTGGGTTTTTGGCGAAAAACCCGTTAACGTAATGAACTTGATATTGTTGAAGGAACCTGAGTGGTTTTATAAATATATAGTGGCGAAAACCTTTGCTAAAAAGGTCACTCCCTGTGAAGGGATCTCGGCTCTTTCCACGTCGAATGAGGTGCAGGATATTCCAAACTGAATACCACGATGCAAAGCAATAATTAGTCGACTATAGTGAAGTTATTACCCTGACGCAAACTTTTACTCAAGGGGTCACTCCCGGTGAAGGGATCTCGACCCTTGCCTCGTCGAATGAGGTGCTGGATATTCCAAACTGAATATCACTATGCAAAGCAAAAGAGAACGTCTGTAATGTCAGTTTTTAAACCTTGGTTCCAACAACATCTTTTAGGTTTATTATCTTGCATTAATCAAAATTAATGCGGTCCCATCAATTTGTAACCTATCACACCAGAAAAGAACGAAAATAAAATGTACGTATATGCCATCCGCATTCGCCACGGGGCCCGTCATCACTCGTTAGGTTACTTAACTAACGACAGAGCGGGGGCTGGACTAGCGCGGGTGTAAAACATATACAACATCTACTAGTATATATATGTATATATAACATTCGTCCCAGGCATGATAATAAACAACATCACAGACAACAATACAGAATGGTGGATAATCTTGGAGCCCCGGGTTTCATTTGAGCCGCAAATAAAACCCGACGTTCCCGGTCGTGTGGATAGCCTATGCAATGAAAACCTGTACCCCCTATGAATGCGGCGAATAGCCCGCCAATTCTAGAATGAAGCCCCCTCCGTCTCAGCGCCATGAGATGTGGGCTTGTTGCCTTCTAGAACCCGGCTATTCGTGCACTCCACCACGGGGAAATCCTAATATAGAAAATGAAAATAATATATACAAACGGTGATATCGACCTCAACTCGGTCGTGCCCCAAAATAATATACAACCCGGCAAAGACGGCAGTCCACATGTCGGACGCTCACCCCGCAATAACAAATGTACAAATGAATTATAAACTGTATTTCTAACATTGCACCACATGCTATCCACCACGACAATCCAACTACAACATCAGCACAATTACAGAAACACCAACGCAAATGTCACGTTCGCAAATCCGTCTAAAAGAACATATAGCAGATAGACGGATTTACCGATCAAATGACATTCACGGTCACAGAATCTAATCTAAGTACCGATAACAAAATACGCATTTAAAAATTACGATCGACTAAACTTTCCAAGTGGGCCCCAAGTATTAAATCAACACTGTAACAAATCTGGGCCCAAAAAATAATTATTCTAAAAACCACAATTCCAAATATAAGAGGCCCAAAAGAAATTTTGTTCACGTGGGCCCCAAAACGGCCGTGGAGCCGCCGCCAATAGAGGGTTTTAGCGGCGGATCCGCGGTGGTTTAGAGGGATCCCATGACCAATTTTCTTCTGTCGTCTTAAAAAAGCCTGCATGATTTTTTGAGAGTAGAAAATTGATTTTTCGAGCATTTTTAAAAAACGACAGAAACTACAAGAATTGAAATGCGGTTTTTGAAATTTTCAGTCGATCGTTATTCTAAACATGTTTAGACAAGCTAGTATAGATTTTATGGGTGGCTCTGATACCATGAAGGGTTACCCTAGTGCCCCGGCCAACTCCCGTGGCCAAATGCGGAATAAAAATATTTCTTGCGAACAAAACTTGGCGCTAGACTAAGCCCTAAAACCGGATCTTACCATAAAACCTACTTAGCAAAAGAAGAAGTGCTATCTACTATGATAGAAACCTCACCAAACGAACTAAGTCCTTCGGTTTTCTTTCTTCATCCTTAGCTCCTTGCATCCACCTTGAACATGCTTGAACTCCAACTCCGGCTCCTTCGGTCCTCCGGGATCGAGCTTGTTCTCCGGTCTCCTTTTTTCGTAGATGATCCACCCGGCGAGTATGATCTATGGCTCTAGCTCTTTGCAATATGTAAAAAGAGCAAGTAGAGAACTTGGGATGCTAGTCCAAGTGGTTTAGGATGTAATGGGGTTGTCTAAGCGTTAGCTATCTCTTTTCTAACCTCTTCACTTGTTTCTCAATACATGAGAATGTTAGTGAAGAGGAAGAAGATGAAGGTGGAGCAATGCAAGAGGAGGGAGGAGTTTGAGAGAAAAAAGGGAGCTCAAGAAATTATGAACCATAGCATGAAACAGAAAATACACATATAGGTTTTGTGTATGAATTCTTTCATTAAACAATTAGCAACCATGCTTCAATAGTAACTCCAAAATAAATTATAAATTCATTTGACTACTATTGAAGCATGGTCACCTCTTTTCCTCCCATACTCTTTACTTTACACCTCATTTTCAATTATCAAATAAAAGGAAAATACATAATGAGATGGCCACCTTCTAGAAGGAAATCTGTAGTAAATACGGATTTCAGTCTACTGTACAAATATACCGGCAATCGGATAAAAATCCGAACGCCTAAAAGAGATAGAATAACACGAAGAACGTAATACTAGAATATATATATCGAAATACATATACATAAATTATTAAATCAATACCTTATTTAATAATCCGGCTCAAACCCGAGCTGGCTAGTATTACAAACTGTCCGATCGAAAATCCGAGTACCAAGTACATCAATCGATCGAACCTTGCACGTATCCAATACGGCTACTACATCGTTTTGCCTGGATCAGGGAAACCCTCTGTGTGGGACTCTAAAGACTCGACAGTACTATGGCAGTGGGTTTAACCACAAGCACGTCAGCGGCACTAGTTGTACGTAACGGCTGCCCAGGTACCTGTCGAAAAGGAAGGCCGACGAGCAAGCTCGTCCGAACTCCTACTGAGCCTATCCGTGATAATATCCGTACAGTCCGGTCCCTTCGTCAAAGAGTATCGCATACCAGGTCTAGGGGGTGGTGAGCGTCAGACCCTAACAACCTGATAAGTCATGCCGATGTGGCTCAGGACCAATCCAGGAAACTACTGATCAACCTATCAGTAAATCCTAAGTGACTTGGCCAAGGTCTTATGGTCCTGACCAATCGAATCATAGTGCGATATCGACTCCCTATACCGGGAGAGACAAATCCCCGACAATCGCTCACTGCCTCCATGTGGCTCGGGACTGAACCCAACCAAAACTTGTTTGCACGACTCAGTAGAGCCGCGGTAGGGTAGTGATCAAAGTTCAGTGGGAACTCACATGAGACAAATGCCGATCTCGGGTCCAAAGACTAACCTGTATACATGTCACCTGAGAACTCCCATCTGACGATAGGTATAGTACCATATGGAAGTTCTCGGCGAGTCCGTCCAGTGTACTCACACCCAGTGAGTACCTGTATACGATCTTAGGTGCATCAGACCAATGGCTGTAGGACCAACCATCCCCTGACGGGGCTAGAAACGTACACACCAATCTACTCTGGAGTATCAGTGCCCAGTCTCGATACTCACGCGACTAGGGACCATTTAAGGATGTGCTTATGGATTACCCTACTCTCACAAGTATGATCGCCATCACAACGCAGGTAGTCAAGCAAAATGCTAGGGGCTTTATCAACATGTAACTGCCATATGTAATAACGAGTATGACATACGCCATGTTAAGATAAATACAAACCACAATAGTATACTACCATATCGAGTCTTTATCAATATATGCAAGCTAGATATAACAACAATAAAAATAAATACACATATCCCGATAAAGACAAGTCAAATAATATACTATAAAACTGAGCAAGATTGTTCTGTACATACATATCCCTAGTATCCTATATGTATACATATACAATACTGGCCTCTAGGGCATATACATCCAACAATAAAAACTATACTTTTAGTGTTCTAAACAACAATTACAAGGCAACACAAAAATAAAACACCTATTTAACAGTTTAGAGGTTATACCTATCCACACTTGCTCAAAAGATCCTAGCTTTCCATGCTCCAAGTGATCTTAGTGGCTAAAACATGACTTGAGAAGTGTTTTAGTGAGGTTTAAATGAAGGTTTTGCTTGGTTTTGTGAAGAAGTAATGAAGGTTTCAGTTGAAGGAAGAGAAGAAGAAGAAGAATTGAGAAAGTGATAAGAATGAGAGAGAATGAGAGTGTGAGGTGAGATAAGGATGAGAGGGTGAGTGTACCCATACACTTACTCTCTCCCTCTCCATCATTATTGAAAGCATGCTTATCCATGAGTCACCTTGCCACCTCCCCCCATTCCAAAACAAAAGGATAACTCACACACAAAAATCTATTAATCATGGCATGAATTTGTTTAAGGTGTCATGGCCACTAAATAAGGTTAACACTAAACAACCCCCATGTTAACATGCACAAGTGTGTGCAAGCCAAAACAAATAATAATAAAATATTGATTAATCTTAATAAAATGCGAGAAAACCATTTTGGTAAACATTTTACTAAAAACCCGCATTATCGCTTAATTAACACTTATCGCATTCTAAGGTGTTACAATCTTCCCCCCTTAATAAAATTCGTTTCCGAATTAAAAATTCTTACTATGCGTAACTTCAAAGAGATGAGAGAATTTCTTCTGCATCCGCTTGCAGCCTCTCAAGTGATTTCCTCACTAGACGAGCTATGCCAAAGAACCTTCACAGATGGCAAGACTTTTGACCGAAGTTTCTCCACCTGCCGATCCAATAAAATTATCGGCTGCTTGGTGAATCGAAAGATCGCGTTCTATTTGAACGGATTGGTGCTGAATCATGTAAGAAGGGTCATGAAGATAATTGCGAAGTATCGACACAAGGAATACGGGGTGAACATCCGGAAATCTGGATGGAAGTGCAAAACGATAGGCAACGGTACCGACTCGCTCAAGGATCACAAAAGGACCTACAATTCTGGGACTAAGTTTCCCCTGCTTCCCAAAACTCATCACGCCCTTCATCGGAGAAATCCGTAGGAATACATGATCCCCCACTGCGAACTCAATTCTGCGATGACGACGGTCGGCATAAGACTTCTGTCTGCATTGGGCTGCTCTCATCCTGTCCTGAATCAACTGGATCTTCTTCGAGTCTCTTGACTAGCTGGGGTCCAAAAATCCTGCTCTCGCTGAGTCGATCTAACTGAATGGCGATCGACACAATCTACCATACAAAGCCTAAAAAGTTGCCATCTGAATCGTCTCCTGATAACTGTTATTATAGGAGAACTCCATCAATGGAAAGTAATGATCCCAACTGCCAACAAAATTAAGCACGCACGCACGAACCATATCCTCCAGAGTCTGTATAGTCCTCTCTGACTGACCATCGGTCTACGGATGGATAGCGGTGCTAAAGCTCAAACAGGTACCCAAGGCTTCTCGAAGGTTCTGCCAAAGGCGGCTAGTAAACGAGGTGCCTTTATTGGATACAATGCATGAAGGAACTCCGTGCAACGCACAAATTCACCAATATACAACTGAGCATACTGAGCATAACCGAAAGTGGTCTTCATTGGAAGGAAGTGAGTCGCTTTCATTAACCTGTCAACAATCACCCAAATGGAGTCATATCCTTGACTAGACCTGGGTAGACCCACAACGAAAACCATGGAGATTTGCTCATATTCCCACTCCGGAACGGTTAAAGGTTGCAACTCTCCTGCCGGTCTCAAATGCTCTGCCTTATCTCCCTGACAAGTCAGGCACCTCGAAACGAAATCTGAAACATCACTCTTCATCCCTGCCCACCCGTAACCATCTCTCAAGTCACGTTATATCTTGGTGGAACTTGGATGAATACTAAAAGCTGACTGAAGTGCCTGCTCTAGGATCTCGCGTCCCTACCCATCGGTATCTGGTACACACAAGCGAGTGTTAGTGTATATGCCCTAGAGGCCATTACTGTATCATACTAGCTTGTATATTACTTAATGGAAGCTTGGGATATTCACAGTTGTATATACAATCTTGCTCGAAATGGTAGTATGCTACTTGGTTTGTCTCTGCTTTAATATGTGCATGTGTTTCTTTTAGCATATTGCTGGTATACATATTAGTAGAGCCCTTAGGATCTTTGCTTGATTACCAGCGTTGTGATGGCGCTCGCACTCGTGGGAGCTGGGTAATCTATAAGCACATCCTTATACAGGTCCCTGGTCGTTGGACTATCGAGACAGGGCATCGATACTCCGGAGTAGACTAGCGTATGCGCTTCTCATCCCAGTGTGGGAGACGGTCTGTCCCACAGCCGTTAGTACGTCGTACTTGGGATAGTATGCGGGTGCTCGTTAGGTTACGAGTACACTGGACAGGACTCGTTGGGAACTGTTGGTTGGTAATATACCTATCGTCAGTTATCAGTTCCCAGGTGACATGAGTACAGCTTAGTCCGCTGACTTGACACTGTCACTTCGCCTCGAGTGTGTTCCCACTGCACTTTGATTACTACCCTACCACGGCTCAAAGGAGCTGTGCAAACAGGTAGTTTTTGGGTGCAGTCCCGAAGCACTTGGAGGCAGTGACGGTTAGACAGGATTCATCTCTCCCGGTATTGGGGGTTGACATCGCGCTGTGTCCAGGAGAGCCATTACACGAGTAGTCCCTGGCCAGGGCAAGAGAGATATACTGGTAGGTTTCCAGTGTTATCTCAGGGTGTTCTGGGCTACACTCCGACACGACTTGTACCGCTATTAGGGGACTGACGTTCACCGCCCCCCTAGGCCCGCCATGCGATGTATCAGACGAACAGACCGGACTGTACGGAGACTGTCACATACAGGCTCAGTAGGAGTGCAGATGGGGTTCACCTCGTCGGTCTTCTTATCGACATCTACCTGGGGACCGTTACGTACAGCTAGTGCCGCTTGCGGTCTGTGGTTAAACCCACTGCCAGCGTAGTGTCGAGTCTTTAGAGTCCCACACAGAGAGCTATTCGCCTTTAGGCAAAACGAGTAGAGGTCGCATGGTTTTGCGACAGGGTTCGTTCGCATCCGCGCACTTGTGCACGTTTGCTGTCCGGACAGTCTATACTAGCGGGCTTTGGATTAAGCCGGATCCTAGTATATGATTTGAGATTGGTTTTTCTCATTGTGTTCGTGTTCCTCGGATCACGAATGCGGGTGCGTATGCACAGTTGCTTGAGATTGGGGGAGAGGACCTTGTTTAGGGTTAATGGCCTTTGTCATTTTATTAACCCTAATATTTATGTGTGTGTGTTATTGTTAATTAGTAATTAGTTTAATAATTATCCATGGTTGTGGTTGTTGACCTTTTGACTTCTTTGACTTGTTGACCAAGGTTGACACTTTGACCATCATAATTTCTTTTGGAAGATGCTTTTTGATCTTTGCAATTTGAAATGATAATGGTCATGTCATGATTTACCATGATAATTATCTAGCTAATTATTCAATTAAAAATTATACACACATATTAGTGAGAAAGGCTCACAAATAATTCATTCTCTCATTCTATTTCTCTCTCTTGCTCATCCTCTCCCTCAAGCTCTCTCCCTCTCATGTGTTGAGAAACAAATAGCTTGAGAAAAACCCTCTCTTGATCTTCTCTACTCACTTCTAGGGTTCAAGTCTTAGCATTTCTTGCACTCTAGTTACTCCTAGCTTGGAGTTGAAGCTAAAGGTGGTGGCTTTCGGGTGGATCCTTCTTTGACGGGAGAAGACAAGCAAGGTGATCCTTTTCTACCATACCTAGGAGCAAGGAGAGAAGGACTAAAGATCAAAGGTATAACCTTTCTACAACTTTGTTAGTTGTTAGTTTACTTTAGCTAGTTTTAGTTTAGCAAAGATCCTCACAAGCTTAGTCCATGTTGCCTAAGTCATAAAAAATCCGATTTTTATTATGTTTTCCGCCTCCCCGTAAGCACCGGGGTGGGCAACACGGACTTACAGTGGCATCAGAGCCTAACTAAACTCAAACTAGCTAAGTAGTTAAGTGTAACGAAGTTTCGAAACCGAAAAAACCCTAAAACCAAACTTTTTCAAAATCCAACTTTCTGTTAAAATTTTTCCTGGTTAAAATGAAAAACTGTATACTTGTAAAATTGTCTCAGGGTTTTGTGTGAAACACCACCAAATACGAACCAGAGAGGAGCCAAGAGGACCGCGCTTCCGCGGCATAAGGAAGCTCTTGCCGCGGAAGCGCGGCCGTCTTGTCAACTCTCTGTATCGTTTTTGGTGCAGATTGTTTCTGAGTTGGTTTTAGGATTTTTAGGATATATAATATATGCCCAGATTTTCCAGAACTAAAATTTACTTTTGGGGGCCTATAAATCCGTATTTTTCGGAACTTCACTACACTTTAACTACATCGGTTATATCTGTAATGCTTGCATGTATTGAACGTCGGCTAATCGCTATAAGACGATTAGTCGGGGTTATACATCTCTGTGATCTGTGATTGTTGGTTTGTGGATATGAATGGATTGGATTGTCGCGGGTGAATAGCCGGGTTGGATGTGAGATGAGTGTTATTTTCTTTCATTCATTTGTAACATGTAAATTGATGTAATAATATTCTTTGTATGGCCGCACAACCGGGTCGGGGTTGTAGCCGTCATTGTATAATTCTTTTTACTGTTTTTGCTCCTAGGATAGACCCATGGAGGGGGTGCACAAACTACCGGGTATCTCGAAGCGCCGAGTGGCCTACTCACGGTGGTGAGGGAGGTTGCTTCGCTTCGGGTGCTTGGCGGGTAGTTTGCCGCACCCGTAGGGGTCTTGGGTGGGGTATTGGCTATTCACCGCGACCGTGTAATCCGCTTTGCGTTGCAGGCTCGAACGCATTGCGGATTCCTAGTATATCCAATATATTCATCTGTGATCTGTAATGTCTATCATTGCTATATATTTATATATAATAACTATTTAGGCGTTGCTTATGTTTTACAGCCGCGCTAGCCCAGCCCCCGCTCTGTCGTTAGTTAAGTAACCTAACGGGTGATGACGGGGCCCCGTGGCGAATGCGAATGGCATAAGCGTACGTCATATTTTGGTTGTTTTCTGCAATGGTAGGATTAAATGATGGGACGCATTAAAAGAACTAATGCAAGAAATAAACCAAGTAAAAGTCGATTGGAACACTTTGAAAACCACTCGGTTCTTTTTCAAAAACTAAACTTTTAAACGCGGAGCTTGAACCACTCCTTTTAAAAGCTATCTCGTTCCATCGATTATATCAAGTTCACTACGTTCACGGTTTCGCCAAAACCATTCGTAGCCCTCCGTCATTCCACATGAATGGTCAAAAGTATTCAAGCTATGTATTTTGGCCAAAGTCAAGGCATAGTGATTGGTAGCGTTTGGGTATTCATGTGCAGCATAGATAGATGCGTTGGTTTGGGACAGTCATACTGCCATTTTGGCCAAAGCCAAGGGTAGGTACGGGTGGGTCCAAATTAACCAGGAGAATGACGGGTAGAACTTGACATGTGACTTATGATATTTTGGCCAAAGTCAAGGTCATAAGAGCATGGGGCAAAAATCCACATCGGGAGTTTCATAAGTACTGAAACTTGCTAGATTTGCATACCATTTGGAGTGTGATGATTCTGGTAGGATTCCTTCGGTTTTATCACGCGATGATATTTGGATCCCGATCCTACTGTGAGTATATGCTACTCCTCGGGAAAACTCTCACTTAACGATCAATGCTATAAACCTAGTAGGTGCCTAGAAAGGTGTTAGCGGGGCTACGCCCACAGGGAAAAGAGGTTACTTAATTAAGGAACTTCGCGAAAGCGTTGGAAAACCTCCCTCGAAGTACCGACACTGGCCTGGCTGAACGGTTAAGCAAGTATTGTACGGTGAGAATGATCCCGGCTAATCCTTTTCTTTATGGTTTGAGAAGGGATTCGAGAGACAGTGGGAGCCATCCAGTTTAGACAAACTAAAAACCACTCTAAACTTGCAAGAGCATCATGCTAAAGTGTTTCTTTTCTCTCTCCTAATTGCAGCGACCATTCAAGATGACCGGACTTAAGTTACTGTTAGATAAAAACATATTGACAGGGCCAAACTACAAAGATTGGCTCAGGAATGTCAAGATGGCTATCACTTATGACAAGCTGGGGTATATACTTACCACCAAAGCTCCCCCCGTCCCAGGTCCCACCTCCAGCGTCGCGGATGTAGAAATCCGTAAGACATGGGAGATAGATTGCGCGAGGGCCAAATGCCTCGTACTAGCCTCGATGGACAATGACCATCAGAGGAGGCACGAGAATATGGACCTAGAGTCCATATTTCTCCATACAAAAGAACTGTATGGAGAGCAGTCTCGTATCGCAAGATACGAAGTGTCGAAGAAGCTCTTTTCGGCAAGGTTGGCCGTCGGATCATCGGTAGCGGACCACGTGCTTAAGATGATCGGCTACATAGAGGAGCTCGCGGACCTCGGGACCACGTTGGAGAATGAACTCTATACTGATCTGATTCTCCAGTCCCTTCCTTCCACTTACGCCCAGTTCATTCTTAACTTCAACATGCAAGGAAAGGAGGTTGAACTTGCCGAGCTTCTGAACATGTTGAGGACTGCTGAGGGCACCCTACAGAAGGGTAGGGAGACATCCACTTTGTTTGTAGGAGGATCTTCCTCTTCTAGGTCCAGGGCGAAAGCCAAGGGCAAGAAGAAGAAAGCCCCCGCCAAACCAAGAGGCGGTGTCGGTAAAGTGGATACGAAGGGAAAGGGTAAAGCAACAAAGGTAGCGGGGAAGCTGGTGGGGAAGGAAGAATGCTTCTATTGTCACAAAAGTGGTCACTGGAAACAAGATTGCAAGGCTTGGAAAGCCAGAACACAGGATTTGAAGCGAGTTGCAGCTTCAGCTTCAGGTGTGTATGTTATTGAAAATTGTCTATCAATAAACTCTAATTCCTGGGTATTGGATACCGGATCAGGATCTCATATCTGTAATTCTTTGCAGGCGTTGAGAAAGCGTAGAGTTTTGAAGACAGGTGACATGACCCTCAGAGTTGCGAACGGTGCTAGCATGGATGCTGAGGCCGTGGGGGACTATCACCTGGGATTATCAGATGGACACTTTTTGGTTTTGCGTAGTTGTTATTATGTACCAAATGCAACCTGTAATATCATTTCTGTATCTTTATTATCTAAAGAAGGTTATGAATTTGCATTTGTAAGTAATGTAGTGAACATTCACCTTAATCAAGTGTTGATTGGGTCAGGTACATTGAACAACGGTATATACGTTTTAAACCAACCACAGGTTTTCAATATCCAGAATACACACAAAAGAAAGTCTCCAGAAATTAATAAAACTTTCTTATGGCATTGTAGACTGGGTCACATCAA